>VWZU01005460.1:113490-132619 GCA_013397095.1 Sterrhoptilus dennistouni | reverse complement strand
AAGGGACCTTGAAGGTTATCTGGTTCCAATACTCCTACCATGGGCTGGTAAGCTTTGCACTAGAGCAAAGTAGCACAAAAGGCCTGTTCAACTGGCCTTAAATATTTCCAGGGATGGGGTATGTACAGCTTCTCTGGGCAACCAGTGCCAGTGCATCACCACCTTCACAGTAAAGAATTTCCTCCTAACAGCTTATCTAAATCTATCTTCCTTCAGCTTAAGGCTGTTCTCCCTTGATCTATCAGTACATGACAGTGTAAAGAGTCCCTCTTCAGCTCTCTTGTTGTCCCCTTTGTGTACTGGAAGGCTTCTATAAGTCTCCCTTGACCTTTTCTAGGCAGATTGTGAGAAATAAGAAAAGCCTTCCAGAGTAAGAACTTTTTTCACCTTTGTTAAATCCTGTTCACTGCTGTTCACTTTTGTTAATCAAAAAGCACTCTGGGAAGGGTTCAGCTGTGGGTTGGATGGCTGAAGAATGGGTTGATAGTCACTGCATTCGTGAGGCAGTGCTTGGCTGGGGAGATGCATGGACACCACATTATCAGAGAGCTGATTGGGCAAAGGGATACGTGAACAGTATTTTGGTTTTGGTTTGTTTCATTTAAGTTTTGGTAAAGTTTAGAGTATACAAAGGCTTGGTTCGCTACAATAAACAATCTTCTTCAGAGCAAGCAAAGAGGCCTGTGTGACTTTTTTCCCCATTGCTATGGCAGACCAGCTACAACTCTGCTAGTCTTCTCTCATTGGAGATGTTCTCCTTCCTTCTGATCATCTTTGTGGCCTCTGGACTCACTCCAACAGGTCCGCAGCTTTCTTATGTTGATGACTCCAGAGCTGGGTGCAGGGTTCCAGGTCAGGTCTCGCTAGGATGGAGCAGAGGGGCAGAATCCCCTCCTTTCGCTGCTGGCCACACTGCTTTGGATACAGCCCAGGACACAACTGGCCTTGTAGACTGCAAATGCACATTTGCTGGCTAGACCACACATCTTGGTGTCGGTGGCAAACATGCTAAGGGTGCCCTTGATCCCACTGTCCATGTCGTCGACAAAGATGTTGAACAGGTGTGGTCCCAGTATGAACTTGCATTATTTGGACAAGCAAACACACAAAAAGCCTGCATTGTTTTCTAATTGTGTTTCAAACAGCCAAAGGAAGAGATTATAGAAAACAGCTCAATTTTGGAAGCTGAAGCAGGAAGTGAACTAAAAAAGAAATTATACCTATCCTTTCTTTTTCTTACTTTGCAGTAACATCAGAGAGTTACGGAGACTGTGGAAATGAAAAAATATTATTATCCTGCACAGCTCACAAGAAAGGACATTGCATTACCACAGTCTTCTGAAGTATTTTTTTTCAGTGTGTGTTCAAGTCCCCTTACACAGGAAACGCCTTCTGAGCATGAAACATCAGTTATCACCTCAATGTCAGCACCTTCTCCACAGCAGCACAACACCTTCTTTACATTTCTGCAAGGAATTGCCAGCATGACAGACACAGCTGCAAGAAGGTCTCAGAGGCATCACTGTCTCCCCCAGGTGATGGGGAGGACAGTTCTGTGGCTAGCTTGACTCCTGCTACCCTCTGAGAGCTGCTTCTTCCCATATTAGCCTCAGTGCAATCAGAAGACACCCCAGCAAAGCTGCCAAATGGTATGACTGGGAAATAACACACCATTTGTGAGGAAGCAGTGAGTACTCAGATGGCTTTGGTCAGTGCCCAGGTATGATGTATAAGAGCAGGGCTTGTCCTTGCAGGGTGCTAACTGCCCCACTCATCTAAGCACTTGCTGCCAGTGGCATAAATGTCAGCCAGCCTCATTATCTGTGTCTCTATGCAAAATGTGTGGCACAAAAAAAATGAGGAGCCATATCTCTCTCACTCTCTTTCCTTTTAACCAATTTCTGCCTTTGCCTAGGTAAGCAAACCAATTTAGGATGACAGGTTTTCTGGTGTAATAGGCTGCTGCTATAACAAATCTTATCTTCCAGAAAAGGTAATAACGGTTGCTACTGCTGCTGCCACCAGTAATGAAAAGAGGACCCTGCACAGCTACTTTGTCATTATAACATGCATGCACCCTTCTTGATTTCCCCTATGTTCTTCAACAGCAGAATAATGGGGAAAAATAGATGTGTTTATCAACACATAGAAGTCATCGCTTTCCAGAATACTGCTTCACAGATAAAGAAGAGACATTTGTGTTTGCAGCAATACTAAAAGATGCTCTTGCAGGCATCTTTGCATTCCCATGATAGAGACAAAAATATCTCAGCTTGCAGTTCATTCTCTAACAAGCAGCTGGCCCCACTGAACTTCGAACTTATTCTAATATGTTGTATGCATAAAGGATATTCCTCAGCAAAGCAAGGTTGGGATTTGTGTTTGTTTTTTTTTTTTTCCCATGAAACAGTAAGTCTGCTTGATTAAAAAAATGAATAATTTAGGCTATGGTGTTACATTGTATGCTATTTTTCCAAACCGATCTGAAAAAAAGTGGCATCCTCTTATTACTATTCACTAGAAGACCTGTTTATCATTATTAACTTTTTTTCTGTTGCTTTCTGTAGTAAACTACTGCAGTTAGAGCTAGAATTCAATGACAATGTAGATCCGAGCCTTTTCAGTTTCTAAAATGTGTAAAATCTAGATGCAAACTATGGATCTGGACTCAGTATTTTAAAAATATATATATTTGGTGCTTCTGCTATCAGTATTTGACAAAAATTAAAGTCAGCCTGTATTTTGTCAAAATGTTCAAATTCAGTGGTGTTTTGAGTCCGCATATAAACTTAATATTAACTTCCACACCATCAGAAAAATTAGTTCAGTTTCAAATAGCCTCACAGTTTAGGTCAAGCACATCTGGCCATGGTATGCATGAGAAATTTTACCATTTTTTGTGCTAAAATGGCCAGGTGGGAAGCAGAGACAGAATGGACACACAGTGATGGGTAATTTCATTCTCATTATTCACTAACTCAGGGATTGTATCTTTAAATTAGAAATCATGAGGAAATTGCTCTTGGTGACCTCTACAAACAGCAGGTCTGTGTCAGTCTGTACAGGACGCATACGTATGCTCTTGTCCGTTGTATGCCCTTGCTGACATTATAACCTTGAATATTGGAAAACAGTGCAGGATGCCACAGGATTTGCTTGTTCAAAGCTGATACTGTACTTTAGGGCTTTGCAAATTTGCCTTGTGCAGGACCTCTTTTTGCTATTGTCCGGCACCAGGCAGTATCAGTTCTGCTAAGAAAGGGATTTGCTGGTATTTCTGCAAATTAACTGGATGCATTTCTCTCAGGCATTTCTATTATTTCCCTAGATTTTACCTAATTTGGGAAGGAGGTTTGCATATTGTAATCATAAAGCCTGAGCCCTTACCTTCTCAAGTATGACACATACGCTTCATATTACTCTGAAATCATTACACCAAAATTACATGCAAACTTAATATGCATCTCCGGGAGATGACAAAGAAAATACACTTTAAGATGCAAGGTCTTTGCCAAGAGGAGTACTCACTAGTCTGTAGTTTACGGAAATCAAAGGAATCTTGGTCAGCCTGCGGGTGTTTTGGACTGAATCACACAGAGAAGCCACCGTTTCTCAGCCAAGCCTATCTGGCATTCCCTTCTCCTATCATGGCAGATAAATCTTTCAGCTTTTCTTTCACCAAAATTAAGATGTCAAATTATTTTGCTCATGCTGGTACAACAAAATCCTTGTGCTTACACTTAGCTTCAGGTAAGTTGTGGCCAGCAGAATTAGTCCAAGAAACACCCTTAACTTGAATATTCAAACACAAACTGACAGTCAGGAGATTCCTCCTGACCTTCACAAAACACATTTTACTGCGAGAACGGCTGAGCACTGGCACAGGTTGCCCAGGGAGGTTGTAGAGTCTCCATTCTTGAAGATACTCAAAAGCTGTCTGGACATGCTCCTGGGCAATCAACTCTAGGTGGTGTTGCTTGAAATCTGGGATTGGATCCTGTGACCTTTGGACATCCCTTTCAACTCCAGCCATTCTGTGATTCTGAGGGCCTGGCTGTGCTAGCACACTGAACTTCCTCACTAACAGAATGTCTTCCATTTGACTAGCATGACCTTGGGTCTGTCTGCACGTCTCAGTGGAGCAAGTCCCTTTTTTTGCCATTGTAAACCACTTCCAGCTGCAGTGTCCCCATGAAAAGATTTCTTTAAAGCATCTGCCTGACACAGCACAACTAATCAACTCTTATGAAAGAAGGTGCAGAAAAATCAAGATTAAGCAAAGATAAGGATGTAATTACTCTTTTTCAGGGTGTCTTCTTATCTTGCTTCCCATCTGCTGTCAAGAAAAGAACGAGTGAGGGATGACTGCAGGGAATAAGTATTCTTGCCAGTGAATGCTAAAGCAGCAATGCTAGTCTGTGCAACAGCAGGAGCTTCCTATACATGTGGTAGTTTCCTATCACTCATTTTGTTGGAAGACATGACACTTTGTCTTTTTTCCCCTTTCTAAAGAACTTGCCTGTGGTGGACTCAAAGACTAAATAAAAATTGGAAAGTGGATGAGACCTGCCCTCCTGGGAGAAAATTCATTATGTGTAAGCAAGGGCAGGAAAGACCAACTATTCTCAGGTACCTGAGTCTTCTTCCCACTCCGCAGCAGACCAAACATAACTCTGTCTTTGGAGACAGTGGTTGGAGCTATCATGAAGAACACTCTCCAGTCCTCAGAGGCACAATTCTACCAATTCCTTGTGTCCAGGTAAGACCAGGATATGACCCTGTCCATGTCCCTGTCTTGCTCAAAGCCTACAAAGCAGTGGGATGGACTACTAGAAATGAGCGATTACCTGCTTTAGAAGGAGTCAGACCAAAGCCCTGTCCTGGCACAGTTACCTGTGACTCGCTGCCTAGGTGTTACTTTATGTTCGATTTGTGTCCCTGGTAACAACTAGAGGCATTTCTTGGTTGACTATGAAGACACAATGAGGAAAGCCAAACTCTTCCTAGGCGTCCCCCTGAGCTCTTCATTCAGTCACATTTTTCCTTACCTGAGAGTGGAGAGGCAAGCTGTGCACTTATTTTAAACACCGTTGCATGTATCACTCTATTCCACTACTCTTTCTAGCAGAAACTACCCAATAGCAACAATGCTTTTGTTTCCTTTGCTTGAGACTTCACTCAGACAGCCTACCTGCTCAGTACAAAGTCCAGCCCATCAGTGTCATCTCCACTCAGTTATCTTGAGCTTTGAGAAGCAGCAGGCTACATTTTAAGATGGGAAACATGTTAGAGTAGCAATCATTCAGGACTGAGCTTTGGAGCTTCCAGAAAAACACCTGGATAGAGACACTTCATCAACTGTAGAAAAGCTACTAATCCAACTTTGGCCTTATGGCAGAAACAGTGGGTAGTTGTCTAACACTCATGTTACTATCCGAAGTATATTTCTGGGAGGGAAAATATACTTCAAATCAGAGTCACCTACCTCTTGTGTGATTATTTGGAGTAAATCAAGGCTCCTTTCCCCTTAGGGTCCTATTAAACACAGGAAACAACAGTCTTTGCTATTACAGGGCTGCTTGTATGATAACTTCTTTTCCACTTTGCATTTTAGAAGCAGCAGGCAGCAATTATCTCCACTCTTTTTTTATTGTCAGTTGAATTTCTCTTGTCTTCTGAAGACTTCTGTAGCAGAAAAATGCTGAGACTACAGGAGGTGCAGAAAAAATAGCCCTGGTAGATGAGGAACCTGTGAATTTATCTGGTATGTTTCCTAGTTTGGTCACAAACTCTCAAACTGTGTAGGAAACATCCTGCCAGATTGACATACTGAGAAGGTGCATATAAAACAGATCTCTTTTTGTCTGGAGTCTTTCAACCAAATGAACTGGAATTACTTTAAAAATTCCTTGCTTCCTTTTTGGGGTGGCTTTCCCTGAATACTGGAATGACTGGTTTACTGCTGCTAATACTTACAGACAGTGTATTTCAAAGTCTTGTAAATATTTCCTGGAAACAGACACAGAGTACAAATAAATCTGCATAGTTATATTTGACTTCGCAGATTGATCAAAACTGATTTTCAGGGGCTGGGAGGTAAAGCCTTCACTACAGTATAAATGTGACACATCTGACACAGACTTTCACACCGGAAATGGTAATATATATTGCCATTGTTGGGACAGAAGCTATGCTTGTGAACCAAGCTAATGAGAAAAAAATAATTGTCAACTACGGGCAATAGTAGACACTAGGTGAAGGCAAACAGTCAAAGCAGTGTCTTGCATGAAATATCATCAGATATAGTGTCAAAGCGTTACCTAGTAAATACACAGTACTTGAAACTCAGATGGGCTCACTTCCATTCAATTAGCAGCTAGAGTCATAACTGCAAGTGTGAGGAATATAAACGAAAGAAAATAAGAGGATGAACTCACTTAATGACTTTTACTCTCTGTGAATTATTTATTTGGCTCAAAAAATAGCCACAGTTTTTGCTGCACAAGGGGAAATTTCCAAATCATTCCACAAAAGCTGCTTACTAATTCCTCAATGAAGATGGAGTCTGCAGTGAGCAGGTAAAAAGCAGAGCCAGTGTAGGGAACTTCAGCTTAGGAAACTTTAGGTGAAATGCTGACTTAAGCAAAATTTGCCATCAGCTTCAGAGACATTGTTTCCCTTCTATTTCAACAATGATCACAGCTGTCTAATAAACAACTGGTGTTCAGGTATTGTAGGCAAACATGTCAATTTTTATACACATCTTTTTAAAGACAAAGCTGATATCTTTGAACAGCTGCCTGTGCATATGCAGCCTCTGTGTGATGCTAATGTGACGTGCAAAACGTACTTGTGTATTAGAGCCTGATCCTGCAGAGCGCTGTGGTCTGACTCCACGGAACATTTAAACCTGTGCTACATTTGTGCATTCAAGTTGCCAACATGGAGCAGGTATTTAGGTGTTTAATTGGACCACAGTGAAGAGACCACTGCCTTTTAAAATAAGCTCTGACAGGCCATATATTTTAACTGGCAGAGCAACATATTTGGTAACTTTGAAACAACTGGAGCAAAACTTGGAAGTATCTTAGGCCAAGAAAACATAATGGAGTTTACCTTGTTTTTTATTAAGTGGAAACCAAGAATCATTCCAACAGACATTTTAGAGGATGTGCCAGAAACACATAGTAATGATAACATATGTTGTAAGGTTAAAAAATTAAATGCTATTCAGCCTTCTCTTTTCAAAGATTAATCTCACATTGATAGCTTAGGGTTAAAATGATTTCTGAAGTAGCAGGGCCTGAGAACAGGACATCGGCTCCATGCTAACCAGGATGTTATTCCATGCTATTGTTTTAAACCAAATCAAGTATAACTTTGCTTAGGTGGTGGGGGGAGAAAGGGAGGGGTGGTGCTGGTGATTCTGGATAGAGCACATAGGCCTTAAGAATAAAGTTAGGTCAGGAGGATCTGTACCTGTACAATCATCAGTACGATATATGATAGTATTGTCGATTGTGATATTAGTTTGGTAACTAAATATAATTATTTTCTCAAACCAGAATCTTGAGCAAGAATCACGAAGACCATTGTTACTTAGCGTAGAATCAATGGAACAATGGGGTTTAATGATTAACATGAATCCTTATGTAACAAGAAAGGTATAAAACTGTATCCATTTCAGATGTCCAATGGAGTTGAGATCTGGGTCCTGGACCCCCAGCTCCCAGAGCTCTCAATAAAGCACCGCATGCAATTTTGTGATTGTGTATTCTTTCCTACACTAACAGCATCCTAGTCTTCCAGATTACAGTTGATATAATCCAATTAGAATAAAAAGAATTAAGGTAGATGTTGTTGCTGTAAATATTGTCATTATAATTCTAAATAATAGAGTGTTTCTTTTAACCACAGATCATAGAGGGACAAAGAACTGTGCTGCTGAATCAGTTTAATAAGAACCCCAATTTTTCTGCTCGCTTTGAATAAAAAATATCAAAAAGATAAAACAGCCTCTTGAAAGTTAACCCATGGAAGTTCACTGCTTAGGAACAAAGGGATAGATGGACTCTACAGCTGGGTTCTGTTTCCACTGCATTGTTTATGTGAGGAAATCTTCAGTCAACTTACCAAACTACCTTAAGTCATCATGCTTAGCATTTTCTTTAAATCCTTTATTCTGACAGCGATTGACTAGGATATTGCCTTGGGTTTGCATGGCCTGGTTTTCAGTAGCAGTGGGCCATAGAAGTGGCCTCTGTGACCAGCTGCTGGAAGCTTCCATCATATCTGGCAGAGCCAATCCCTGATAGGTCTGAAGATGGACATGCTGCTGGCCAAGGCTAGGACAACTGGAAATTATGGCAACCCCTCTGGGATAACAGATTTAAGAAGAAAATCAAAATAAAGGGACACACAGAGTTTTTCCCTCACCAGAGAAGAGGATGAGGTGAAAACATGTGAGGTGACACCAAGATCAGTGGAGAAGGAGTGGCAGGAGGTTCTCCAGCTGCCAGAGCCAAGATACTCTGCAGGCTGTGGTGAGGATCAGGGTGGAGCAGCTGTGCCCCTGCAGCCTGTGGGGATCCACAGGGGGATGCAGAGATCCACCCCCAGCCCATGGGAGAGGTGCCTATTCTGGAGCAGGTGAATGCCTGGAGGAGGCTGTGATCCAGTGGGAGACCCAGTGGAGAGAGGAGCCCTGCTCCCAGGCTGGAGTAACCAATCCTTGGAGGGCTGCACCCCATGGAAGAGTGACCCACACTGCAGCAATTTTGGGAGGACTGTCTGCCCGTGAGATTTGGAGCCATGCTGGAGAAGTTCACAGAGAACTGTCTCTCACGGGAAGGGACTCCATGGTCTCACAGGGGAAGGACTCCTCTCCCTGAGCAGTGGAAGAAAACCTTCGGTAACAAACTGATCAAACCTCCACCCCCTGTCTCCCTGTGCTGTCAGTGGGAAGGAGGGGGAAGTGGGAAGCTGGGGGAAGAAAAGGTATTTTTACGGCCTTATTTTACTTCTCATTATCCTCCTCTGTTTTTGTTAGTAATAAATTCACTTTATCTCTAAGTTGAGCCAGTCCTTATCTCAACTCATGGACCCTTCTTCAAATTCTTTCCTCTCCTCTGCCCAGCTGTGGTAGGGGAGAGGGAGTGAGTGAGTGAGTGAGTGAGTGAGTGAGTGAGTGGCTTTCGTGGGCACTTGGCATTTGGCCAGTGTCAAACCACAACAAACATCTAGAGTGAAAATTGGATTGTGTTCTGCAGGTGTTTATTCCTTTGAACTGTACACTGCCTGCAGCCTTTTTCAACAGAAATAATACCCTAGACTTAACAAGAATCTCACCTTTCCCTTCTGATTCTCTTTTTGCTGTCTCTTAAACAAGGAATTATTTTTAACATCTCTTTGTCTTACTGTAAGTGGCACAAATTTTAGCCTGTTTTAATGCATCAGATCTGATGTTTATGGGATCCCACTAGAAGCTCAGCTTTCCTTGTAATGAAAATGTCTTTAGAACAGTCTAGGAAAGGTCAAAAGTAGGAGACAGTTACAAAAAAAAATTAAATACTTTTATATTGAGTAAAAAATTAGGTTATTTTTTCCCAAGAACTAGCTTAAAATGTTTGAACATCTGAAACAGAAAAATGACATTTGCCCAAGGAAGTTTATGAACAGTGTCTTTAATATGAAACCCAACACAAGGTGTATCACTGTGATAGGCTTACTGACCATCATACCTGTGTCAGGGACAACATGAAACATGTCAGCAAGCAAGGTGACAAAAGCCCTGATCTGTTCATGCCACTAATCCTGAAAAATGAGCTAAACTGGGCCCTCCTGATATCTCTCTGCTTTTCATGTGTGCTCAGGGCTTGGGCATTTGTTCAGATTTGGATGCAATGATTTAAAATTTTGCCAACAGTATACATTCATCTTCTTTTCTGCGAGTATTAGTAAAAAAATGTGTCTTTGTCCCAGAATGTTACAGTTTAAGACTACTGAAGCAGAGTTGTTTGTTTAGGTTCCTGTGAAATTCCTCCCTTATGCTGCATCTTAACTATACAACACAGTTGTTCCAAGGTTTGTCAAGCATTTTACAGTAATCAAACTCTGATGTGATAGAAAACGACTCCATACTCTGCAGACCTGTGTTATTCACAGCTTGCTGTTTGTAATGTTGAAAGAGCAGTTTATTACTCCCAAGTTCACAATAAATCTTCTTTGGTTCTATAACAATCAACAGTACCATGCTATCAGAAGCACTTTTTACTGTAACTGTAATCACTTCTCTATGTAAACATTTCTCATTTTTAGAACAGTCTTAAAACATGTGACAGGTTAAAACAGTTTTGCTTCCTCCTTATTGTATCCTTCAAAGGTTTTTCTGGAAAACACAAGGAGATTTGCTTGCCAGAGAGTATCTTTCGTTAACTGATTGTCTCTGAGCTGTACCTTCAACACCAAGCTATGAATTATAACCTGAATATAAGTAGCTCCAAACTGAACAAAAACGTTAACAAAAATGCCTGCAGAGATGTAGCAAATGCTTTAGTTTAAGATGTAGTTATTGCTGTTCATGGTATTCTGCTGCTTTGTAACCCAATCTCAAATTAGAGGAAATGTAAGGAATTAAACAAGATGGAATACTCAATTATATTAATAGACAATATTAAGACAGTTACAGCCTGGAAATTACAAAAACGAGCAGTGTGTTAGTCATCCATAGGCATGTACAGTGGGAAAAGTGCTACAGAAGATGCTCTTGATGTTCAGAAACAAGGGAAGAGTCTGGCAGTGTGGGTGTATCTCTGTTAGTTATTGGCGGTCAAAGGACATGGCATGTTAAGGCTATTAAGGCCTATAAGGCACAATATGTTTCTTGGACAGACAAGTTTAAAGATTCAGATTTTCAGATTTAGAGAGCTGAAAAAATACCAGAAGCAAAGTAACATTGTCATGAGAATAAAAACTCAAAAGACTTCTCTATATTGATTCTAAAGGCTTTATTTCAAGACTGTAACAATGGTGTTGACTATTAACAAACCAAAAGCAAAGGGATGGAATTTGCAGGAAGTTTCTTTTCCATATCTCTGTTTCCTTCATTATTCTTCCATTCAGTAGGATGCTTTTGACTCATTCCCCGGAGTAAAACGAATCATCAAGACAATTAAAGCATAAGACTTGTTCCCAAAATATGATACTGGCTATCTTTTGCTCCTTTAAGTGGTATTCTAACATGCCAGGTTTTCTCATCTAAGTATCAGGAGTATTCCTTGTTTTTTGCTTTATATCAGATTTCCTACACTTGTATTTTCAATCACACAAGCCATTTTTATTTAAAAGCCTCTGTCAAAAGTAATTAGACTCTTTCTCTACAACACTAAGTTTAAGTTATATGGAACTATGACCCATTTGAGACTGCCAAGTCGTCCAGCAAAAAGAACTGCCGGTATCAGTAGTTCAGTTTCTTCTCAAATACAAGCAACATAGTTCCCAGGGTGCTCTCCAGCACAACAGGAAAAGGGGAATTGGCTGAGGTGTGTCAAACCACAAGAGCTGCTCTGGGGAGAGGTGAGAGAAGAGAGGCTGAGACCAATTAGCCAACAACTCTGTAAATTAAGAAGCCATTTCAGAACCACAAGGACACATTAACTCCTAGACTCCCTGATTCTTACAATTACACATGGATACTCCTTCCTGTGACTTTAGCTGTCCTGGCAGCACCATGATATGTTGTTCAACACATAGTTAGAAGTCACCCTTGAAGCTGAGAGCAAGTTCACAATTAGTGCAGCCAGAGGCTAGTTCAGATTCTCTTCCTTACAAGAAGATTTATGTTAATTTATGTTCCTTACCATTATAGCCAAGCACTCCAGAAATAAAAATGAAAGCAACAACGCTTCGTTTTCCTCTTCTGAGTGATAGTAACTGACCTGTCCTGGAGAATAGGGGGAACCTGTAGTGCAGAGAAATACAATGGCAGATGCCAAGTTCCCAGTTAGCTGGCTCTTTGAGTTGGGCCATGCTGCTGCTCAGTGGGTCTTTTCCTAGACGCTTCATGTCTTGAACGCTGACATTCTCTTTCAAGTATTTGACAGGCAGTTTTTGTCATAACTTATTTGCTTAAGTTCTCCAGGGTGTTTAAGCACCTAGTTTCCTGATATGCAGATAGGAAAAAAGTCTTTTTCTTATGACTCAAGCCAAAGTACCACTCTCCTTGACTATGTGTAACTTCAAGAGGTCCATAAACCACCAAAGACCTTGAAAGTTCTAGAGAAAAGACCAAAGGAATTTCAAAGGCAGCTTGCACCTGGTCAAATTTTCTTGCAAAAGCTGTAGCTTCAAAATATAGTAACAACTTCCCTTTTCTTAAGTTTACTCTGGTACCCTCACCAACATCCTAAGTCTTCCATAATTAATTTGGTTTCAGAACAAATGACAAAAAAAGTATGACAGCAACAACAGAACAATGGCAGGAGACAAGTATCAGTAAACATTACAGCTGTGGAGAAGGCAAAAGAGGACAATCTGGTCTTTATAGAGACATTGATTAAGGGTCTACAGAGAGCCTTTATGTCATTTAAGTGTCATGGCAAGACATCTGAACAAAAAGTAAACACCCTGAAAAATTCAAAATGCTGAAACAAAATCGAATGTTAAATTTCAACGAATTATAGTTTGAGCATTTCATAATGTCACTCTTTTTTCTTGAGGTCATAGCTGGATCAATCACTGAATATCTCAAGCTTAGAGGGGCCTATAAGAAGTTCAGCTCCCTGCTTCTTGCAGGACACTACGTAAAGCTAAATCAAAGGACTAAAAGCAACATTCCGATACTCCTTGAACTCTGCCAGGCTTGGTGCTGTGACCACTTACTTACCTTGGGACTTTGTTCCAGTGATCAACCACCCTTTCAGTGAAGAAACTTTTCCAAATGTTCAATCTGAACCTGCCTGACACAGCTTCATTCCTTTTCTTTGTTTCCTACCACAGGGCACCATACAGAAGAGAACAGCAGTTTGCCTTCCATTGCTCCCCTTGAGGTAGTTGTAGACTGTGATAGGGTTACTCCTCAGCCTTCTCTTCTTTAAGCTGAGGAAAGCAAGCAATTTCAACTTTTCCTCCTATGTTTTGCCCTTGAAATCTTTCAATCTTTCACCATCCTATCTGCTCTCCTCTGGACACATTCCAGTAGTTTGATGGCCTTCTTATATTGTGGCACCCAAAACTGCCCCCAGCACTCGAGGTGAGGCTGCCCCAGTGCAGAGCAGAGCAGGACAATTCCCTCCCTTGCCCGCTGCGACGCTGTGCCTGATGCACCCTAGAACATGCTGACCCTCATGGCTGCCAGGGCACTGCTGACTCAACTTGTCAGCAACACAAAGAGATCTTTCTGCAGAGCTACTTTGCAACCTCTTATCCTCCAGTTTGTACAACCAAGATTACTTAATGCCAAGTAGAGAATACAGCACTTGCTCTTATTAAATTTTGTATGGTTGGTGATTGCCCAGATCTCTAGTCTATCCAGATCTCTGTGTACAGCCACTCTACCCTCAATGGAGTCTACAGCTGCTCTTAGTTTAGTACCATTGGCAAATAAATGTGCGTTTTATTTCTGTTCTGAGTGTAAAAACATTAAAGATTACTGGTCTTAAAATTGACTCAAGGGGATTACCACTGGTGACTGGTCACCAGCCTGATGAAACCTCATGCAGCTCTGAGCCAGCCCCATCAGTAAATTGTTCACTCAACATACTATGGACTTGTCCAGCTGTGTGTTAAGCATTATGTCCAGAAGGATATTGTGAGAGTCAGTATCAAAAGTTTAGCTAAAATTCACAAGCTCCAGGTCTACTGGCTTCCTGAAGTCAACCAGTTGCTTCCCTGGTGTGAACTCTTGCTGGCTATGACCAATGACTGTGCTGTTTCTTCAGAGTTTCCAACTAATCCCAGAATAACCTTCTCCATAATTTTACCAGGAAGCGAATTGAGACTGACATGCTGGTAATAACCAGGGTCTTCCGTCTTTCCCTTCTTGAAACTGGGAGGTTTGCCAGCTTCCAGTCAACTGGGACCTCTCCCAAGTCACTTGACAAATAATGGAGAGAGGTCCTACCATGACATCCATCAGCTCTTTTGGTACCCTGGGATGAATCCCATTCGGCCCCATGGATTTATGCACAGATTTATGGGCCCTATAGATCTATGAATAGATTTATGCACAGCCAGCTGGAGCAGCACATCTTGAACAAACTCAGGGTCAGCTGGAAGGCTATCATCCTTCCAGTCACAGTCTTTCAACACAGGGCTGCGAGGTTCCAGAACCCATAATCAGTGTTGAAGACAGAGGCAAAAAAGGTATTAAAAATCTCTGCTATGTGCATGCTCCTATTTGCATCAAGCAACAGATCAGCATTATCTCTGATCTTCCTTTTGTTGTTAAAATGTTTTAAAAGGCCCTTTTGCTTGTCATTTACAGTGCTGTCCAGATTGAAGTCTAATAGAGTTTTGTCCCCATGAATTTTCTTCCTATAATGGTGAAGATCTGAGCAGACCAGATAGCCCCTAAGCCTTGTCCCAGAGATCTCAGGATGCAAAATTCTTGTGGGGAAAATCAGAGAGTGTAAACTTATCACTTTTAAATTCTCAAGTGATATCTTCCTCTAAGAGAAAGTTATTATATCATCTTAAGCCCATTGTAGAAACAGTAGACTGAACCTCTCACAACTCTTGTTTCCAGTAATTCAGTTGGGTTTGTACCTCTTCACTGAAATCTCCCCTGTTGTCTAATTTTCTAGTGTCCACACACACACACACACACAAATATATATAAAATAAATAGACTTGTGCAAGATGAAACTCTGATATTTATGGATAAGAAGCCCCAAAACCAGTAGGTTTTCAAAAGAATGTACTTTTAGTTCCTGCACCAAAGAAGGCTCTAGTCTTTGAAGGTATTCATTCCACAAACACTACTCCCACATTACTCCAAATCCTGCTCTCTGCTCTTCTGTCATGAAGTATACTCCTTGTCTAAAAAGCTGTAACTTGAATCTGACTATATAAAACATGCATTGTTTAGCAGCATCCAACTAAAAAGATTTCAAGGCCATGCTGTAGCAATAATTTCTTCTAGTCCTTAACAGTCTCCAAAACTTTCATGGTTTCTTCCAGATGCCTGTTTCAGAATACCAAACCAATAAACAGCTACTGTCTGAACCTACAAAGCCCAGCATCTTACTTCATGATGATTTCTAAAATACCTTGATTTCAAACATTCTGGTTACAGGATATAGCTAGTAAAGATGGCATGAGTACAAAAGTAAAACTCATATCTGTAAACCAAGTTCACCTTTAAACCAAGCCAGATTCTCATAATTTCTAGTGTGATCTCTCTGTGCAAATTGCCTGGATATACTCAGGTAATTTTTTCTTTGAATCTGAAAATGAACTGCAAGAGACTTCTAGAAGTTCTCAGAGTAATGTATCCCTGTGTACAACTGTGGCTTAAGCTGATACTGATGATGCAAAGATCCATGATTCAAATTTCATCGTAGTAATGCCAGACAGTATTGTGTAAATGCTCCCCCACCCCAAATTCACCCAAGAGCATGTTCTTACAGGTAAGAATAACCATTCCATTCCACTGAATGGAGTTCCAGTCACAAGCAAACACACACATCTCTATCACCAAAGAAACTTCAGAAAAAGCATTTGCTTGGGTGGATGGAGACAGGCTGTTGACTTTCCGAGACAATGAAGACTTCAGCTTACTAAAACAAAAGGCTTCTTTGATCTACACTTGAGGAAAGAAATGCAATATATTACACTAAGGCAGTCAGTACCCTCAAAGTAAAAAGAACAAGGCTATTCTCCTTGAGAAAAATACCAGATTTGTAAGAGAACAACGGATTGTCACAAAATATATGAAAGAAACTAGAATATATGCCAGAAAAAGAGATCTAAAATCACCTTGAAAATTGCAACCTGAAAAAACCCAAGCAAACACAAAATTTGCAATACTGATCTGCAGTTACAGATAGCCCCTCCTATATGTAAAGAGAAACTAAAGTTATCAAACATCTGCCTGCCTGGAAGAGATTCTAGTCATCAATAACTATTTTTCTTCTGCAAAAATAAGAGCTCTAGATCTATTTCTCCTGCTTCTACACCTGTATGTCAGTGTTTCAGTAAATGTATTGTATTTAATAAAATTTTTCTAACTTCCCTATGTTTTGCCTGTGCTAAATAACACAGGGAAGTTAAAGCATTTCCCATGCCATCATCTGCATAGCCCTCTCCATAGTTACATGAATTGCTATCATTAGCTGCTAGCCAGGTTACTAAACATTATGTAGTATTCTGAATAATAAATTCCCACTTCGCAGTATATATTAAAAATAAAAAGTTGTTTTAAGCTTCAATGTTTTGCTAGTAAAAAAAAAAACCAAACAAACAAACAAAAGAAACATGAAAAAGCTTAACTGTGCCTGCAGGTGTGGAAACATGTTCAGCTAAAGCCATGAAAAAAACAAAACTGAAAGGTAGTGGAGATACACCATCATTTTGAAGTTCATCTGCTACTAAGCCATCACAGCAGATTAATTTGTTGAGAGAAACTGTAAAGACAGCAAACTTTAATTAAGAGTGAAAAAAGGTGGTTACCATTGGACCATGGTCAGGAGAGCCTTCTTAATGTACAAAGTATTGCTTAAAAGTTAGATATGTTAATATTAAAGGGATTTATTAATACCACAATACAGCAGTCAGTATTTATTCTGTATTATTAAAGCAAATATTGAATTTCTTGAGAAATGCAGAAATAGCCAATATCTCCAAACAGAGGAAGTTTGAAAAAAAAAAAAAAAAGAACAGGGTTTTTATCACTATCTTTTTTCTTTTATAAATGTCTACTACAACTAACTATTTCATAATGTCAGTTTAAGAAACACTGCCAACTCTGAGGTATGGAATAAACTTCTGTCACTAAGAGTGAGAGCAAAAGATGAGAACAGATTTTTTTAGTTGAGAGGCATCCTGGGACCCAGAGTTAGTAAAGGATGTGCAGTTAAGATAGCATTAGAAATATAATATAACAAATATAACCACAAATATAACTTTGCATTAAAATTTAAATCTCAAAGTCAGTGGATGTAATCAGAAGTATTAGTGATCAAAATCACTACACCAAATCACCATCAGGACAAAAGTATAAATTCTGACTGCACCTGTAAAGAGATTATGCATTATTCCATATCTAGACAACATTTTCAGAAGCAAGTAGAAAATCAGCCTCCTAGAACAGAAATTATATGTGAAAAGAGGTGAGAATTGAAAATTAAAAGCATGACCAGTTATAGTTAAAAACCTGAAGAAGGTTTAAATTTGATTAGCATTTGTAAATGGACTACTTCTATTTCCTTGGGTCCTTTCCTCTTCATCTTCTGATGATGCCTCTGAATACAAACCTAACTGAGCATTTCTCTTGACCTTCATAACTTGTCAATAAAGTAAGACATTTTCACAGACAGAACAGAACATCCCGTCCTGCCAAAAGAAAATCCCAAGTAAATTAAGGATTGAAAATGTGGCTCCAAGCCAGAGACAAAACCCCAACTGGACAAAAAACTCACTCCAGCTGAACAAAGATACACAAGCACAGCATCTATCAAGCCACTGCATGATTCTTCTACGCACTGGACATTCTTCTTAGTTTTATGTGGCTTCTGGTGTTATTGAAGGTATATCCACAGTCACTGATGGGTGGGGAGGAAGTTGTGTCTCCTGAAAGTTTCTCTATGACACAGCAGGTCTTGCTGAAGAAGACAGACTGTCACAAGTCCAGTACCAGCTACTCACCAGAAACAGATGTGAATGACAAATGTTGTAGCAATAAATTACCTGAATGTCAAGATATTCATAATAACCTTATGGTGCCCACCCAATGGACCTGAAGACCACTCCTGATTTTCATTCTTTTAGCAAAAAAAAGGATAGATTTTCAAAGACGCCTATGAATCACTCACCCTCTTCCTCCTACAACTTCTTAACAAGAAATTGGACAAACTGAAAAAGGCTCAAATACTCAGATATCCATATCCATTCAGCAGTCTTGGAGCTTCCAGCAAAAATGTTTGGACAAGATAATTGGAAAAGCTACTATTTTATTCCATGTTGTGTGTTCAGGATGTATCTTTGTTCTCAAATGTTGATATTTTTGCTAAGATTAATACCTACTTAAATTCACCCCCAAGATCTTTTGATCCCACTTTGCAATATATATTAAAGATCTTTTGATCTTGGGGGTGAATTTTGAAGTGTGCATTTACCAGCTTGATACCAGTGCCTTAATCTTCAGGGGGGAACAGATCAATTCTTGCATTACTTTTCTTATGTAACTGTGGTTTTGAAAAAATATTCATCGCCTAAGAGTTTACACTTTCAACCTTATCAAAAATCTAGAAAACACTCCCTAAGTAAACTTCATTGTGTTTTATTTTGTTTTTAATTCAAACTAAATAAGGAAATGAATCTCAAAAAGGCTTGAGCATCCACTACAGTCGTTTTCCCATGTACCCATTTCCACTGTAATCTTCAGTTCATTGTTAATGGAAAGGTTTCACATCTCAGTAAAAAACAAATTGCATTTCAGTAATATTCCATCTTACCTTGATTACTGTTGAAGCATTACTACACTTTATAAGGATGCATTTTGAAATGTGCATGAAGTGGACCAAAACATCTGATCTAAAAGTGAGTATACATACATACTGAAACTTCCAGCTATGCAATTTATCAGGTGTCAAGGAAGAAATATTATTTCAGAATATTCACTAAAATATCCCAAACCACTTTTCAGTGCAATTTAGGCTGAACTAGAACAATAGCTTCAGGGGCTGTTCTTGTGTCAGTGAAAGTCAATGCAAGTTTTGCTGCTTAGCTCAGTACAGAAACACACTCTAATGTAAATTGGAATTTTGGATACTTTAAAAATTGTATCAGGGAACAAATTCAGGTCAAAATGTTTAGTATCCACTTGCTTATAAACCTTGAGGTTTCTGATCACACAATCAATGCATATAGTAGAAAACATTAGTTAAAACCTTCCCTACCTCATATAGGGGTC
>VWZU01005460.1:81583-96196 GCA_013397095.1 Sterrhoptilus dennistouni | reverse complement strand
CCCTGCAGTCCCTGCGCCCCCGGGGCGACCCCGTAGAATATGCAGATTAGAAATCCCAAATGCATTCTGGAACCCTTTTTAACACCAAAAACCCCCTATAAAGATAAATCTAAGTAAGATTTAAACCCACAAAAAGCAATACTAAGCTGTATATACCCTAGAGCATCAATAGAGCTAATTAATCCAATTTTTGTAACTCGCTGTAACCTAAAAATACCAAACAAAAGGTGAGACCCCGAGGCAAACAAACGAAAATCAGAACTCCGGGGAGACTCCCGGCGAGGGAAGAGTTCTCCAGCTCTGCTGAACTTCCTGCTGCAGAGCTGACCAAGACCCTCCTCCTCAAGGGCGAACCAGACTGCAAAAATCCCTCGAGCCACCATTGTAAGAGCTGATTAATAAAGGCATTTTAAGGAGAAAAATATGATCTCCGCCCATTTTTAACACTACTGAAGTAAAAATGGTACAGAGTTTAATGCATTAACTGCTTTACTGAACCTGGAAGGGACAAAGCAGGCAGCTGCCACAGAGACCTTCCTGGTATGTAGAACTCTCTCTTGGTCTTAGCACTCGCTTGGTCTTTGAGACATCCTAGGCAAGCTAACACATCTCAAGTGAAGCATTGCCTTCTTCATATCCTCCCCTGTTTTCCCATGGTGGTCCCAGGAATTTCAATGGAGGACAGAGGGAAACAGCACTGAACCAAAGGTTCCGAGGCATATAGTCCTGCAACAAGAGAGCTCGTGCTACTGAGAAGTGAGGAAAGAGCTGAGGACAGGACATGGGATGAGAAGGTGAATACTGCTGTTTCTTTGTTTGTTTGTTTGTTTTTCAGATTAGGAAGGTCTATTAAGAAGTGGCAATTTCTTAATGAAGTGAGTGGACAGGGAAACATGTATCTCCGTGCTCTCAAAGAACAATTCTTTTATAGTATGTAGTGGAAGGAAAACTATGCAGAGCTGTAAAACGTCTTTGGCAGCAAGCATGAGGAACAGTGTGTTTTTGTGTGAACACAGTTCAATTTGTTTTGCCTACTGGATTAGAAGTCCACCACACTGGGCTTAGAGCTCTGCCTCACTGCAGATCTACCCCACAGCTATGCTGCACCAAGCAGTGATCTTCACCAGTTTAAAACTACCCATGCTACATGCTCTGAACTAGCAGCAAGGGGTAGTTTGCCTCCTCTGTGTACTAGGTCCAGCGGGGAGGGAATTAATTTTCTTCATAGCAGCCCAAATGGTACTGCTTTTTACATTTGTTTTGAAAATAGTTAATAAAAAAATCCACAATGTTTTAGCTGTTGCTGGATAGTGCTTGCTCATCATCTGCTTCTCACTCTGTTTTCTCCCAGGGCATAATCTAGGATGGGGAGAGCTGGGACAGCTGACCTGAACTGGCTGGAGAGATACTTCATAATACATAGCATCATGCTCTGCAAGAAAACCAGGAGAGGCAAGTTTTGTTGTAAGTAGCTACCCTTGGAGGTAGGCTGGACACACTCTGCTGCTGGGCAGGTCTGGAATTCCTTTTGCATCACTTGCTTTTTTCCACAATTTTATTCTTGACTGATTAATCTGTCTTCACTTTGACCCATAACCACTTTTTTGGTTTGGTTTCCACTTTTTTCCTCCTATCCCACTGGGAGGCTGGAGTGAGAAGTGACTGGAAGGGAGCTTAACTGCTGCCCAGGATCCACCCACCAAACCACGAAAGCAGGTGGTAGTAGCTGTTGGGTGAGTTTGCCAGCAGCAGAGTGCCTCTTGCAGAGGGAGCTATTAACAGCTGTCAATTCCCTGAGCAGGCCCAGTGGAAACAAAGCAGGAGGATGGAAGTGTACAGCACAAAGAATTGAGCTGCTCACACCTAGGACACAGCTAGGGACAGCTAGGGAAGGACGGAGACCAGCAATTCCTCACCATTAGTAATTCACCAAGTAGTTGTAATGTAAGTGTAGGTCTGGTATATATGTGACATGTCACATACTCGTTTAAAAAGCTAGACTGTGAGCCAGCTACCTAAAGCTCTGCTGACATCTGGTGCTGAACAGAAAATGAGTTTTTCAGTGCAATAAAATTCTCCGCTTTGAAACACTATCTTATGGGACAGAAGTTGCATTTCTTCAGCCTGTCTCCCAAAACAGCAGTCTTTCGCACAGCCTGCTTAGCGTACTCACATGTATAGAGAGTTTCAGTTCAGACAAAGTCTCTTTAGGAATATTTGAAATGAAAAATGAAGTAGAAACTGATAACCACATATTAATTAGTGGGAACATTACAGTTGTGTCAAGATTTGAATCCCTCATGGAGCATAGAGGTGAGTTTTTAATCACTGATCACCTTAATTGGAATAGATTTTGTGTCTTGCAATATATTTCTGACAGAATTGATTAAAACAAACAACAAAAAAGAGCATTTCTTCAAAATCTTATGTGCTTTAGCCTCCAGGTTTATTTTAAAAGGAGTCTAAATTTGAGTACAGAATCTTCTGTGGATTTGAAGTCCAATATTTCTTTGAATTGACCTTAAATTATTTTTCATAAAATTTGTTATTTTTAATGAGAAACCTGTTTTTGGCAGTATTAAAAGATTTTTCCCATCTTAGTCTATGATTAGCAAACATTTGCTTGTAATGCAGTGTCCTATAAAGAAAATGTTAAAAACTGTCTTTTCAGTTATGCAAAGAGCTAGTGTAGGAAACAGAACAGTAGTGCATATCAGGAACTGTTCATTAAAGAATTTTTATGGGCTAGGGCCTATTCTTCAAATGTTTAAAAGCAGTGAAGGAGATTTTTTCCTTTTGCAAATTGTCTCTTGCAAATAATTAATTATCAGTTATAGCGAATAACATAATTCATTATTTACTGGACAAACAGCGATCCATCTAGTATCTTCTTGCCAGCATCCAGAAGCAGATGCTTGGGATAAAATAAAAATTGCTACAGATGAATATTCTCACCAGTATCCACTCTCAAATGCCAGCTGTCTATGGTTTAGGAGCTAAGACTAACCCTAAAACTAAAACCTCTTCCACTTTGCTTAGTAGGTCTAGCAGCTCCACTAATTCAGCCTATTCATTTTTATCTTTTTTACACATTTGTCCAACCTAATAACCAATGACAAGGAGTTTCATAGTTTGTCTGTACATATTTATCTTCCATGAAAATAAGACAGATTTGAGAGAAATGCTATATATTTTCAGAGCCATAGAACCATCATCTCCAATAACTAGGGTTGGATAAGGGTTTCTAGGTTATGTTTTTTGAAAAAAAACCAGCATCAAATATTTTAATTTTGCTAGTGAGTTAATCAGAAATCATAATTCTCTTCCAGCTTTGATGCTCTGCCCATTTCTGTAGGGCTCAACACACCAATTGCCAGGAACAGATCTTAAAATTAATTGTAAATTAATATTAGTTTTTTCTAAATTCCAGTTTTGTGAGTGAATCTCAGACAAAACTATTTCTAAAGATGTTTTCATTTCTACTGCTCCTGCAAATTTTCAGGGTGCATGAAATTGATTAAATGTATCAGTTCCCAAAAAACACTACTGGAATGTTTCCATGCCTCCAGAAAACTGTCATATTCTTCCCTTGCCAAGAAAAAAAAAAAAAAACACTATCTGCTTTCATGTCATTGAAGCCTAATGTGGTTCAAAACCACTCAGGAGGAAATAATATGAATTCATATGAAATAGTCTGAAACAAAAGCTAGCACCATTTCCATGTAGGAAACATGTGCCACATAATACAGACCTGTAAAGTGGACTGGAGTGATATAATCTATCTGAATTTTAAAGTGCTTATGAGAGCCTTCCATGGAAAATCTTTCAGAAAGATGCATAGGCATAGAAAGGAAAAGGGAAGTGCTGTGACAGATAAAAATAGTTAGGAAAAGCCGTGAGACTGAGCAGCCAGCCCTCAACATAGCAAAGCATATCATATATTCAGACATGGTCTGCAACATAAAGAAGTTAATTAGGTCATGATAGTTAAGGCTGAATTAAGTCTGAATCATTACTTTGAAGTGCAAATAAACTATTAGAAGGTGGCAGAGAAAGTATTCTCCCCTTAAGTATATTGTTATTGCTCTAGCTAAAAAAAATGAGCTTCAAGACAACTTACAAATAAACCCAGAATTTGATTTATGAAGCCTAATCTTATAAATGGGTCTTTTCAGCTTGTGCCCAGCTTTTATCACCACTTAGCTCAAATAGTGGAATAATCCAGGCTCCTCCCATACACTCGAACTCACGGAAGTCTTGTTCATGGGCTACTATTGAAGAACTCCCCTCATTTCTGTAGGTTTGTGACCAAAAGGCTTCTTCATTGCAGAAACAGATGCAAAATGTTCCGGTAACTTCATAATTAACTGTGCTTTCAAAATGCTTGTCATTCTTCCATGTCCCTCTGCCTGTCTGCAGGAGGGGCTCTTGTCTTCCAGGCACAGCTGAGTTTCCCTCTAGGAAAAAGAAATCCACATCAGCTCACAGAGAGGTTTCTGCAGCACAGCCCCAAGCTGTACCCACAAGGTCAGAAAGCTACCAATGAAAGCATCAAGTTCTTTGAATGTTTTCCTAAGTAGAAAAAAATTAGGGATATCCCTGTGTGCAAAAAAGTGTTGTTGCCAGAGCAGCCATTCCTTCCAAGCAGTTGAAGACAAATATAAGGGGCTGCATCTGTTCACAAAGGAGGACAAAAGTGGATTAGACTGTTGAAGACTAGAATTAAGAACAAGGAAAAGGTGTCATTTGGATCACAGAGCAGCTCCAGACCCTGACTGCTGGCCTGATGTACATACAGCATCTGTTCTGGATGCACCTGTAAAGAAGAAAGTTTCCATCTGCTGGAAGTGTTAAGAGTATGGAAATTTGGTACAATATATCTGAGGAGGTGTGATCAAAAATGTTACCCATTCCAAACAGAAAAATTTCAATGTATAAAAAAAAAGATTGGAGTCAGCAGAACAGGCCCTTGAGTACAGCTTTGGTACTACTATAAAATAAAAGCTATATTTGAAAAGCATATATGAGGAAAAGTTAAAATAATGGTAATTCTTTTAAAATTACATGAAGAGGTATAGGAATTTATCCATATCTGTTTTCTTAAAATAAAACGTACACTAAAGGAAGAAGGCAACTTTTTTAGTAACAGAGGGGTCTATTTCCGCTAACACACTTGCCTTCACAATTGCAAATGAGTTGTTTGTGTGGAAATAGCAGTTTAGCAGAACAATATAGTTTTGTAATAACCCCCATGATTATGATGAGTCAGTGAAAACCCCCATTTTCATATCTTCTTTCTGTCACTGAAAAAACAAGTTTGTTTTCATATTGCGAGAATGCTCCAACAAGTCGTGGAATTTGCTGGTATTGTTGGCATGTATAAATAGAGCATTTTTTAATGTGCCACAGAGAATCTGCAGCTGCTTGCTGAATACAGACAGAGAGCAAATGTTTTGCTCTGGTTACAGATCTACACCCTTGTCCTCCAACTTCTCTGTCTGAATGAATTTCATTGGAGCCAAACCCTCACTTGGTGAATTATGTTTGCATAATAAGGAGGATGCCTGCTTGGGGTATTTTCTAAAGTTGCTTCATGTTAATGGCTGCTGTGCTTTGAGACCGAGTGAGAAACACGGGCACCCTCTACCTTGTGCACAGTGGCTCATTTTGCTAACAGTCCTCCAAAAACACAGCTTTGACTTACCTGGTGGTAGAATGTGTTCAGTTCCCTTGAAACGTATTTAAAATTCTCTCTTTATTCACCTACCACATGAACTGCTTAAAAAAAAATACTTCATTTTACTCCTCCGGCTTTGACTGATAAAGATCCAAATTTCCGTGCATTGTGATTCTATCCCTCCACACTACCCTCTCCTTGAGTGGTAAAAGAGGACCTGAGAATGATACCCTAAATGCTTTGCTTCAGACATGAGTCATTGTTTCATTGTTGCATGAATACCTATTCTTGGACTTAAAATAGCACAGAGGACAAGTTGCTTGAGTCACCATGCCTTGAATTGTCTGAAACTGAAGATTAACAAGAATAAAGCAACATATTGCATTTCAACAAGGCAAAAAGTGAATTATGTTTGGATATCTGTAGTTGATATTAGGAAGTATTTTATCAGCTGTACTTTTGCTAATCAACAACTGATGGGAAGCATGTCCCAGTTTTACATTTTGTCTAAAGATTATGCTGTAAAACAAAAATATATGTATATATCTTTTACAGCATAAATTAATTCAGAGGATTATGCACTGTCAGTAAAATGCAAGCAAGATACATTATTCCAAAGCTATCAGAACATCAATAAGTGACTCCCATAGGCTTTTTAACATGATAAGACAAAACATAACTGTATATAAAGAACATTAAATGGTTGAGGTTGAAAGAGATCTCTGGAGGTCACCTGCTGCAATCTTCCTTCTCAGGCAGGACTGCCTAAAACGAGCTAACCAAGACTGTATTCAGATGTCTTTCCAATTTCTCCAAGTGAGGAAAGTTGACAACCAACTCATTAACCTCCTTTGCTGTAAGGGAACATGGCCAGATCATGGTCAACTTGGAGTCCAACAGAACCATTATCAAAAGGGTTATATTTCTTAAACAAGAAGTCTATACAGCCATGGGGAAAATGATGAAAGATTCTTTTAAGTTTTGCACTGTAGCATATGATCCCTATACTCATGGTTAATGCTTTGTTTTGTCCCCCACAGTGCTTAGCACAAATGCCAGAGATTACTGTGGCCTTGTGTTAACTCCCTCCACCTGTAACTAGTAAGTCATTTTCCAGCTGATGTTTCCTTATTTACTTTTATTAGTGATTAATATGTACTAGCTGATATCTTAGTTTTGAGAACAAGGATTGTCCGTCAGAGCAAAGAATGATAAGAGAAGTGCATTATGACTTAATGACATACTTGAGATGGTCACAAAGAGAAAAGATTCATCAGAAGATCTGAAATCATATTCATATAAATCTGTGGAAATAATTAGCATATATGCAAGTATTCAAAAATGTGATTAATATGTATTGGTTTCAGGAATATAACCTGGTCTGATAGGTTCCTTAGTATGCATACTTTAAGAAAGATTCTCTATGCATCCAGCACTGCTGGATATAAATAAATAAAGCCAATAAAATAATATTGGTTTTCTAATCTAACAAATTTGTTGGAGAATTTATTTTCCAGTTTTCAGTGACAACCGCCAAATCCTTTTATGCTAAGGTTTCTTCTGTCTGGGTGGACCTCAGCATGTGCTGGTTCCTGGGGTTCTCCCTTTCCAGGTGCTTTGTCCTTTCCCACTTTGAACTTCATGAGGTTCCTGTCAGCCCATTTCTTCAGCTTGTCAGGGACCCTCTGGGAAGCAGAACAACCCCCTGATGTATCAGCTCTCCTACCAGTTTTGTACCATTATCAAACTTGTTGAGGGCACGCTCTGCCCCAACATACAGAGTGTATGAAAATGGACAGGACTGGTCCCAGGCTTGACCTCTGGGATGAAGCATTGGTTATTGGCCTGGATGAGGTTGGCTCATCCAGGCCATAACTTGGAAGCTTCTCTGTGGAGATGTTATGGGAGATATTGAAAACATCACTGAAGTCAAGGTTAAAAACAACTGCTCTTCCCTTGTCTACCAAGTCAGACAGCTCATTGTGGAAGGTTATCAGGTCAGTAAAGATGTCTTGGTGAATCCATGCTGACCACTCATAACCCTCTGTATATTCAAACTAGTAATTTGGCTTCTAGAATATTATTTTAAAAATATTGTTCTTTTCCATTTGTTAGTAGTACTACAATAAGGATTAAGAAAAATCACTGTGCTTTCTATTTTCCTGTTGCAAATTGTGTGCTCAGTTGTAATTTCTAAGATCTTTTGATATTATAGCAGAAACCTCCTCTAGGAAGGGCTCAAATCTAAGTATGGGATGTCACGAGCACTGTCCAATCCCTCTTATCCAGGAAGACATAACGGTTCACATCATGTGAACTGGGACTTCTTTATGAATTTTCAAGTGTATAAAGACTCTGTTGATCTGGCAGGACTTTTCATATGCTCATGCTGAACTTTTCTTGGAGTATGGGATTTTTTGGTCATGTTTCTCATGTTTATTTCAAAGAAGCCTGGAAAATGAGCAGCAAAACTCCAATGACTCTAGCATGACAGGAAATTTTCCAACTCTTTTCCTCTGTATGTGGAAGATGTTTTGCTGCCAAAAACAAAAATGAATTTTAAGTTATCTTGGGCACAGAGCAATCCTTTGTGACTTTTTTGCTGAATACTGAATTTTTAAGCTATGTATTAATGTCTTCCTCTTTTCTCCCAAACTGACATATTACCTAAAAAAATTCAGTGTACAAGCATGAAGCTCCTTGTCTATGCCTCAGCTGGTGCTGACAAAAATTCTGACTATTTTTCTCAAAAGCAAATTCCAACTATTCTTCTCAAAGGTTCATGTGCATCTGGACTACTAAAAAGAAGAGGTTGAGCCTTGTTTACTTTGTTTTTATTAACACAGTACAAAATATTATTTTTGTGGGGTTTTTTCCTTCCCTTGGGCATCCATATGAAGCCAATATTAAACCCATGCACAACCTTAAGATGGAGTGGTCTTTTTAAGCAGGAGAGATTCAGCACTTTTCTCTGTAAGAAGTTGTAAAACTGAGCAAGATTGGGTGCAAGCCAGCATTCTGAAGATCCAAAATTTTCTTTCTATCTCAGACATCATGAGAAGTTTGACCTTGAGTCTACCACTGTACTGTGTCTAGGTTTCTTGGCACCAGGATGGATTAGGGCTGTAGCTAAGAAGGGAACTCCATGCACCGTTACAAATTTTTACACACTATTTTGCTGGAGATTCCAGGTCACCTTGTCTGATAGAAGCAATCACAGAACTATAAAACTATTACTAAACCCTATTACTGCACAGAGATGAGATGCAAGAGTAGCAGGCGTATTGTTCTCAATGCTTTTCTGTATGATAATAGACAAGGTCGTAGTCTCACACTTGTAGAAAGAACTCCTCCAAAACAAACTCGCAGTAAGGGTGTTCACTAGGACTTTGCTTTGTATCAGACAGGGTGAGAAAGGCCCCAAGGATACTGTAACAAACCTGAAACTTCCCATTGACTGCGGCAATTGTTTGTTTTTGATTTGCATTCTGGCTTAGACTAACAAACTCTCTTCAGGTGCCCAGTAGTCCTTCCCACTTTCCTTTCCTGCTTACTCATAATCATTAATGCAAACATGGATACATCTTGAAAGCCACAACATAAACTCAAAGCAAACATATAGTAATGCAGACCTCCAAGCATTGTTATCTGAAAAAGGGGAATAATTCCTGAAAACTGCTTTCTTCCTGAGCTGACAAGGGAACTTAAAGCTCAGCATTACCTGCAAGTGTTTACTCAGATCCCTTCAAATACATGCATCTGGATTCTGAAAAAAAAAAAAAAAAAAAAAAAAAAAAAAAACAAAAGACCTCAGATGCATGAGGTCAAAAAATGAGAGGAATAGAGTATACATTTTGGATCTCAAGAGAAGGCAAGAGTCCTGAGTAGGTCCTGGTGGTATGTGAAGCTGCCACACTGTTAAACCCTGCAGCTTAATACTAAGTTTTCAGAGCAGAAGTAGGTGAGGTCAGGACGCTACCATCAGGCAGTGGTACCTAGTTCTGAGACAGCAGTCTAATTTAATGCACCTTGCCTTATTAAAAAGGTCATGATATTAAGACAGGCATGATATTCAGTTCTCCTGGGAGATTTTTGCTCAGCTAGTTGCTGTTCTGTTTCTGCTTCATCAAGTTTGGTTTTGCTCCTGTACAACAGATTATTGTAACTGCAAGCCACACAGTTGAAGATAGGTTTCACTCAAACCAGGAGCTCCTCTGACTGCTGTGTGCTCAGACCAGCTACTGAGCTGTGTAGGCACAAGAGCTCTGGAAGAAAGCAGTGGTACCTATGTAGCCAGATCTGGTTTATAATCCCAAATATGTAACTCAAGTTACAATCTACACATGTAGATTTACAGGATCCAGACATATTTTCCCACCCTTAAACCACTAACTCTTGTTTTATGGTTCTTGAAGTTCTCACAAACATAAATCTATCCTTATAAGACTTTGCATAGCCATGAGGTTTAATCATCTGAACTTCCTATGCACTGGACTTCTGTGTTTTAACAGTTCATGGAAAAGATTATGACTAGGAAACCAGGCCTTAATGCCTGCTTTCCAGCTTTGACCCAAGCTTGGCATCTCTTGACTCTGCCCCACATTGAATGAAACAATTGTATGAATAGTCCTTGAAAGCATTATATATCCTGAGCTGGGAATAGAGTTTGGCCTGTTGGACAACCTTCACAATGGTCACTGCACCCTTTTCACCATGACAAGAACCACTGGCAGATATACCACTGTGTTGGTATATCTGCCTACATGAGGAGGAGGAAATGTTCAGAGAAACCAGGAAGAATAATTCTCTGGAGTGAAGGAGAATATCGGCAATTGATGGAGAGATGGGAAAACTGATTCATGATCAGAATTCGATTTTACTCAGGTTTTCCAAGAACTTATATATCATTCCAGTAAGGTTAATAATTTCTACTACAACAATTAGGTTAAAAGATCATACAAGCATTTTACCATATCTTTATCGTAGGAGGTTGTTTGAATCTTTAGGTTGTTTGAATCTTTTCCTTTAAACAGGTTTTTAATCCCATCTTCTCATAAGCTCAAAGTTCTGTTTGTCCTGGCCAGGGCATCCTAGTCACCAGACTAGATATGCTAATTAAGTCTGTTTCGATCTTGTGTATTCCCACAAGAGAACAGAGGAAACCCATTATCTACCAGAACCTTAATGTAATTTTAAATAGTGTTTATGATAATACATTTTGTGCTTGTTGAAGGAATGTGAGCAAAGTACCACATGCACATGGGAATAAACCCAGAACCTCCGGCCCTGAAATTATGTCCTTCAAAGGACTAATCAATGCCTCCACCTACCTCACAGTATATCACTGATGTTCACATGTTTGCTTCAAAAAGTAACAGATGAGGCCTATTAAAATCAGGAAGGAAGCCAAGATGTTCCCACACCTGATGGTCCTGCAGAGAAGAGGCATTGGGTGTTTTCCAGCTATCTTACTTCCAGTATTTTCCAGTGTCTTTATTTCTAAGAAAATCAAGTGTTGCACCAGTGTAATTGTGAAACAACCATTCCAAGCAACCATTTCCAAGGAAATACTCTAGCAGGCCATATTGGAGATGCTTGCTAAGTGTTTATCCTAGCTCTTCATAAAATGCAAAATCCGAAAAAAGAACCAAAACAAATACTGTTTGCAGCAAAGCTGAATGAAAGCAAAGCTATGGTTTTCATACCTCTTGGTACAAACCAAAAGATGAAAGGAAGGCTACAGGTTGCTGTTCATAGGAAAAAGTGGCTTGAGAGAGGGATAAAAACATTTCCTGTCTCTGGTATGGGAATTATTCAGTAAGAACATTGCCACAACACTGATCCCTTCCAACTTGACCATTTTCTTATGCACAGCTTTGAGACTAATACCGTATTTCCCCTATGCCCCATACATACTACGTGAATTGCCAGAGCTGGGAACAAAGTTTTTCCTTGCAGATGAGCTCTTTTTATGATAGAAAGCTCCCTTCATGCATGTAAGTCTGGCTTTCTGCCAGACAGCAGACAGTTTTCACTGAATATCCCTTCCCAGCTTCTTTATGTATGGGACAGGTAGGAAAATTATTTTGCCTTGTAGATCTTTATCTTATGTCAACCACAGGAACAATTTTGCTCTTCTATCATAGTGTATCTTCACCTGTATGAAATTCTTACAAGCTTCTCTTTGTGATGCCGTTTCTGATAGAGCAGCAGGAGGATGATCCCTGCTGTCACACCAGAGCTCTCTTATGTGTCAGAGGCCTTCACACTGAGTGACAAAATGGTTGACCACTTTCTAACATTCTTTCTAGCTTCTTTTTACCCCTTCAAGCAATGTTGTGTAGGCCCTTTAGACATTGCAAACTACTTTTCCTTCTTTGAACCCAAGAATTATCACTAATATTGTCACAATGAAATGGTGTTAATAATTACCATTATTTAAATTGGCTTCTTATCAGATGCCTTAGCAAACCATTAAACACATTTGGATGAGGCTACATACCTGCAACAAGTAATTAGATTGTCTGTTCACTGCAAGCCAGGAACTATGAGGACTTTGAGACAACTCAGAATCACCAGTGTGCCAGCCTGTGCCTTGAGGACAGGATACATTGCTTTGGATGACTTGGAATTTAAAATTCTAGTTACGTCAAATGCATCTGGCTCTCAAACATGATTAATGAATGCAGTGGGTTTAATCACAATGCTACAGCTACAACTGCTTGCAAAGCAGTGCCCAAAAGTGTTGAATTTCCCTGCTAGTAGGCAAGAAGCTAAGACAGGCAAATTTGATTTGTAAGCATGTTTAATGATTAAGTTAGCACTCACCTGATATAAGTGGTAGCTCATCCATTTCCAACAGAGTATGCAATGCAAAGGATTGAAATTCAGACAATGTTCTGAAGATCAGAGGTTGTTTCCAGTCTAGCCTTACCAAATTCTTGAAGTCATCCAACACTTCCAGCTCTAAAGAAATTATTTTCTCTTTGAAATTCAATCTATGGAAAGAATGGCCCCAACTCAGTTTGAAGGTCTTTCAGATCACATACGGGCTTTGTTCTCTGCCAGCTCAATTCTGCCCCTTGAAAGTAGGGTCTGTGCAGAATTCCAAAGGATGGGCTCTGCCCTTTTCCCCAGGCAATGAACAGTTGGAACTCCAAACAGGAGCTGAACTTCAGAATGGCATAAAATGTGTTGTTCCACTGAACTCAAAAAATTCCAGGGAAGGAAAAGCTGAAATCTGTTAACTGCTTATTTCTTCTCATGCAACTCACCAAGTTTATCACATCAAGCAAGCATTTTAGAACCACTCAACACTGGAAATAGTCCAATTTTTAAAACATAATCTTCCTTTAGGAGTGTGAGGGCAGGTGAGTTTTGTCATAGAGTACAGGTAATTTGTCCCTGAGCTCACCTGAATTTTTTTCCCATTGTAATCTTTCACATTGCTGTCCTCAGGAATTTTCAGCGATTAATTTCTGGATGCAAGAGTCACTTTACAGGGGCTTCTTGAAAACAAAACAAGTTTGGGAGTGGAGCAAGTCTCTATTCTCCTAGAGCATTTTGGTGCTTTTCTGTTTCTTTACAACCTCCCACACAGTCATCATTTTGTTAAGATTTCTTCATCTCTGGGAGAACTGACCTAGCCTGTACACTAGCTGGCCTCATCACCAGAAATAGCCTGAAACACCAGATTTGGAGCTGCTCAGCGCCTCCTTCTCAGAGCCTTTGAGAAATGGTTTTCACAGTCCATTTTTTCACCATGGTGTTTTAGACTTAGACCTGGAGTCCGCAGTGCTTACCCAAGTTTTTGTTTGCCTTTGATCTGGAATGTACCACAGTGATGTGGAGAAGAAGAAAAGCAGAAAGCAATAGACCCTGAAAAACAGATGGAGGTTGCAATTCAGACTAGGACAGATAAGCAAGTTCTGACAGACATCTGGGTAAACCACATTTACTGTTCTAAATCAATTCATTTTCACATGACTGATGGGGTTAGATCTTCTAGGAGTGTGTCAGATACAAGGATCAAGCTTAAGTCTATAGGGTTCTTCTCCTTTGTGATATGTTTTTCTCTGAAACACTTTTCTCCATTGCATTGAGAATCGTACATCTAGGAGTGTATGTAGGTGTGATTTTAGCACCACAAAATCTGAGCCTTCACTTGAACTGTGCAATTTTGGGAATCAACCACAAAGATTCAGAAGTGGCAGAATAGTTTTTAGTGGCCAACACACTTCTGCTATGCACAGGTGAATGGAAGAAAAGGTTTGCCTGTACAGCCCTGAGGAAAGGACAATTGTACCCAGTCTGTCAGTTTCAGTTTTCTTTCTCACAGTGGCTTTAAGCTTCTTATCTTTTCATTTAGGTTTCTTGTCACTCAGACAAAATTTCACTTTTGAGCTTAAAAGTGACTCAGTCTTTCTAGAGAAATCACTAGAGAATGGGCTAGCTGCATCTGTCTCTGGATGTGTTGACTATAGGCTACCTCATATATGAAATTCTTTCTTGGCACCAATGAGTTACAAGGTCACTTCCCAGTGCTTAATATTTTGCAAAGCATACCCTGCCCATGGAACAAAGGGAAGAGACCCAAGGCAGTCTCCAGGGGTGCAGCTCAACCTGTTGTAACAGCGAAGGATGCAAAGCCCAGATCCTTATCACTAGCAGTTTGAATCTAGATTGAAAGGTATTCACAACTCTAAGGTGCACAGAAATAATGATAAATAGGACATAGACAAGGGTTTTATGTATTGGGATTGGTTTCTGTAAGCTGAGGACTGAGTAGTGACGCAAACTTATCAGAGGGATGAGCACTCAAAAAGTGAGGGAGCTCTCCATCCAGGCTCAGACTGAAACCGTATAGTTATTTTTCTTATATTATGTGATACTTGAAGTCAAATATGAAACCCATCCTGAGCAGCATTTTATTTGCA
>VWZU01005460.1:70535-81207 GCA_013397095.1 Sterrhoptilus dennistouni | reverse complement strand
TTTATTATGCTCTGTGTTTTTTTTTTTTTTTTTTTTTTTTTTTTTTTTTTTTTTTTTTTTGGTTTGGTTTGGTTTGGTTTTTGTTTTGTTTTGTTTTGTTTACAGAACTCATGTTCCGATAGCATCAGCCTGACCTTCCATCTCCTCTTATGAAACAGAAAGAATATTTAATATGGGTCAGGCACAGAGTACACAGATTTCAGGCAAAGGCCAGTGGTGGCAGAAGACACAGCTTGACAGACTGTAGGAAGCCTTGGTGGAGTGGCATCTTAGCTTTGCAGCACTGAAATGCAGAACTGGCAGCATTCACTCTCCTATGTGTTCTTGGCAAGCAGATTTGTTAATAGAGGATCACTAGTGCACCACCTTCACAAAGGCATTTTGAAGAGTTATTCCTTATCCATTGATATTATCTTCTGTTTTGTCTGTTGAAACATAGTTGGTGTATTAAGGTATCACTTTGATTTAGAAAAGAGTGAAAAGTTTTCCAGCTACTATGCACAGCCCTCCTGATGTGTTCATGGAAAGGAATACAAAACCCTGCACTACACACTATTCTGCCGAAAGTAATAAAATAGAATAACAGCTTTCTTTGCAAAGCTCTAGGCTCTGAGTGGCTTAAGATAGCTACACCTTTCATCTTTTCCATTTCCATGGCTCAATGTAACCACCATGATTAACCTAAACAGAAAGAAGCCAGCCAATTACTTGCCCAGTGTGTAATTTACTGCAAATTCTGCCCTTTAGTCAAGAAGGACTAAAGGACAATTTGTTATTAAAGTGCCACTTCACTTTATGTAGCTGTTCTGGGAAGACATTGACATTCTCAATCAAACTTGGAAGAATAAGCCTACCTGAGTCACCTAAATATGCTTAGAGTCACCTAAATAGCATATGCTGAGTGAGGAGTATAAGAAATGTTATTTAATCGCACAATTTTACCTTCCTTCTGCTTCTCCTCTTCAAACAATTTGGACAGAAATTAATAGCAAAGTCATGACATCAGTGCTAGCTCACACAAAACAATACTAAACACCCCCACTGAACTGATATAAGGAAGCCTGAGCAGCCCACGTGTATCTGAAAGCTGGACTCAGATGTGACTGCTGATTTTGGGGAACACTGGAACAATTTGACACAAACCAAATAGGCATTTCTTCAGAATGGATTCTTCACCTATGCTCTAAGAATCAGCTTGGGAAAAGACACACAGCACTTGCGTAACAACATGCAATACAAGATTACTGAACCCTAACTAGGTGTGGAGAATTGAAGGAAGCAGCACTTCCAGGAGTTTTGGGGAGCAAATAGCACACCTCTGCTGCCCTCAGATCTTGTCCTTGATCTCTGATTATACAAAGCCAAATAAAACTTGGCTGGCTTATTGATATATATGCATAAACCAAAGAAATGCAGAAACCTTTCTCTGTGCCAGGAGGCCTAGCCAGATTGCTCATGGATGATGAGAAGGAGAAATTTTTTACAGTCCAATGGAGAACTCAAGAGATGTCTTTCTTCACAAATAATTAAAGGATTATCTAACTAGGAACTGTCAGAAACCAGAGTGTAAGCAGCCAACATGATGATTTTCCCTATTCATCTTTTAGTGCATCATTCTGTTTGTTGGATGAAATAGAAACTAGCAAATTTATTGCAGGGCTCATAAAATATTTTCACTGAAATAAAAACATTGTCTCTCCTTGGGGAAACCAGTGTTACAGCTTTGCAGGACATCTGCTGCTCAGCTCTGAAGCTTTTACAGACAGCAGCCCTTATTAATTTAGACAAGTGGGTTTGTTTAATGTTAGTTATGCAGTATGATAAATGGCTCACTGCCGCTTTGCCAGTGGTTCCTGAGGCAGGAATTCTCCTTTGTCGGCAGATCACAGAAGTGATTGAATTTCAACATTCCAAAAACTACACCAAAGAAATTCTCTTGTCAGAGCAATTTGTTTTCCTAGTGCAAAAAGTGTGTTTTCTAAAATTTAGTGCAACACACTGCTAAAATTGTGGTTTTTAAAAAAGTTGTCACTGTACAGGATCAATTCTTTAGCAATTGCACAACCAGCCAGCTTTTGCAGCTTCATATGTTATGCTAAGAGCAGATTTGCAAGAAATGTTCTGTATTTCCCTATACAGGCCGTGTCCCTGCAGTCAACAGTATTTCCTGCATTAGTCACCCTTACTCTTTACCCTCTTTTCCCACAGCTGGACCCCTAACAAACCCTTGGTTCGTTGGTGAGCCTACAAAGGTGCCATAGAACATAGGGGACCCTCAGCTCTGCTTGCTTGTAAGGACTACTATAATATTATCCTAAAATCCTTGAGAAGAAAGACTATGGTCCTTCCGAGCTTGTCACTCCAGCTAGCTCTGCTCTTCAAATACCATATAAACCTTTGGGTCCAGATTTCAGACAGAGATGTGAGTTGCTTGGAAGAAGCGGCTCACACTTGGCATTACTTAGGAAGGTGTTTATTCAGGGCGAAAGCCCAGGTGGTCAAAGCGTGAATATTAGTGTGAGTTCTTGCTTGCCTTTATCAACATGGGCGTTACAGATGGAAATGAGGGGGAGTGATTTAGGTACAGGGTGCGTTTGACATTGCCTTTTAGGGGTAGAAGGGGTGTGGAAACCTGAAGCTTTGGCTGAGCCGCCTGGCGTGCTAGAGCCATCAAGAACCAGGGGTATGTTCACAGATAAGATACAAAGTTATACAATTAATGGGCCAGGCCAGGGCTATTAAGAGACATACAGTGGGGAGAGCCAGGCCTATTATGTGCCTAACAGCAGTGATCAAGGGAAGCGGGGGTGTGGGGGTAGGAATGAACCCTTACAGAAACTTAATAACAAAAATTACAGAAATTTTTGAAAACCCAAAATGCACACCGCAACAAGGGACAAGCAAGGAGGCTGTTCCTGGAAAAAAAGGAAAAGTTCTCACTCCATGCAGCTCTTCCAGAAACCTACAGCTAGGTCTAACTACAACTAGATCAGTGTAAAGCACAACTCTACTAACGACTTTCAGAAGTAAGATACTTTTCTGTGTTATGTATTGACTTCTGTTGCGAAGACTCCTTTGGCACATCTCACTTTTCAGAAGAAAATTCCCCTTGCTCTTCATCGAACAAGCTAAATATGCCCCAAAAAGATGGCTGATTATATAGGAAGGAATATTTCTGCATTTCATTCACGTGTATAATCTTCTTGTGACTGCACTGTGCCACATTACTCCTGCTGTAAGTCTAATATTGAAGCCCCACAGAACAGGCAATAGCCCCTAAAAGAATAATAATTATTGGTCTGCCAGTACTGTGGTTCTTCAGCAGAGTCCAGGGACTGCTCATATGGGCACACAACTCTTCTTCAGTATGTTTTCTAGTGTATTTGACAATTTTTGATACTTTCAGCCTTGCCTCTCCTCCACCCGTGGGAGTCTCTAAGTACTTAAATGCAAGCAACACATTCAGGAGTCAGCTTTTAGACAGTTTTGGTTGACTGAATTCGAGAAATTAATTACAACTGTTTTCCATATAAAATTTAAGCGTTGGGATACTACACTGGCATGAACAACAGGCATTTTTTACAGTGATTGTAAGAAGAAAATAGAGCTCAGATAAAGACACATAACAGCCATATATTGCCAACAAACCTCCAGCAAGTCTCTCTGGTACCTGAAGCCCTAGAATCATTGGGAAAATCATGTTGCATTAAACCGCTTGGTATCTACTTTATTTGATCAATGTCATTCTATATATCAAAGTTTTATCATAATAAATGTCTGCACCAAATATTTCAAAGCTGTTACATATACTTATGAAGACATGATTTTAAATAGAAGTCTAGATGTTTTTATTTTACCAATTTACAGGTGGTTATAGTGCTGACATATTCCCATATTTTTCAATGAAATGTCAAAAAAAATTTTACTATAACAATGATGTTATTACTGTATCAGCTGCAACAATTATTCAAGCTGATATTCACCATATACTCTCATATTGTAGTCACTGGAGATGGCACTGCATACTTGAAATAATTTTTTTCCAAGGGAATTACTCAAACTTATAGGACTGAAACATTGTCCTGTAGCATAAAACACTTTGACTGACATAGAGGGGTGTTACTCAGTTCCAGTCTACAGTAAAGGAAATGCTGCTTGGAGCTAAGCCCTGTAAGTCCTTGCCTAAATTTTGGTGGGACTGGAAGCTACTTTCCCTTCAGATGGAAAGGATGATATTGGATGAAGGGGAGACACATGTCCTCCCTCCTTTCAAGTTGCAGCACTCCCTGTCAGCTCCCTGAATATTGTGCTGTGCCACATGGCTGAATGACATGGAGGTTCAGGAGAATTTCTTGTTCTGATTCTGTGATAATGGCAGTCAGAGGCTCCTCCTTATTGTTACAATTCAGGATAGCTCGTGTAACAACATGAGCTTATAGCCAAGTTTATTGAAAGACAGATTCTTTTTATACAGTGTTTCAATACAATGAACAGGATTGGTTCTCTAGGGCACCAGATTTTTGTAAACATCTCTACCAGTAAACAAGTTGGAAAAACACCAGGTGGAGGAGGACGGCATCTACAGGATTGTTTTGGGTTCCTCCTTATGAATTCCCAGGCCAGACTGAGAGTTCTGTACTTGGCTTTCCCGCAGGCTTCAAGGTACTGCCTGGGGCCTAAGAAGCCATGTTCTGACCACTGTCAGTTCCCTCCTGGCCAGTGCTTTGTGAAAGGCAGCTTCCTCATGTGAAGACAAGCATGCAGCCCCACCTGGGAAAGCTCCTTCCCTTCTTGATGAACATGCACACACACACTCAAATGCACACATGCATACCCATGGTCACACACGCAAAGATAATGTGGCCAATGCTTTTACACTGCAGCCAAAGACCTGACAGTCTAGGAGGACTTTAACTTAACCATCTCTTAAACACCTGTTCTTTTTCTTGTTTACTCTTAGCCTCTGGGTCACTAGAGTAAGTCCCCATGCCATCCAACCAGATGCCTTTTCATTTAGATTTCAGACTTGCCTGCTTCTAATATTTTATTCCCAGTGAACACAATCCTATTGTGTAAATAATTCAAAGCTTCCTAGCAAAACTGGGACATGTGGATATGAAGAGCTGTGGTTAGACTGGTAATCTGGAAGTCTGAACAATTTCAAAAGTTCAAAGAAAAAGTATTGAAAATATCTTCTATTTCCAAGCCAGACGATACGCTGAAGGAGCCACTTCTGCTAATAATGATGGCAGTTTTGTGGCTCCATACACAGAAAACAAGCTTCTATTTGTATGCATTCACTATCAGCTATGGGGCTAAGTATATAGTAATAATGTATACTTCAGTATTCATGCTTTGCATTGTCAAATTGAGTTGCAGGAAACAGAAGGTAAGTGAGAGCATTTAATTAGAAAACAAATCCCCTGAGCAGTTGTGGTTTCCATTACTTATTTTTTTCAATTGTTGCTACTCCACAGTCTCCAAGAGAAGATCTGTGTATCCAGCAGTCTGTTCCATGGAAAGTAGAAAACCTTGCATTTTATAAAATTGATATGCAAAGAGAACCTATTGAGAAAAATATTAAAAGGTAACTTACCCTGAGTTGTTTCATTCCCCATAAAGCAGCCTTCAGGCAGCATTTAGAAGACAATTTTTGAAAATGGCAACCCAATACAAGTAACTTCATGTTCACCCAGTAACTGACTGGTTTACTTTGCTATTAGCTATTGACCTTATCTCTTTGTCATTAATAACATCAAGTCACTTATTTCCTACTTTAGAAGATCTTAAGGTTGCCTTCAGTCACTAAAAAGCATATTTTCTACTCATGCAGGTTTTCAGAAAAACACAGACTGCAAGAGATAACATATGGGCTGCATGTCAAGAGCAAAGTTTTGCTCCTAATCTGCAACTGGTTTGCTATGATATTTTGGACAAGTTGCAGTTTTCCCTGCATGTCAATTTTTGTTTAATCATTATGTTCTCTTAAATTCTTCTCAAGGTGGGAAATGTTTCTTTGTTTTTCTGAGGAGGGACAGGCACTGATCTCTTCTCTATGACAGAACCCATGGGAATGGCATGAAGTTGTGTTTAGGTTGGATATTAGAAAAGGGTTCTTCCCTCAGAAGAACACTGGTGGGACACTGGAACAGGCTCCCTGGGGAAGTAGTCACAGTACCAGCCTGACAGAGTTCAAGTAGCATTTGAACAATATTCTCAGGCATATGGTGGGACTCTTGGAGATGATCCTGTGCAGAGCCAGGAGCTGGACTTGATGTTCCTTGAGGGGGCCTTCTAACTCAGGTTATTCTGTGATTTTGTGAGTCTATGGGTCTATGATCCTGATTCTTTTGTCCTCTCCTCCTGGCAGAGCCATTAGCTTGCATTTGCAAGCCAGAAAAGTAATTTTTCCACTGCAGAGTGAAACACTGTTCCTGTTAGTGGGCTAGTAGTGCACAATTCTGCCTCAAGAAAGTTTTGTATTTCTTTGAGTCTACTCCTTGCTCCTGTGTGTGAGTTTGTAGCAGAAATGTTAGCATCCCAAAGCTTACAAAGAGAAGATGTGAGGCTCGGGGCCTGTAATTGCCTCAAACTAATGTGTAAGCAAGCCTGTCCTGCATATCCTAATCAGAAATTTAACTCACCTTTACAACGCAACCAACACAACATTTATGTCTTTGTCCTTAGTCAGGCATGAGAAAATTACAGCCTTCCCATACATAGGTGTAATGGAAGCCCAACTCTGCACACATATCAAACTGAACCTGAGGTACAGGAAGACTTCGATGTTTTTGGCAAGTAATGCTAATGCAGGCATAGAAAATAGCAACTTTTGTAATCCTCATGCTTTTTTTCTAGAAAAAGAAAGTATACGGTTATGCAGGTCTTTCAGTGGAATAAAAATCCTTTTATTTGAGTTCTTTTGTACATCTTGTCTTTAACTAGTTATTTGTGGTCTGCTTTGCAAGTGCAAGGACTAGTAGATACTGGCTGTATGCATAGTGACTATACTGGGTACAGAGCAGAGAAAACTGGTCATAAATGCATATAAGTAGAACTGACAGAGAAACAGGAATTTACAGAGGAAGCTGAGCCAAATCTCAGCCCTGATATTCAGACAGGATTGAGCTTATTTCTTTGTGTGTCCGTGTATGTTTTCGAGGGAAATATCACAGAAAATTAACATCTCAGTTTTCCACTCCTGGCTATTCAGATAAAGACCACCACCCTATTTCTTATGCTCAGTTCCCTGGACTGTAGAAAAATAGGGTTATTCAAGTTTTAAACCTGATACCTGATTACCATGGGCATGTGCTTTTTAGCATACTAATAACAAGTTTATAACAGCTTTTTTTTCTTTCTTAATATTGGTTAGCTGCAGCAATTTTGGTTTAGTCTTTTTAATTGCTCAAACATACCCTAAACAAACAGCAAGTTACTTGACACATGGAATTTTCCCGCAGAAGTCCTTGCCATCTCCTATCTATCCTGCTTGGTGAGTTCTTTTGTAGGACCTTCAAAACTCTTCATCATTAAGGCCTGATTTTTTTTCCCCACAATCGGGGGACTTTTTCAGGTGTCTCTCTACCATTTGCAGGTGTCCTCAAGAATTAAATCACTGCTGTAGCTAAAAAATCTGGGCAGTGTAAGTTGTTCTTTGCCTCTGACTACACTGACAATGTTCATGTGGTGACCTGTCTTTCTCTGACACATCCACAGCAGTTCTAGTTCAGTGAAGATATCAAGGAACACAATTCCAACTGATGTCAGTATTTTTAAGGCATTGACTGAGTGAATTAACTATGTCAATTGTTATAGTGGTATTTTGAAATTAGCAGCAGCTTGCTAAAGGAATCAGGAATTCTCCCCCATACATGTCTCTCATGCCCAGGGATGTACTTCAGGCACCAATGCAGTGGTTTCCAGGAAAGCTGTGAATATTAATTAGTGGTAATCAGGCTATCACCCTAAAAGTGCAGTCTCTCATATGGTCTTGTTCCACCAAAAGCTAGAAGCCAGTGCATATAAAGAAATTTCAGCATTCTCAATCTAGGATTTAAAAGCTTCCCAAAATATAGATATCATGCCAGGACCAGGCTCATTTCATCACTAGTGTTTGTAGAAACACACTGTGGAAAGTGGCTGTTTTCTCCACTTCCTTAACACGGAAGAACCTAAATTTCTACCAGTGCCTATAGAAGACATTCATTTTTTTGTGTTTCTTATTAACTTTTAGCTGAACCATTTACCCCAGCTCTACAGAGCATGCTGTTTCATATGTCTCTCTTTTCTTTACAGCAGAGAACTGAGAAACTTTTTGAAGCTTCTGAGGTCTGAATTAAGTTAATTTTTAAGTTAAAGTAAATTTCTGAAGTGTTTGAGATCTGAATTAAGTAGCCATCCCAGAGGAACCTTTTTGCAGAGCATAGATTGTAGACAGCATCTCGTCAGGACTAAAAATTGCATACAGCTCAAAATTGCTTTTTTTCACTAGTTAATGTCACTTGTTTAGTTAAATGTTTGTCACTAAATGAGTGCATTATGTATCTGTTGTAGACCTCTGCATGTCAGCAGGAAATGAATGCTCAAAGGCCAGTGCTTTTACACCTCTACTTGTAACATGCTCAAGTAATGCTGTGATTACTGCAAAACAGGCAAACATAGGACACATGGGTCTGCACTTCTATATTCAAATTACTGCTAGAATAAGATCACGTTTGTCTGCTTCATCCATCATTAATAGCAGTAATATTCCTTGTGCCTAAGACACAGAAGCACAGAAAAAGTCTGTGAAAAGCATTAGGTAACTTCCCCATCACATCTTACTTCTTGCCAGCACATCTGCGCCCATGATGTGATGGGGATCATAGGAAACTATCCTGCTATTAAATGGACACAGTTCATGTCCCAGCCCTGAAGCCTCCCTCACCACATGCAGTGTGTAAGTGCAGTCAAATCTTCTGGTCATAAGTATGAAGGGCTTTGGGAATGGAGAAATCTTGCTCTGTGTCATGCAGCTCACCTTTCTGTACTTGAAACAAGGCAGTCAGCTGTACTGACCTTGCAGGAGTAAGGAGGCCACTCTGAGAGGTCTCAAGAATATTTCCATGGTGCAGGTAGGCTAGGAAAGGAGAAGAGAGTATGAATAGTAATGGGAGGAGCAATGGAATTCCAGAGAAGTGTCCTGTTTACACCTGCATGATAAACAGACACAGACATAGGGAAAGCTGAAGGTAAGGAAAATGATGACTTCCTTTCACCAATCTAACAAAACAATACACATTGCGAGCTTGAGCATGACACGAGACCTGGTAGAATGGAGTGGTGGGGTTCTGTGTACAAACAGCGCTACTTCTTAAATCTATTTCCAAATTACTAAAACAGACACTTCCCAGAAAGTAAAAATAATCACTCTGAGGCACTTCTTGAGTTGTCTCAATTTGGTAAGAAACTGGTTTGGAGAGTCCATGTACACAAGGGTTTTGCTCTGATTCAGCTAAGTCAGCTATACTAACTTCACTGAAAATACTTCTCTTTTAACAACCTTTCCAAGCCAAGATATGTACTGTTCTCTGAAAGACACATCTCAGTTACTGGCTTCCTGGCTTTTAGAAGTTGTTTTGGGGAATGGACTGACATTTTTATGGTATTCTGGATTAAGAGTTGATGCGCTTCTGCTTAGGGAGCAGGAAAAGTAGGTAGCTCTAAGCCTACAAGATAGAATTACCAAGGAAAGAATATGAGAATCACAGTAGTTCCCTTTTTTTAACATTGCTAAAAGACATTGTAATTTTCTAATTATATTAACAGAATCTGTGATTGAAGTTGATGATAAAGCTAGAGTTTACAAGACATGGCCTTTTTGATACATCTTCTAAAATGTTTTCAGGCTTGGGCTCAGGAGTTGCCCAGTTCTACTGTGATAGCTACAAGCCTTGCCAATATTTTTGATTATTCAGGGTATTAGTGCAAGAAAGCTGGTGCAAAGTATTAATACTGCACTGGTACTATCAGGAGAACTACCAGATATTCAACAGTGAAGGAATCAGGTTAATAGCAGTCAGGCTTTTAGATTCTGGAAAAAGTAACACAAGATGAAGTTGCACAGGAAAATGTGAGCAGACTGTATGTCCTTAGTGTACTCATACCAAAGTTACACCATGCGTCTATCCATCTGTGAGAAACTCCATCCCTATGCTTCAGTGCACTATTTTTGGTATTTGAAAGCTAACTTCACATCAGATGCCACAGCTAAGTAAAAGCCTCCTTCCTACATGGTCTTTCAGGTTGCAAATTAGGGCCAATGGCTTTTGTGCAAGTTTTTACACAGGAAAAAAGGGCAGATACTGACAAACTAAACTCATCCTTGCCAAGAAAACTGGATCACAGCTCATGCTGAGGCTTGCAGGAGTAATGAATTTTATAGGGTTCAGTCATGCAAAATGCTGAATTTCTTCAAGGAGGGCTTATCTTCCTGAACTCCATTAACCTTGGTTCTTAGGTAGAGCTTTTTCACCCTCTTGGTAAGAAAGACAGACCTGTGTTTCAAGCACTTCCGAGGCTTAAAGTTGTCCTCTGTCCTTCAGGGTCTTTATGCTCTATATAAGATTGCATCCATTCCTGTAGGTACTACCCTAAGGAAAGAGCTCCACATGAAACCTAGCTGAGAGAC
>VWZU01005460.1:25588-68693 GCA_013397095.1 Sterrhoptilus dennistouni | reverse complement strand
AACCACAACTTTTTTTGAACCTTTGTTTTTGTAGGTTGCCTTCCAGAAAAAGGATAATGGGAGATCTGAATCTGACAGCCCTTAAGGAACCAAGTGGCAGCAAAGTGTATTTCATTAAAAATTAATTTATATTTTCTTCTGGGAAACAACATAAAATCTGTGGTAAGGAACAAATTTAGCCTGCTCAATTTTCATTACAGAAATGCCAGGTTCTGCTTTTCTCCATCCACTAAAAGGCATTCCATTTCTCTCCATGATCTTCCTTGTTGTCTTCAGTGCCATCACTTCTGGCTTAAGGAGGAATCCAATAAAATGGTGGGAGGCGAGGGTGAGAAATAGAGAAAGCTGCTGAAATGTTTTGTTTCTGGGGTTTAAATCTCTCTGTTTTTTGCATTTGAGAATGTGACAGTGTCAGAACTGTCAGAGATGCTCCAATTTCCTCAGAAGAAAAATGTATTTCAGACTAAACTTCTCTTGTGTTGCATTGTGTTTGCCCCCAGGTTGAAGATGAAAAGCTAATCAATTGTCCTCTCTTTAGGTACAAAGGTTGATGAACTGAGGCAAGTGTGTATGAAACCCTGGCCATTTAATTGTCTTGTTCAGAAGCTCCTGCACTGAGAGCAGTGAAAACTGGCAGCTATAGTAAAGAGCAAAGGTCCATGCAAGAGGGGGTGCTTTTTGACAACAGCATGAAGGAAAAGACCAATGTCACATCAAGAAGACAACAGCCTTCCTCCCACTGTATCCCAGCTTCTGGCTTCATGGCTTCAGATCTCTTCAACCACAGAAACTGTCTTCTTTCCTTACAGTCCATGAACATTTCATCCCTGAATATGTCTAGCTGTTTTCAAAGATTAGGTTTTAAACAGGTTCAAAGAGCCCTGTGTCAGTGATTATAACTCAATCAAACAACATTTCCTTATGGCCAGAATCTGGCCCTGACTGGCTGGGACACCATGCACAATGCTGAGCAGTTGCAGAGGCCTATTACACGGTTTACATTAGAGCCTTCGTTTGAATCCAACATTAAAATCATGTTCTGTCCTCTTTGAGCCCAGCAGTGCACTAGATCTGCAAGTATCTCAGTGGCTTTGACACCCCCAATTGCTATGTATCTGCTTTTTATATAGTAGTGCATCAGCTGCAGTTAGAGTGACATTTTGGTGGTACCCATAGAGAATGGCTCTTTTCCAATCAATCAGCTGTTGGTGAAGACTGGATCCAGGTCTGTAACCACACACAGCTCAGAAGGAGAGATAGGATGGTTGCTCTCAGACAACTCAAGATTTAGCTTAATTATTCTTAGTTCACCAGAAATCCACTGTAATCACCATCAAGAGACAAGAAGTCAAACTGGCATCAAAGGTTTTGGCAGAGCAAGGTTAGGCAGAGCTGAGGCAGAGCCTATTTCTGAATTGCTACAGCTCACAGCATCATCTCCTTTTTTTGGCAGATCCCAGTAGTGAATACTCATAAGACAAAATTACCACCAGGCCTACTTCTCAAGCAATATTGAATCAAAATACCAAGTAGCAATTTTGCATATTTGGCTGTCTGATATTGAGAGAGTTGTCACACACTTGGGAACATCAAGTCCTAAATGTCTTAGAGAAAACAAGTGAGCTGGAAACAAGGCAGATTTGACACAGAAAGTTTGCCAGCTGTTTTATTAGATCACCACTCATTACAGTATATTTATCTATCTTACCATTACCAGTTCCTGAAATCTAGACATCTCACAAAGGGAAAAAGCACCAGTTGCAGTCTCCCCATTTTGTTGGAGTACAGGATGAGTCCTCTTTTACCTTGCAAGACGAAAAGGCTTGTCTGTGGCCACAATTAAGGAGATAAGCTTTATATTCCTGACAATAAATTCAAATTCTTCATCCCCTGATGTGTCCTTACTGTTTTGGAAGCAGATCTAGTTTTTAATTGGAGTCTCAGGAATTTAAAATTGCATTGCTGTCAGTGGAGCCAAACAGCTGTCTTCCTCAAGAAAGAAAAAGAATTAGAGAAAATTGTCCTAGCTTTGTCACAGATACACTAAATGGTCACAGTTCTGCAGATGCCTTCTCTGAAAAGCAGCAATATGAAATAGGGCAGTAACTGACCTTGAATAGTTCTCAAATTGTCCAGGGCTTTGAAGCAGGATAAAATGTCTTGTGAGAAATCAAAAACATCAACAGAATGGCATTTGGCATAACTTTAGACAATGTGGCTTAGGCTCAACAATCTGCCTGGGACCAGGAAAATTAGATCCTGCTTGCTCCCCTCTAACCCACATAAGCAAAAAGAGATGTCTCCTTCCCTGTCTCAGGTTCCAGTTCCATTGATGTTGGCCCTAATAAATGTTCACTCTTTCAGGCAGAGAATCATGGTGTTTTGCTACAGCAATCTCTTAAAGTGGTATTTTTAGAGGAGCCTGAACTGCTCCAATTCTGTTCTTAGTGCAGTCAAGCCAGAATTTCACTGGTAGAACTGTTAGCAGTGAGGCAAACCAGAATTTGATTGCAGCTGTCAGAGAGTCTAGATAGGTCAGTGCTGTGAGACTTTAAAATGCAACCCATGGTATCATAAGAGAAAACAAAAGCAAGAGGAGAAGAGGGAAATAACACACAACTTACAATCCAGCCACATGTCTGCTCTCCTACATGGAGTTCATAACATGGGGAACAAGTAAAATATTTGGCTTAATTTATTATGGATATGTCACTAGGAAGAATAGGATAATGTGATAAATTTAATAGTGGACCCTCACCACTTCCTCTCTTTTCTTTCCTGTTCTAGGACGCTGCCATACCTAAGAACCCTTGTTACAAGAGTTATTTTCAAATTACAGTGTCTGAATTGTACAGCCCCTGAAAGACAGTGAGAGCCACAACTGCCAGCATGGGACAATAGGAAAGGGAAAAGTAAGATGTTTTGCTGGTTACATCAGATCTCTTCTATTATTTTTCCTTCTCCTCAGTATTACAATCTGAGTACTGAAATCAGCAGTCATGTCTTCATTGTCCCCACCCAAACAAAAGGAATCTGCTCTGGATAAGCTTTTGATCTACGAGCAGGAACCATGCCACGCCAGTAGCGGATCTCTGCTGAGATATCTTCACTGCAGTTCCATGTGTGAAACTGATTGCTCCAGTGAAGACAGCTCTGTTTCCTGTCCTGGGCATCACAGTGTCCATATCCAGAGTTTAGATTTAAACTGCACAAAAGCAAGAGTGGAAGAAGGAGGGGAAATACATATAAGAACATGTTATTGATTCTTCTAGTAGAAGTAAGTCTCAGTCCTGCTGGCACATAAACTTGTGCTTCTTTCATAGTTTCAGCTTTGAAAATCTTCAAGTCCACTGAAACTGGAAAACAGTTCAAGCACTACACCTTGTCAATCATGAAAGATCAGAGAGGCCTTAGAGAGGGGCAAAGAACACAAAACATGGTCTAGCAGAGCTATATATCTACTTTTCTAATGCTTAGCTAATCCCTAGTCACTCAGAAAGGTCTGACACATCAGCACAGCTGAAGTGCAGACTACTGGTAACACATGTGAAAATATGATTGCTCTCACTTATTGCTCCTCTCAGGAAGCATGGGTGTACTCCAGGCAGGTATGGAAAACAAATCTCTTTTTAAACAAAGTTATTTAAACAAAGCTGTTTAAACAAACTGTAGTGCAGTTTCTCTGCACCAGACTTGCACTTTAGTCTAGTTCAACTCTCTAGATGCTTGTACATGAATGCTAAGCATGAAACAAAGGCTTCCTTGTAAATTGGCTACTGAAGCAGACCACAAAAATTTCACACCAAGAAAAAATATGACTCAGTGTTTTATTTCTTTTGATGGATAATTTTGTGTGCGCGTAATATATTTGTTGATTTGAAACAAAACATAACTGAAACAGTGCAAGATCCACCTATTAGAAGAACTCAGCAATATACTTCAGGACATGATGGCCTATTTAGTTTCCCTGCACCTTCATAATCTTTTGGGTTTTCCCCTTCTCCAAGACACAGAACCACTGTGCAAAAAACGAGGTATGAAATGAGAGGTACTTGGTAAACTGCTCAAAATTTTATTCAAGTGCCCCCTCCTGTGGATGTAGAGCTACATGCAACCAAATAACAGTTTTAGAGGCAATTTAGAATTTTACTTGAGGTTAACTTAACAAAGAAGATGAAACAGAAATATTTTGGTGAAGGAAGTGAACTTGGTCTTGTGAATGGGTCAGATTAGGCTGGTTTACACCACAGCTTTGGCTTCGAAAATACCTTTTGTTTTAAGAATAAGTGTTGGCTCTTGGATGTACTTCATGTAGCACCTCCTTTGAAAATCATAGTTTACAGAAATGGTTATGTCAACTCAGTCCAACTTTTGACAGTAATGTGAATGATAAGAGAGAGAGTGACAGTGAGTGATTATCTCCAGACCTGATCAAATGAGCAAAAGTGGAAAAGAAAAGCATTATTTGGGGGAAGAATAACCAAAAATCACCTACTATTTATTGCTTTCTATTGCAGAGTTATCTAGAAATGGAAGTCCTATCAAAACACTATATAGTTGAATCAGGGGAGACTTAACAGAAGCTAATTTAGTATTCTTCTAGCCCATCCATAGTAACTAGTCGGTAAGAGATACTGATGGTGTTTTCTAAACATGACATCAGTCTCAAAAACCACTGGCTTACCAATTTCCCCAAAGAATCTGCTGCCATTTTCACTGTGCAGGATCTGCTCTTCACAAGCCAAAGAAAGTTAATAGTCTATTCCTGTAAACAACACAGAAATGACAAAGCCAGGCCATGTGGCTGCCTGTTTTCCTTTACTCTCCCAGGAAGAGGCCTCAGTCACAGACCAGCTCTGGGCAGAGCAGGAACACACCTCTGTTTGTGAAGGTTCTTACTGAGCCAGCAAACTTCAGCATTGAATTCATGAACCACACTAGTGGATCTGAGATTGCCAGTGTGGCCAGATTTCTGGTGTGACCCACAGTATCTCAGCACCCGAGATCTCACTGAACGTGACCAGAAATACAGTGCCAAGTTGTTTACAATCAGAAATAAAACCCAGATGCACCCAGCCCCTCTGATCTTCCAGGACCAGCTGGAGTTTTTCTTCTGCCAAATGTCTATACTCTTAATGTGTCTTGGTTTGGAAAGTCAGGTGCCTGCTGAGGAAGGCAGGAGACTCCCTTGAAATGGAGAATGTAAAACTCCTCCCTCCAAGTTACAATTTTGAAAATAACAGGCTCTCAGACAGAGATGTGGGAATAGAAATAAACAGTTCTTTACTAGGAAAATTAAACTAAAAATGCACTAATACAAAAAGCCCAAAACACTGACTGAGTCAGAACACAACCTGACACCCTGCTGGTCGGGATTTCTGGTAGCAGTACAATTAGAAATGTGGCTCCAGTCCTCCTGGAGTGACAGATATGGTTCCGTTGAAGCAGTGGCTCTGTAGAAGGGTGTAGTTTTCCTATGAAGGTCCAGTAGTGGTGCAGATGGGTTGAGTCCTCCTCTGGGAATTCAGTGGAAAACCAGCTGCTCAGCTGTTCTGAATCTCAGATTTTTATCCAGGTAGGAATGCTTGGCTCCTCCCACTGGGTGGAGCATCTCACAATGGGATGATGTAATTTTATCAGTCATGCAGTGAGACTCAATGGCCCATTAACAGAAGATATTCCCTGGAGGGAGGATGGGTCATGGAAGACAAAGAATACTGCCCCACCTGGTTTTAACAGATGGTAATGGAATACATACTTTAGGTTACATCTTGCATTGTAACCTAAGACATAATACCACACTTGTCACAGGAGAGAGGACATGATGGGGACAAGCAAGTGCCTCGTAAGAGGCTGTCCTGGCTATGTCCTGGGGAGGTGTGCCCAGGAGGGACTCAAGAGACACAAAGTGCCTGTGTCACTAACAGTTCTGGAAGCTATGACACACGGTGGCAACGAAAAATCTTTAGAGCATGACACCTGGTGGCAGCTGCAATGGGGCTTGTGCCAGCCCTAGGAGTCCCTGGGGAAGCACACAGCCACACCCTAACACAGCAGCTGAAGGTGGAAAGGAGAGATAGATCTTCAAGGTCATCTAGTCTAAACTCCTCTGCCATGGTCAGGGGACACCTCTTGCTACACCAGGTTTCACAAAGCCACATCCAGCCTGGCCTTGAGCACTGCCAAGGATGGGGCATCCACAGCTTCTCTGGCAACCTGTTCTGGTGTCTCACCACCCTGACAGTAAAGAATTTCTTCTAATATCTAATTTAAACCTACTCTCTTTTTGTTTCAAGCCATTCCCCCTTTCCTATCACTTCATGCTCTTGTAAAACCTTCCTCCTCACCTTTCTTGTAGGTTCCCTTTCCAGTACTGGAAGGCTGCTATAACATCACCCCAAGGCCTTCTCCAGATGAACAGCCACAGCTTTCTCAGCCTTTCCTCATAGGACAGGTGCTCCATCCATCTGATCATCTTTGTGGCCTACTCTGGATTTACTCTAAAAAGTCCTTTTCCTTTTTGTGCTGGGGCCCACAGAGCAATCCATAGTATTCCAGGTGAAGTGTCAGAAGAGTGGAGTAGAGGGCAAGAATCACCTGTCTTGACCTGTAACACTTCTTTTACCATACTGAAGGGGGTAATATTAGTGATGGTGATTCTTGCTTGCTTGTATAAGGATCTCCTTGGCATCTTTGTACTAGTTGCTAACATGCATTCAGTTCCCCTTCTTTTCATCACCTTTTTTCTTCAGGATGGAGATTAAGTTTAGTCACCATTCATGCTACTTAAGTTCTGCAACTTGTTTGCACATGCCTCAGGAGCCTGGGCTCTTTTTGCTGTACCACACCTTCTCTGCTTGTATGACAGTGCAGAGACACCACATGATACCCCTCATTTAAACACAGCAGTATGGCACTGCTCATATACACTCACACCCCTTTTATTGCAACTTTTCAGTGCAGTCTTTCTGGCATGGTGTTCTGCTGTGTGTAGAGGGCTGCTGCTTAGGCAGAATCAGGGAGGCTTCTCTGCCTATTCTCAGTTCAGCTTATTTGGATGAATTGGCTTATTGTTGCAGGTTCTGCCACAGTACAGAGGTATTTGGGAAAGTTTGGCTCCATCCTGGATTTTGGTTATGAGTGCTTTAAGCATTTTCCCATCTACACCTCAGAAGTCTGTTTTCAAAAATAACAGTTTGCAAGGTCAGCGCATGAGGTGCCTCAGTCACATACGACACTAGATACAGAAGCAAGGAAGAACCCAGGAGATGTGAGAACATGTCAGCTCAGCTGCTAAGAATGAAGCACCAACTTTTCCCATGCAGACAATAGTTGTTTCATTTTACACAACGCTGTGCAAACAGAACTTAACCAGCACCTGCTGCAGGTCACAACAGCTATTGTACTAGCACCCACAGAAACATACACACACCTGCACTACCTACCTTGTAGAGCTGTTGCTGATTAGAAGCATGTTTATTACTTAGAAGACTTTAGACCATGTTTAGTTTACCTCTACGGATACGAGAACTTTAAAACACACACACATAGCCCAGAAATTGTCAATTTAACATTCTTCAGATTTGGGAGGATAGAAACTGGAAGGATTCTTTTCCATAGAGACAGCAGATTTCTGACAGTGGAACAGATCTTTTAAATCAATAATTGAAGATGACCACATCATAACTAAGGAGCACTTGATTCATATAACCCCTCTCTTTTCTATGCAGTTGGCTTTGTAAAAAGAGAGAGACAGCCATTTGAGTCAACAGCTCAGTAAAACTGTTCCCCTCCTGCCCAAGAATCTTTGAGTACACAATCTTTATTTCCATTTACTTGCCAAAGAGCCACCAGATTTTCTCAGGAATCAAAAGTATGTAAATACAAGCCCTTTGGACAAAATAGAACTGTTTGGCTTGTAAGTGTCCACTGAAAGGACACAGTCAAAAAATGAAGAGTAAATCAGGTGGAAAAACATACTAGCTCAAAGAAGAGTGATGTTAAGACTGCTCTGGGCATCCAAATCTCTGTGGCTGTGTGCTGTGTAGCTATGTATCATATCAAACACAGCTTTAGTAGCTACTGGGACAGACTGTGTTCAGGTACTTTGAATGTCACACAGAACACAGTGCTCTCAAAGGCATTGGATACCCAGCACACTTGAGTTCAGACTGATTGCAGAATGCTGAGGTCCTTGCAAAATCAAAAAACAACTAGCAGAGTTTATATCTATTTAAAATTAGGTTATGGTGTTTTCAGAAGAACAGACACTTTAAAAAAACCTCAATATTCTACTGCCTTCTATTTATCCAAACCAAATTAATGCTTTATGATGTGTTGGCCACATGTGCCTATTAAATGTCTCAGTATTTTGTTTTTACACACAAATACCAAGTCTCTTTAAAAAAAAAAAAAAAAGCCTCCTCTCTCAAATTTCCTGAAATTTCCTCTCTTTATTAAAGTAATGCCCAGTTTCAATAAGAACAAGCACGTAGCATCTCTGACATCATGAACTAAGAGAACACAGATAAAGATTTCTTGAATTCTTGAATTAATGTCTGGTTTTGGATGCAACTAACTGGCAGTGAAAGAGACATTGAGAACTTTCATGTAGTTTCATGCCTAGATGTGTATCTGCTGTGTATCTGTGTAGAAGCGCACATCTAAACAGACACCAGAGAATGGTGCCCTATGTGTTCAGATTTTTCTAATATTAATTGTGTATATATAGTCTGAAAATCCTTTCTGAAAGCCATTGTATTGCAAACTGGGCTTTCAAAAACCGATTGTGACCTGCCTTCTGCTGAAAGTCTGAGGGAACAGGGCAGGGAAGAACAATCCTTATTATCCAGAATTTTGAAAATAGTTTAAAAGGATCAAGCACTTGGCATCTAGTTACCTTAATCACAGTGCTATTTCAGTTCCTGGCTCTTTCAGACTCTGGATAGTGTAACTTCATCTTTCAGTTAGCAGAGCTGCAGAGTTAAAGCAACAATGCACCATCTACATTGCAGACCACTCTGTTGGCTAGCTGTTGTCAGAGGCACCCTGGCATCACAGCCAGATGCCATGCAGTTGCACTCAGACTTGCCAGTATGACAAGCATGATAGAGGGGTTTGGTCACCATCCTCCCTTGTGCTTCCTTCCAGCCCACTTGTTGCTTGTGTCTTTGCACTAAGAGGACTTGGACAGCTGGCCAGTTCTGGTTTGGTCTGCAAAAGAAAAATCAAACTGGCATTAGCAGTCTTAAGAGCCATCTCCCTGAAAAGCTGCTTAGATTAAAAAAATCAAACCAAACCTAGACCTTAAGAGAAGAGGGGTTAACTTCTTCAAGGCATCAACAGATAGCAGCTAAAGAGGGGACAGGACGACAAATGCAGCCAAAATCCTGCTGGGTCAGCATTACATGGTTTGAGATGGAATCAGTAATTTTTTTTTTCTGTTGCAGCCAGAGGGATAGATTCACATCCATGCCTAGTTTCAGGTGTACCACCACACTAGCTGCACTGAGTGGATCAAGCACACATAAACCCTGCTAATTCTGTATTTGTGGCTCAAGCCTTCAGACAGCATAATAAAAAGTGATTTGTGACATTTTTACTAGAGACAATTCTGAAGGCCTCATCAGAGAACATCTTCAGACACAGATAAGAAGCTTTAAGGTCAGATATCTACAAATACCTTAAGATGTTGGGTGTTTTGGTTTCTAAAAACATTGTGCTATAGTTCCTGTGCTTTCAGCATCAGAAATCTTCAGAATCCATGGGGGTTAAGATGGCTGGATAATCAGTGAACTTTTTCTGATGCTGCCAGTATCTAAAGACAGTTGCATACTTTGGCAGATTTGACATTACTCTGTAGCCAGTATCAGTGATGTAGCTTAGGGATTAATACAACAATCAATGCTCCTTATCGTCTTCACCCACCAGTGTGACAGGACAGCATGTACTCAAACAAGTTTGAGGCTCTATGCACACCGTGGGGAGATTTATATTGAGCATTTATTATTAGCTGTAAGCAATCCTAAAGCAGGGGCAGAAAAGAATCCACAAGATCTGAGGCAACCAGCCTTACACACATGCAAGCAAATAACCCAAATTCAGTGTACCAGACAATTTTTTGGAAAGCCTAAAATAAAGGTGTGAGGCTTCTTAGAACATGTCTGTTAGCAGGACAGTAACCTCAGTACCATCCAGTGATCACTGGATGTCAGAAAAGAGGGAAGCTGCACAATGTCCATCCATCAACTCCAATTTCCCAGCTTCCAAATGACACATTAAAAAGACAGTCCGCCTGTAAAAGAGATAAACAGAGCTGCCAGTTCCTAATGCCAGCATATTTATAATATTCACAGCAGTTATTAGGATTTGCTAATAGGGACTTGACCTAATGGGTGAGAATAAATTGTGGCTTCTCAGGGCTACAGAAGAGGCTGCTCAAACATGAGTAATTTGTTTGAATCTAAATAAGCATGATTCAGAATTCTGGGCACTCTTACCCAGATATTCACTTTGAGCACTCAGGGCTCTTTCCATCTGGTGAGAAACTGAACCGTAGTCATCACAGAGTTTTATCAGCCACTATGGCTGTTTCCTGAACAAAACTGGGAGGAAAGTAAGACAAATAGTTTATCCAGTTTCAAAGTAAGGATTTTGTAAAACACAATTTATCAAAGTATTCAGACAAAAAAAAAATGTTCAGTAATAGTGTTTGCCTTTCAACTGCAAGATTAAAGAAGTGGTCACCTAGAGACTGCTTGTTCTCAGGAGAATCACAGCACGGCAAACTGTGTCATCTGCTCCACAATGCAAGGGAGCAACGCAAGCAACTTCCCTGTACCGTTAGGATGGGCTGCTCAGAGAGGTTTACTCAAAATCATACTGTGACAAGATCTCAACAGCAGTTTCATCCAACATTCCACACTAGGACATTCATCTCAGCACTTCAAGCAGCTATGACAGAAACAAAAGAGAGATGATAACCTCTTGCACCATGCATTTCTGAAAAGACTGTTTTAAAACTGCAACTACACTACATTTTAACATATTTGGACATTACATACCTACATATGGCTTCTTGACTCTACTGATCAAGACAACTGCATTAATAACGCATATTTTTTAAAGAATATGTTTCAGTTGGACTTGAAGTTATGGTATTTCAAGTAGCCCTTCTGGTTGCAAATCTACCACCTCATGATCTTAAAAAATGGAAAAGTTTGATGCTACTTGCAAAGAAACAATAGCAAAGCAAGATTAAATATAATTCTGGCCACAGTTGACTCTAATCTGGCCCAACAGGTTATGTTAATACACGTATTAGACAGCAATCAAAGAGGGACAAAATCTTTGCCTCCAACTTCATGCCACAGCACTTGCTTAACCAAATGAGTAAATGAGACAATGCTGACTGTGTAACTTAAGCTTCCAGCCTCAGTAACCCTGTAACTGATAGTCAAATGAGCTGATCAAAAAGCCCTGTTTACCTGCAGACTGGTTTGGATTCCACTGGTGTCCAAAAACTGAGGAAAAGCAATTTTTTGTTTAATTTCAGAAAATTCTGCAAGCCAAGCTGATGATTTCTCCAAGTACCACTTGACATCAGACTTAGTGAAGAGTGAAAAATAAGTTTTCTGGACGTGAGTAGGTTTGAAAAGTCTTACAGAACTAAAAAGATACATTAGTAGCCAAGAAGAAGGCAAAAAAGGATTTTGGTTTTTTTAGAAACATCAACATCAGGTTTGTTTTCAGCTTCAAAGACACAGAAACAGATAAAGTACGATAACATTGCACTGTGAAGACTGAAGTACCAGACAACAGGAATTCCTCGCTGCACGTGTGGCAGACACAAAAAATTATTACACTTCCATCAGGTATTGGTCATTTGATAATAGTTGTTTATACATCAAAGGCATCTCCAGCAAGAAAGAAATGCATGTTTCTATTAACATTGGAAATGAAAACCAGCAGCCTTCCCCCCATCATTTGTTGCTTAATGACTCTGTTCCCAAGACACTCCCTACCCATTCTTCTCTGGTAGTAAAATCATTCAAAAGCCCCATTTTCTGTAATCTTAAAAGATCATCCAAATAGCAGTCTACATACAAAATGCAGGCATTCCTCTGTACCAGGCTAAATACTGCTGCACACTTCCTTCATGTTCATGCTTTATTTTTAGTGAGATAAACCCTAATGCTCAGAAGATCCACCAATCTAGTGGAGGTAAAGTTAAATGAGTTTTAGGCTGAGACATGGATATTCTTGCAGGTTCCCTCCTGCCTGCCAGTACTTCAGTATTTCAGTGACTCGATGTGTCAGAATAGGAATAACAGTTCTTTACTAGGAATATTAAAAATACAAAAACACCAAGCAAACAAACAAACAAATATCTTAGAAACCCTTACAGAATCAGAAATACAACCTGACACCACGTTGGTCAGGGTGTTGGAAGCAGTCCAAAGTAAGCCCTCCTGGAGTGGTAGATGTGGTTCTGGTAGAGTAGAGATGGTCACATAGAAAGGGTCCAGTAATGGCAAGAACAGGTCCAGTCCTCCTCTGGGAATCCAGTGGAAACACTGGGTGCCTGGTGTTCTGGCATCTCAGTTTTTGTCTAGGTTGGCTCCCCCACTGGGTGGAGCATCTCACAATGGGATGATGCTATGTGTCATGTAATTGCTGAGCCTCAATGGCCCTTTAACAGCAGATACCCCCCTGGAGGGAGGGTGAGTGGTGGAAGAGATAAGGAACATTGTTCCACCTGGTTTTAACAGCTGCCCCATTACCAGAAGGTACCCACCACCTCCCTCCTGAAGTTACAGGAGATAAAGAAAACTCCTCCCCAACTGCTTTCAACAGATGGAATAGAATAAATATATTTTTTTGGCTACATAACCCAAGACACTCAAGTCTTTGTGTTGCTCTGCCAGGTAATGCTAAGACCAGGTTACTCTGCACTCTGCTAACTTATTTTATCTGCCCACATCTTTGTGTTCTCTTGAGGCGTTTGTGTGCAAACCCTACTTGGTCTGTATCTCAGGCTTATGTTTCAGATGGCTTTTTTTTAAAGCAAGTATTTCTACCTCTGTCCAGTCTCAAAAGACCAAATCCTGGAATATTTGTTAGGAGACTGTTCCAAACTCTTCGTGTCTTTGGGCGTTGGTTTTCCCCATGAAGTCATGCAAGGGGTGCAGTATGTTTGTTACGTTTATGACAAACCACCACGGTTCAATGAGCAGTTGTTCTCTCTTTCATACTCTGTTTCCATTGAAAGTTTTTGAGTCTTGGAACAGCTTAAGGATGAATGCTGTACAGCTTTCTCACAGGCAGCAGAGCTGTCAGCAAAGGAAAGAAACTGGAAGAACTAGGTAAAAAGCAAGGACTGATTTTAGATTGCCTGGCTACCAGCTTTTTCTGGTTGTATTCTGGCAGCTCATTTTCTCAAGTGCCTTTGACATGCTCAGTATAAGGATGAACACATCCTAGACAAGGATTCTGCTGCCAATATTCTTTAGTATTGCTCTAAATATAACTCCTTTCCCCTTGCCAAGCCCTTTCCTATTACATTTGTGGAAGAGTATGCTCTGCATCAAGCAATGCTGCACCTTCATTCTCCTTTCCATTCCCTCCACCAGAAAACTACCACCTTAAGAAATAAGTCTTAAAACAATGTAATCTTGCTAGAAATTTTGTGCTAGGCCATCAAGAGTTTTATTTTTATTTCATTTGAGTTAATGTGGGTTTAGCACATTAAAAAATTTGGAGAGAGCCTGGGAGATGGAAGTTAGCAGACATCCATATCATAGATGTCAGGTGTGATTTTTGACATGGTGGTGAATGGTGTTCTCCATCAAATCTAGATTTAACCTGTCATGTTAGCCACTAAATAGATAAAAACCTAGTTGACACATCTAAAAATATAACTGTAAGAAGGAACTTAGCTTCCACTGGGACAAGGACAATTCCCAGTGCTGTTAGGTATTTTCCAAAAGACCTGAAAGAACAAAACTACCAGTAGAAAGTTATCAAACAGGACATGGCTTTTGTGTCTAGTAGAGAGAGGTACAAGGAGATCCCATAATTGAAAGTGAACCTAAGAAACATCAAATCTTGAATTTTGCACATTTTCATCCATGATGATAATTAATCATTGGTGTGTTCAACTAAACGTTATGACAAATGTTAACTGCTGTCATTCAGGCAGGCTGAAATGCACCAGCTGAGAAAAAAAGAATGGGGAATACATATGGCCTGCCTTCCTGGGAAGGCAGATTGGTTGATCACAAAGATCTATCTTAACCTTCAAAGAATAAATGGGTCAAGATGGGAGACTGAAGGAAAACTGTTCTTCTGTCACAAGGACACATATTGCACTGAACCATGCTGCTACAAATATTGTGGCCTCTGCCATGTGCCTTACAGCAAGCCCTGCTCTAATCTGTATTTATCAGATAAAGAATATTCCGTTTGTTCTGAGGAGTTCATCAAAAGCACATGGGAGATGATTGGGATGTGATTAGCAAGACTCTCCCCTGTCTCTGGAAGATGTCACTAAAAATCTTCCATTCACCTCTTCATACACATTATGATCATGCCACATATTTGCAACACTGTTGGGAATCATCCCTTCCTCTTTTGATAGACAGACATTTACAACAAAGTGTTAAGTCTGAATTTCTGAGATCCAGACATCTAATCATAAAGCTCATTTTGCTTCGTCTTGGTCTTTGGAAAGGCAAAATTTACAAAAAATTGCACAAAATATGTGTTTGGCTTGCAGACATGAGGGGATTTGACTGTGGCTTTCAAAACTTCAGATATGTTTTAAGTGCCCATTTGACACATATATGGTTGAATTATATTCTCATGACAAGGCAATTTAGAAAACAGTGCATTCATTCTTTGGGAGAGATGTAACTTCTTTTAATGGGAATTACCTCCACTGCAAAGTAAAGGAGACACACAGATTTCTGAACCCTGCCCACTGCAATGTCTGTTTCTTTTGATTTTGGAGAGAGGCAGAGGATAGGTGTCTGACCAGCTTCTTTGTAGTTCTGAGACCAGAAATAGTGGATATAAAAGCAGGGGTGGTTTTGTGGGTTTTTTGTTGTTTTTTGTTTGGTTTTTTTTTTAACATTGGATATATTTAGATTCTCCAGCTTCTCTCAAAAGATTTTACTTTCAAAGTGCATGAATAGTTTTCCCTGCTGTGCTCTTAACCACGAGGACTTCCAGAACTGGAAAGACAGTCAGTACTTCTCTCACAACAGATAAGAATTTCAGATATTCCTGTGTGGCATCTCTGGCTGATTCTGGGTCAAAGGACTGGGGAGAGCTGGGAAACTGAAAGAGGGCAAAGTAAAAGGTTTGTTTGGTTTCCCAGCTGGCTGAACTCTCTTCTTGCTCTGTTCCAGCCCAAGGTTCTGCTCCCTCTGGCAATGAAGCCAGTGTACTAGCTGATCACCAACCCAGATAAGGGCCAGAGTGCTTTCAGAGGACTGGCAGTGGCTGTACTTCTCCTTCCCTTAGTAGCCAGTTCCATTAGAGGTAACTTTCACTTGACGAGAACAAAAAACAATTCAGAGGGAAACAGGTCTTAAAACTACTGGGTGGCAATTCCTATTTCTTGCTTTCCTGTCAAGTCTCTGCATCCTATAGATTTCTTAAGTTAGAATTCTCTGTTTCATTCACTTCCAAATACATTTGGTAAAGGGCCCTTGAATCCAGCTCAGGCTTTTGATTTGCCTTTATGTAAGGTAAGTTACTTTCCAACTGCTCACACTAATTTGATCAGTTAACTCATAGTGTCAAAAAAAATTACATGTCAAATTTGTGAGTAAAGGAATGGGCATGAGAACTTCAGTTTTTTCTGGTGCATCAAGAACACCTCCCCAGCATTAATGCTTTTTGAGGTAAAACAATCTGGTGTGATATTTGTCAGCACAGTGTCCAGTAAAGATTTTGTTGGAACCCCTCTTCAGCATATTCAACATTTTTTCCAGCTCACCAAATGACATGACTGGGGGAAAGGGAGCCATAACAGCAGATGATCATCAACAGTGATGCAAGAAAGGAATTTGGGTTCATTTCCTTTCCTGTACTTTGGAACACAAGTGTCATTTATTCCCTAAGTAGAAACCAAGTGGTGTTTATCTGCTACATTATTTTATTGTGCTACCTGGTTCTCAGGGAAATGGATGAACAGCAGAAGGGAAATGAAGAACTTTCTGTGTCATATACCCTCAGCAACGTCATAACTCAAATGTGGAAGACCTGTTGCTCTGAGTTAAAAAAAGATCATGCTACTTTCAGAGTGACTCACGGTCCAATCTGTTCCTTTCTGCAGAGAAACAGATTACAGATCTCTGGCTCATCACAGTATAAAGCACTGTATCCTCCTACTGATATAGAATATGTTTAATTTTAAGGCTCTTCCTCCTTTCTATGCAATTAACCAGTCAATGCTTCTCTTCCCATCTCTCCACTTGGCCTCTGAAGGTCACTCTGAGTCCTTCATCTTCAGCAGGTGGACTCAGCAGGGTCCAAAGGGGACATAAATATGAAAACTTCCAGTAGGACTTGCAAGGCAAGGCAGCTTGGTTGTCCATCTCTGGAATAAACTGATGATCAAAGTTCTAAAGCCTCCAGTATGGTGTTGAGTTGCATGTGACATGTGGGGGTGTAGTTTCAATGCTGACAGCTCTGCTTATCAGTTCTTGCAGACTTGGAGCGTGTTCCTCCTGCTACACTTACACTGAAGCTTATGCTCATGCAACGTGATACAGAAAATTAGAAATCCAGCACCTGCTGACCTACATGTCACCGGTCGTCTGTGTGGGGTGTACTCTCCATCCTGCATCCTGACACCTTCTACTGCCAAATCTACAAGGATATGTGGCAAGAAACACCTTTGGCTGTAATGAGAAAAATCCCTCAAATATAGGATTGGACTCATCAGCCTCTGTTTGCCCGCACTTCAGTGGGACCACCTAATGTGGCTCTGACCCTCTTGTCATGGAAAAGAAACTGAACCACTGCATTACTTAACAAAAGCAGATATACACCAGTTAATGAAAGAGATATTTGTGCTTTCCAGAAATCCTTTCTGACTGCAACCCAAACCAAAAAAATCACCCAAATAAAGAGGTTTTTCACTAAAGAAATATTAACAGAATTGGCAGCAGGGGGAAACATCACAGAAATTTAAGCTGCCTGTGTTTTGGATTGTTTGTGTTGGTAGTTATGGTACAAACCAGCCAGATCACTAGTACAGCCACCAGCCTTGTTTGCCACTAGGCAGAATACAGTTTTGCTCTTTCACCCAAGAAATCTAAACTGGGATCAAGAATTAGGTAAGAACTGGCCCACAACTGCTAGAGAGTAAATTTGACACTGGACAAGAAGTCTCTCTAAAGAACACACAGGTGCTTTTCTCCAATGCTGCAGGCCATCATGTGGCTGTATTGGGAGCTATGGGTTGCTGTACGTCTTCTTCTCTCTATGTAGCTACTTTTTCACTCCAACAAACCATTCAGACAGTCAGCTTCCCAGCCATGGATGGATCCAGCTTGGAGATTTGGTCACAGACACAAGCTGGTAGTTCTTGCATGTACTTCTTTGCAGGGGTGGCTCCTTTCTCTGGTAGCAAAGGATCAAGGAGTTGTGCCTTCAAATCTCTAACCAGTGACAGCAGCCCCATGGTATTCTCCCTGAAACAGATGTTAGATACAGAAAGGAGGGATGTGGGGCATTTTTTTGTGAGAGAACAGGTACAGTGGGACAGCTGTGGGCAGAGGTGGGTTGTTCCTCGCTGTGGCAGCTGGGACACAAGGCTGGGACATTAGTCAAGGGAAGAGGGATAATTTCTAGCTACCAGCCTCCTTCTAACCACACGCCTCTGACAGTGACTGGTGCAAACCACATCCAGCCAGGCAGGAACTGACCTGCCATGGAGTTTGGTCTGACCAGTTCATTCAAACAGAAGTGCTCAAAAGGCCTCTTCTGGGGAGTGAGGTTCATAAGTTAAATGGAAGGCAAAAGAATGAATGGGAGCCTTTTGAATAGCCAAATAATAGGTTTGCCACTCACCTGAATTATATTCTTCCCTTTTGAGATTTTTTTTTTCTTTTGTTGATACTGGAAAAACAAAAGCTAGAGCACATCCTAGAAGGAAAGACTAGATCAGAATAGTGCTCCACACCCTGTGAATCCAGGCATGTTTGTCCCTTAAAGAAAGCTCTCATCAGTGTTTTACAAGCCTAGCAGTGCCAATGTACTTAGAACTGTAAGGAAATGTTACACAAAGGGCAATTTGTTCATGTCAAAACCTACCAAAATAGTAGGTGTTGTGGGACCTACATGCCGTTTCGGAAGATTCTTGTGCGCTCTCCTTTTCCTTGGCCAATAACAATGATATGTAGAATGGCAGAGTAACTCACATGTATGCTAATTTGCCTCTTTCAGCTATTTTCTCTTTGACTGCTATTTAAAAGCATGGATTAGTTTTGCAGCAAACACTGTCTGGTCTGCTTTCCTCTGTGATTTTTTTGCCACGCCTCCTGCTAGACAGCCAGAGGAGCATGGATGTTCTGTGTCAGAGAGGTCAGTGTTCAGACACCTGAGCAGCATCTTGGTCACAGAGACAACTTATTTTCTTAGTGGACTATATGGGATCTGCAGAAAACTTTTCTGGATTTCATCACCAGGTGGTGCTCCAGCACTGGGCTGGTGCTGCCTTGGTCACTTGCTGACGCACCAGGTTCTCCTGAAGCTTTGGGATGCCTGTTCTCCTGCAAGGTCAATTCCATTATTCTGGTCTGCAATTCTGAGTGCCTCTGTCTTGCGCCTTTCTTCAGCAAGGGTGAGTGAGCCCTCTGCCTGCTTCTCAGTAGCAGTTCTCTCATTGAGTTGTTTAGCTCATAGGATTTGTCCAAAACCATAAGAGTATGGCTGTGACCTCTTGCATTGCTCCCAGAACAGGCATTGTAGTTGGATCTCTTCTGCTCATCAGATCTCTTTTCAGGGCATGGCACACTCCTATCATTATTTTCTTCACTGAAGATACCAGAGCCTTTTCCTAGCCTGGAGTTTTGTTTTAGCACCAGCTAGACTGAGGACCAATCAGGTCGACAACGTTTGACATGAGTGGAGTGACTACCTTCAGGATGCTTTTGTTCCCACGTGAAGAGTTTAAACTTGGAGGGGGATCAGGCATTCCCCACAAGCTACTGTGAGCTCACTGAAGTGGGCAAGGGCTTTGGGGAAACGCAGAAATGCCAGGGCCAGGAAGTCTAGTTCTGGGGAGCAAAATGTCAGGTTACACACAGAGTGGTGTATGCCAAGTAAGTCAGCTCCTGAGAAAAAAGAGATGCCAAAGCTATAGCCTGTAAAGCCAGAAACAACAGTGGTGCCACCAGGCTGCTTCTGAGGCCACAGAAGAAATGTTGTAGGCTACCAGGCAGTGCTCATAGACACACACTGGCTCGCTAAGAGTGCACTGAATGGAGCCAGGCCTGTTTCAGCCAGGCTGCAGCTGACATTTCTCGCCTCACACTTGAGAACAATAGAAACTCACTCCACCCTGTCTGGGAACAATAAAGTCATTTCCACACACCAGACCTGTTCAGTACAAGGGAAATCTGCCCCGCACATACTCACAGCAATGGGAGCAGCACAGTCCCAAAGAGGTTTGGGAAATCTGCCTTTTTAAGCTCAAATATTTTTGTAAATGACATCATCCAAGCTTCATGTGGAGTTTGTCCACATCTAGTGATACAACCAGATTATAATATATGGGGCTTTTCAATCTAACTATGTCTAAATTTCAAAAGATGCAATTCTGTGCAAGTGCACATCGGGATGACATCATGATATTTACAGTTCTTTAGGGGAAAAAGAAAGCAGTATCTTTTCCTTTAGAAAGGAAAAGATCCCTGGTCACATATGGTGTCATGCAGTGGTTTGCATCCTTGGATAAGCAGAGATCTGAAATTCACCCTCCCACACTAGGTGTTGTACACCTCAGACACTTGCTTTGCCAGTGAGCCAGGAATTCCACGTCAAGATTGAGACATATTTCCAACAGAAGTTTTTGTGAACAACAGGAAACTCATCAGGAAGAACTTTTGGTAAAAATATACTAGTTTTGACAATCTAGACAAGACGTGCTTATGCATTCTATTGCCTCAAATCTAGCAGGTCAGGTAACAAGAGGTACTTCCTTTTACCACTAAAGACCTGGATTATATCCCTCAAAATCCACATCACAGAGAATTTATTAAAAGTAACCTAATTTGGGATTTGTACTGCAGGTCAGAAAAAATATGCAGACTGTGCTAGCCTTTTCTCGGTATTTGTCTCTGTCTGTTTTTCAGCAAGTCTGTTGATTACTCCAAACTGGTAACCTTACGTCATGCAAGACATGTCTCTAGACCCTAAGGCAGCCTACATTAGAGCAGTTTCTTCTCATGCTAAGGAGGAATACTCCACAGAGGGCCTCTGTTTTATGACATGGTTAGACATCATGGTATGAATGAAATTTCTTGCTCTGGCTCGTGTATGTATGACACTGGTAGAGTCAAGAGTCAAGACATTAATCTGTCTGCAGGCAGCCTGAAAACATGCCTGATTTCACTGAGAACTACTCTGTTCCTCTTAAAGGTATGCTAATTCCAATGTCCATTTTTATGACTGCCTATTAACCTAAGTAAATGAAGCTATACTGAGGGAATTAAATATGATCCTATTTGACCAAGAAAATCCAATTAAAACTCAGAATTTTGTGCAAATTTTGAAAAAATACTTTCCTTATTTCACTTTGCTTTCTAATTTGATGTGTGAAACAGAAAATATCTTTTGGCAGTGGTTATTGTCCACTGTATCACACTAAACCAGCATTTATATCGAAAGATATGAAAATATACATGCAGCACATCTGTGCATCTGACTCAAAGTCTGTCTGTGGGAAGAGTTTCACAAATACAGCCTGAAAATGGACTTAATATTATGAAAAAAATAAAGAAGAGCATTTCTTTATCTCCTCACTTTTTCTTACAAACTCAGATTCTTGGAGCTGACACAGCTAATAAAAAATAAAAAGAGCAACTCATATTTGATAAAGGAATAATTGCAACAGCTGCATCATCAGAAAATCAGAGAAACACAGAATGGTTTGGTTTGAGTCGGAAGGATCTAGTTCCAACCTCCCTGCTACAGGCAGGTACAACTCCCACTAGATCAAGTTGTTCAGAGCTCGATTTAGCTTGTCCTTGAACAGTGCAAGGGATGGAGCATCCACAGCTTCCCTGCCCACCACCCTCAGAGTAAAGAATTTCTTCCTAATCTGTAATCTAAACCTACTGTATTTCAGTGTAGAGTCATTCCCCTTTTTCTGTCACTACCAGCTCTTGTTAAAACTCCCTCTCTGTCTCCTTTCTAGGCCCCCTCTCAGGTACTGGCAGGCAACAATAAGGTCATCCTTGAATCTTTTCTCTGAATAATCCAAATTCTCTCAGCCATTACTCATAGGACAGGTGCTGCAACTCTCTGGTCACCTCTGTGACTCTCCTCTGAACTCACTCCAACAGTTCCATGTTCTTCCTGTGCTGGGACCCCTGGATGCAGGGTTCCAGCTGGGGTCTCACCAGAGCAGAGCAGAGGGGCAGAATCCCCTCCCTCCCCTGCTGCCCACGCTGCTCTGGATGCAGCCCAGAACAGGTTTGGCTTTCTGGGCTGGGAGTGCCCATGGCTGGGTCATGTCCAGCCTCTCACCCAGCAGCACCCCCAAAGTCCTTCTCCCCAGGGCTGTTCTCCATCTGTGCAGCACCCAGCTTCTGCTAATACCAAGGGTTGTCATAGGCCAGGTGCAGCACCTTGAACTTGGTCTTGTTAAAAATCATGAGTTTCATGTAGGCAAATTTCTCAGGCTTGTCTGAATGTCATTGGATGGTACCCTGTCCTTCAGGTATGTCATGAAACACAATTTTTGTGATACCTTTCTTGTCAGAACAAAACGTTCTTCTAATTCTACTTCCCTGGAATCGAAATCACATCCACTGTCTTTTTGTTAGCTTTTCTTAATTAAGGAAAACCCAAGGAAGATGGAAACTAAACACAATGAGATGAAACTAGTTCCATCATTTAGTTTTCATCATGAACTGTCTGGAATGAAAGTTTTGTTAGAAAAGCAAAACACTTTTGGAAATAGAATTACGGGAGACAACCACTGTATAGTCAGTCAAGATATTTAGATTTTATAATCAATTTGGGAAGTTTTTAACTTTGTTTTATTATTGGTAAGACAATAAAAAACAGCAAGCAAATAGTAAATAGTAGATAGCAAAACTTTCCAATGGTATCCAAGTTTCAGAAAGACATGAGCAAGCTAAGTAGAGACGATGACACTTGTTAGCATTGCCAAAGACATCTAATGGAGACGGCCAGAGACTCCTCCTAAAAAGCTCATTATGTGCTCCTGATCAAACCTTTAGCCCATGCAGCTGCATTCTAGAATGGAGGAGACATACTCAGGCTTAAAGCTACCTGGGGAGGAACACTGGAGGTCTTCCAGCTCATATTTCAGTAACCTTCATCAAAAGTTTATTCTCTAGTAACTGCTGGATTATATTATTTCTGAAGTCCCAAATAAACCATGCTACATCTACACACATATCCACAGCTGCCTCAGTCTCACCAGAGATTAATACCTCAGCCTGCCTGCCTGAATTGCAAGAAGGGAAATTTTCTTCACCCAAGGCATCACAAACACACACCTCCTTTGCAGTATGCCAGACACCTGGGAACAGACAAAGCCCTGTCATGAATAATATAGCAGGGCTGTTGCATGGCTTGCTACATGTACCCCACAGTCACACACAGGGAGTGTGTGACAGCCGCAAAAGCTGGTATAGGACTATGCTAGAGCAAGAGTCATTGCCTCAGCACTTCTGCTCCTAGCGTAGAAAGACAGAACACAGATGCTGTAGGGAGAGGAGAGTCTTCTTGCAACTTTTCCAATGGTAAACCAGTATCTATCTTGCACACAGTCTAGCTAGAAAGACTAGCATTTTAGGTGACACTTCTGCATTGTATGCAATAACTTACTATTTAAATATACAGCATCCTGAAACAACTTACCTCCTCAGTCTTTAAAAGCTACATAAGATGGAGCACCCTGTTACTCTCCCTGGTATACTCCTGGTTGTTCTTTCAGCTGTGTAAGGCAGACTGCTGTTTTCATGACAAGACATTATCACAGAACACTAAAACCTGGGCTTGAAAGTAAGCATGAAAAAAAGCACAGAAGCAAAATTACTTTCCTGTGGTATTCTTCTTCCATCATGTTTCTAAGCTGGAAGCTAAATGCCTAACAGAACTTAGGTCAGAATGCTCCTGAAGACTAGTGGAAGATAAAAGGTTGTATGTGGAGAGGTTAGCAGACTGTGACAAAACCATCTTGTTTTGTCACCACTCTTCCCTTATGATGGCGAGGTTTAGTTTCAAGTGTTCTAAATCTGACTTTGGCTTTTCTTGTCCTTTTTTTTCCCTGCTTCCACAGTCTTTGTTTACAGGTAAGGAAATGTAGGGCCTACCCTCCTCCTCTGTATCCCTTCCTGCTAAATTGTTTGAGTTGATCACTCAGGGCAATTTGCCTGCATGGATCTGCAAATCTCTCTGCTCAAAGAACAAGAATAACATGGGGTCTAAGACATAAATTCTTGAGAACTCCTGGTTGTTTCATAAACAAAGAGACAAAGTTCTACAGGTTCAAAAATATCTAACAGACCACCTTACACCAGTTTTGTGGCTTGTGTCAAAACCTGTGCAGTTATACTTTACAAATGTCTTTGTGATGGAGTAAATAATGGGATTCCTGCTCCTACAGTCAAAGTACTAAGTGTGCATGGTTTGGATCATAGTTCTCATGAAGTTAACTTCAAGACTGTGTCTCTGACTTCCACAGGATGTGCCAAGGACTCAGACTAGAATGCTGAACATATCCCAGCTGGATTAGCTTCTTGCGGCAGAGACTTGTTACATCTTTGAACACCAGCAGTGGGGGTATGGGCCCTCTTTAATTTCCTGGCCTGTCATAGACTTCTGTGTGGAAAACCTTAAGTTAGATAATTTAGGCTGTAATGCTTCTAAAAGTGTATACCAGTGCATGAACACCTGTATATTTCATCATTATAAGGCCAACTGCATTGGCTTCTTCTAGATACACTAAAACACTCTGTGAAATAGCCACAGTTAAGATTCTGCTAGAGTAGCTCTCTCAGTCCATGCCCATCCACCTGAGAGCCGCAGTCTACAGGGCCCCACTGACACCAGATAAAGGACAGAGCTCAAAACAGTTGCCTGTGCCATCCATACTGCTTAAGTTCTAATACAGAATGACCCAAACCTTGTGCTCTTGATGGTTGTCAAATCCCAATTTCCTATTAGAAGAAAAGTAGATGTGATATGTAAATGAGACATTGGTTGTGGGTGTTTCAAATATGGCCCAAGCTTTTCTCTAATGACTTCTTCAAGCATCACTAAATCTTGGGAACCCTCTGCAACATAGATACATAGAAGATGCATTCATACTTTGTATTAAGAACAGCCTTCAGACATTCTTCCATGTCCTTCCCTTTCCCTTGGGAGTAGGGGTAATGAGAGTTGTTAGCTGTTCAGGTGCCATGAAAGCCAATCAGCAGAGAGCCACAAACAGGAAGTGTCACTGAAAGAAGGGCTCAAATTATTTTAAAAAGTCTACACTAACATTTCTTTATTTTTCTTTTGGGCTGGGTGTGCTCCATAATACAAAAGAATGGTGGAAAATAAAGGTTCCTCTTGGTCTCATCTTTCCAAAATAGTTCTACAAATGATGTTTTTTTCAAATCTCTCCAAAAAAGGGCAGAATGGGGAAGGCTAGTTTAAACCAAGCAAAATTTTTATCACAGATTATGGTCAACAGGAAAATGCAAGCAATGTCAGCCACAAATAGAAAAGGCATCTGCCACTCTACAAACAGCCAACTTCACATTTAACAGATGAAATTCATGGAACTCATGACATCCAGATGGTCCTAGCAGATGATCTTTGCTGGAGGCACTGCAAAAAAAAAAAAAAAAAAACAAACAAACAAACAAACAAACAAACAAACAAGCAAATTTAAAAAAAAAAAAAAAAAAAAAAAATTTAAAAAAAAAAAACCCACCAGAAGTCCTTGGCATGTTATTCGAGAAGAAATCTCCTTTCTGCCCCACTGGAAGCAGCTGGATTAACCTTGCATATTTAGGCAAGGAACACAACAGGCAGATTCATTCCTGTGGACTCACATCATTCTTCATGATGCCAGCTCTGACAGTTTGGGGCTTTTTTTGGTTGATTTTAAAAAAGAAATAATATTGATTCTGGGTTTAAGACCCTCACTTCCCTCCAAGGTGCTACATGCAGTATTGACATAAATATTGAAAAGCGGCTGCAGTTCTAATCAGTAAGTCAAAATTATAGAGTGGTTCCAGGGCCAGTGAACTAAGTGTTGGTCTTGCACAGTGGGGAGGATGAGATGACTCCTGAAACCCTAGGCTGTGACTTGGACCAAGAGTTCTGGCCTGTCTGGGGGATTTCTGCAGGAGCATCTCCTCTCTGTGTTATGCCACACAGACATAATAGGAATACGAGTGCTTGTACAAAGCAGGCCAGCACCAGCAGGGATTAGATGAGTCACTGCCTTGTCTTGAGTACTGCATGTTTCCTTGGGTGAGTCTTTGACAGGGGCAGTGTGGCTCTTCAGCAGACAAGAACAGAGAGCCTAAAAGGCAAGAGGGCGAGAATCACTATGGATATGATTAATATAGCCAAGGAACAATGCTGAAGTGGAACACTTCTATCTGGCAGAAGACAGCAGCAAATTAGTGCACTGACTTGTGCAAAGTGGTACTGTCTGTGTCCTTAGAGCTGCTGTAATAGGCTGTCTGGTTTTATACCACACTTGTAGGAGCACTAACTGTGTGATACATTCATTTTTACACCCCTCTTTACTTCTTAAGCTCTGTGTACCTTGACTGCCACAATATTCCTTCTGAAAACTTTTATCATTTACTGTTCTCTTCTGTCAAATTTGATCCTTTCTGCTCTCTCTGTAAGGAACTGCTTTACTGGACCTAGCTTTTATTTAGCTCCTCTCTGAGGTAAGCCTTCAGTGCAATAAATGATCCACAGGACACCCAAGACTCCTCATTTCTTTCCCCAAATTTGTTGGACATTCCTGACCATGAAAGAGCTCCAACAAGGCAAGTTCTTTTAATAATTCTTAACTTGAAAAAGCAGTCTATGCTAATGACATTACAGGACTGAGCTCCTGAAAAAATGGAAGTATGATAAGCCTCCACAGTCCCTCTACAATCCCAAAATCGCAAGTGGGTCTATCTCTCTCTGGAAGTGGGTGGAGAAAGATAATTATATATCGGAAGTATATTCCTCCTTTCCAGAACATGACCAAAGGTAATAGCTGTAGCCTAAAGCCTGGAGTTCCTGCTCTTGTTTGTTTTCATCTTTCTTGCTTCTTATCACTTACCTGCAAGCACTTGAGCCAGTCTCTTTGAATTTTGATTTGTGTATCAAAATCAGGTCAACCTGAGTAAGAGAGAGCTCCCCTATGATAAGCAGGTATGCTAACCAGACAGACTGCTGTAAGACTGACCAAGTGCTCTGAAAACTGTTAGATGAGCAGAAATACTTAGAAGAGAAGCTCACACTACACAATTGTTACATTTTTTTAATTGAATTTAAAAATTGATTTAATAGAAATGCTTGAATGGCATTCAAATGTGTCATGAAAAGCTGCAGAAGTGCAAACTATTTGAGTAATCAGGAAGTCTACTATGACCATTGCTTGTGAGACCTGTGGAACAACTTGAGACATATGAAACAAACAGGAGTTCCCCAATAACAGGGTTGTCAGAATGGGTTGCATTCAACATATCTATCACTACCTTTTTTCACACTATCCAGGGGCAGATTCAGCAAAGCCTTGCTCTGCCACTTTCAGACAGACTGAGGAGAACTTCTCCAATCTTGCTTGCAGGCAAGAAAGGCTTGACTGGGGTGGAAAATTGGGCCTGTGTTATTTTTTGGTGTCCCCACCCCATCCTTGCTCTCTTTATCTTGCTTTGCTTTACATTTAAACAAGTTTCTGGTCTTGGACTAGAACTCCTTAGCCAATGTACCATTCAGAGGAAATACATGTATGGTACAGAAGCAGGACACTTCACAGTTCTTAGAGAACCTTTACCTCCTACATAAGTAACTCTTAAACCTGCATCACATCAGAGTACAAGGTAGGATACACAGTCTCTTATTTCTGGACTTTCAGAGGAATTGGACTATAAATGGAAGGTACAAGGCTGTTAGGAGGAAACTGAAGTTCTTCTGCTCTAGCAGTGGTGCCTGTTTCTTCAAGAATCCCTCTGCTTAATTCTGCTGGATGCTTAGGGTAATTTAAAACAGGCCAGTCAGAGTTTTTATCCTGTGGCCATGTCAGATATACCATCAGTGCCTGCCATCTCCTGTGATCAATGAACACTTGTTTCTTGAAATGGGAAATGCCCCCAGCCAGGGACATTACACTTGAAGGAAAAAAAATTACCATCTGAGTGTGGTTTTTAAAAGTTAATGATTATGAATCCTTTCTGACCTTTCTGGTCATTCCAAGACCGAAGTATCCACTTGAAAGATTAGAAGTTTTTCAGTTATGACATCTGCTTATTCCATAACCAGACCTCAAGACTTCAATTCTTATTTACATTTGTCCCCTGCATCCTCATTAAGTAGGGTACAGAAGTTTTACAGTGTGAACCTTTCTGATATAACATATGTAAAGCTTACAGCAACCTCTACACAAATAGTGCATTGCAAAGATCTTGAAGTCTATGGTTGTGAATGAAAGAGGACTATGAATATCCAGAACAGTGTCACTAATTCAAAAAGTCAAGGCTGTCTTGTCTTATGATCCCCTAGGAACAGATGTTTCTTCTAATGTGATTCACCTGCATTTCTTCAGAGCTCCCAATGTCAAGTTTTGCATCACTTCCTGACATACAGACAGTAGGGCATGAGCCATGCAAGACAAGGGTCACAATACACACAAAACTATGGTTTGGGGGAAAAACTAAATGAAAAATTCATTCTGGCAGAAATTTTAAAGCAAATTTTAAAACAAATTTTGCTACATAGAGAAGCCCAGTGGACATTACTGAACAAGAGGGTAATATAAAGGTTTGAGCCATGGCATTGAATACAACAGCCTTTCAATTCAAGCCAAATTTTACCTACAGCAATGTCCACTGAAAGGATAGTTGTCTGAGGGTGAGCAAAACTGAAATAAACGTACACTTTAGCATCCTGCATATGATAGAGAAAACAGCTAAGGCTAAACCTAGATAAAACAAAAACAGTGATTTAAGCTGATGCAGCTGAGTAAAAAGCAGAAAAATTGGAGAATAAGACACGGGAAATAAATGGGCTGCTGCACGGGTTGTTGTGTTTTCTTTTGCTGGATTCACACACAGCTGGGTATATCAAGAGCAAAGAGAATATTTTGATGGTTTTAACAAATGTTCAATACCATGAATGCTGGAAACAATGACAAGGACTCCATTTTTGGAGGCATAGACAGGTACAGACAGTCATGTCTGCTTCACTTGTATGCCTACTGCTGGCTGCAGGCCAGAGCCATTTAAATGCATTAGCTCAGGGCTGTACATATGCTGAATGAGACTATTCAGTTCCTGGAAGCGAGCTGGTTTGTGTCTTGCCATCAGCAAGGGCAGACATAGCAAAGATGTATCTGCCTACACCGTTTGTGTAGGTGCAGCTGAAAACAGGGCCCTTTAAAAGAATTTATGGCTTGGTTTTACAAATGGATTTTTTTACACAGATGGGTTTGTTTTTTTTTTACTTTTTCTGACTGTTTCTGTCACAAATTAAGTCTCCTCAGGCAACTCTTGGTTCTGACAGAGAATATGATAATTTTGTCCAGTGAAGAGTAGCCACAAAAATTTGGCACAAACGTAACTGTGTTACAGTACGTATCAAAGCTGTGCAATAAATCTGTATCTCCTTGAAACTCAAATGCCCTGACTATTGTGGTGGTAATAGCTACATTAGTTTAGAAAAAAGCAGTCAGTGCACATATTTGAACAAGACTATGACTTGCTGAGCAGAGAGAGAATCAACCAAGAGACAGCAAAAGAAAGAAATGCTAAATGGCATACTGCATAAATGAAATATATTTGGCCTAAGTAAAAAGTATATCTATATGAAGGAAGTACTTTACCTAACCTCCCTTCAAACCATCTCTTGCTCTTTGTACATTTTCAGCAGCAAAAAAGTAAGAAAAAAAAAAAAAGGCATGGTTTGTGGGGGAAAAAGAATGGTAATATCTGTTACTAGAGCAACTGACGAAGTTGGAAAAATACATAAGCTTTCAAGCATATTAGGACTTTTTTAACATTTGCATTATTTTATTTCCTGAAATAAGTCTATATGGTAACAGAGTTTATTTCAAGGCTGATAGCACAAAGATAGATAAAATTATGCTATGATATTTTGTCTGAAGTACCACCCTCTACAGATAAAAATCTCAGACTTCACAGGGAAAGGAATTTTGCAGGTCAACATTTATCTGTAGAATATAGGTCTGGCCTTGTACTGGAAAAGAACAAAACCTATGCAGCCCTCAAAGTTGTCAGTGGGTTTTTATTAAATAAGACAGTCTGAAATCTATCCATTTTCCTCCTGCAGAGCCAAATTTATAAGTCAAATGAACACAAGCTACTCCAGCTGAAGATCTCTTCAAAGTATCTAGAAAATCGTTGCCACTTTTTAAATAACCAGTGTAGAGTGGTCACTGCCTCACTACTGTCTGTATGAAAGAGAATCCCTCCAGCAAGATGAGGGGCAAAAGTCAAGTCTAGATTTGGAGATTAGGTTTGAAAGACAAGCTTAGGTACCTTAGACAACCTAGGCTGCATATCTGGCTGCTTACAGTAGGCAAGTGATGTCAGTTCATTTTGGGATGGCTAAATGGTTGGCAAAGATAATGCTAGATCTCTGTGGCAGAGCATCCTTTCCTCAACATCAGGTCTCCTGGGCTAGCTACCTTTCCAATGTTAGTTTTAACATTGCATGACAAAGATTACTGCCACACTGTATTTAGACAACAGTCTCCGCTTGACTTTTATTGAAAATTTCATTGTTCAGCTGTACACTAGGGATAAGGTGTTATATCACCTGGTGCACCTCTTTAGAAGTTACATTCATATGGGACTCTTCATTTGAGAACGTGGAGTTTACTCCTTGTGTCAGCAACTCTGCCACGCAAATATCACATAATCATGGAACCATAAAATTATTTGAGTTGGAAGAGATCTTAAAGATCATCTAGTTTTAACTCCACTGCCACAAGCAGGGACACCTTCTACTACACCAGGTTTCTCAAAACTCCTGGCCTTGAACACTGCCAGAGATGGCACTTCCACAGGTTTCTTGGGCGGCCTGTTACAGTACTTCATTTCCCCCACAGTAAAGGATTTTTTCCTAATATCTAGTCTTAACCTACACTCTTTCAGTTTAAAGCCACTCTGACTTGTAAAAAGTCCTCCTGTTTTTCTGTAGGCCCACTTGACATACTGGAAGGCTGTTCTAAAGTGTCCCTGGAGCCTTCTGTTCACCAGGCTGAACAGCCTCAACCCTCTCAGTCTGTCTTGGTAAGAGAGAAGATGTGCTCCAGCCTTCTGATTGTCTTCATGGTCTCCTCCAGACTCATTCCAACAGTTCCATGTCCTTCCTGTGCTGGGACCCCAGAGCTGGGTGCAGTGTTCCAGGTGGGGTCTCACCAGAGCAGAGCAGAGGGGCAGAATCCCCTCCCTCCCCTGCTGCCCACACTGCTCTGGATGCAGCCCAGGACAGGTTTGGCTTTCTGGGCTGGGAGTGACCATGGCTGGGTCATGTCCAGCCTCTCACCCAGCAGCGCCCTCAAGTCCTTCCTGCAGGGCTACTCTCAATCTATTCATCCCCCAGCCTGCAACATGAAAATGTGAAGCAGAGATTATCTCCTTTTTCAAAGGAAACTGAAGTGACATTAAGTGTCCTGGTCAAGTTGTTAGAGGAAGCTTGAGGTCAAGTAGGAGCCTCAACCATCTATATCATCGTTCAAGTCCTTAAACCATGGATCGATTTTTATCCAGGTGTTTGACTTTTAAGGTCTGTAATGTAAAAGACTGAACTGTTTGGAGGTTTGTTTTGGTTTTTTTCTGAATACCTAAAGACATTATGTACACGACTCTGTCAAGACATGTCATTTTGCATTGCAATCTGTTTTCAGTAGTGTCTACCGTCAGTTATAGAAGCAACTGAGTGTCATTAGCTATTCTGCTAAGCACTGTTAGAATGAAAAGCCAGGACATCTACAGAGGAAGGTTTGGTGTTTTTTTTAATCTGTGTGCTATTTTAATTCATGTGTTATTGCAAACACATAAGAAAACAGACTCAGACTTTTTTTATAAATATGTGCAGATGACAAATAATATTACTTGAAAATAGAGGAATAACTACTTGCAGAAGCATTCTGTCACCCACATTATCTCATTTTTTAAGAAACAAACAAAACTATCATAATTGATCATTCCTTTCATACCTCACCGTTTTCCATTACATCACTGTCACTATTCGCCTAAATGTTAATGCTCTCATCTGCTTTTGGCTCATTGCAAGCCTCCTCTGGTTGAAAAACAAAATCTACCTTTCAGAATTTTTCAAATACCTCTGCCTGAAATGTCATTTTATGCTGCTCAACATCATGCAAATAATATTGGAGATCTTCTCATACAGTGGCTTATGCAGGCATGTCACACTGCAATAGTGTCAGTTTGCCTTAAGAAAGTTTGCCTTAAGAATAAGGAGAAAATATTTATCTTGATAGAAGGAGACAAAAGAACCATTTGTTTAAGAAAAGCTTTGTGAGAAAGGTTTCTTAATGAAGCTAGATTTGTACTAATGTAGTCAGAATAAAAATAAAGTAAAACAGTTTGGCATGCCCTCAACTTTTCACCATCTTTGATGAGTATTATCACTGCTTTTATTTGGGCAATTAATGAATCACAGTCTAAGTGAATTTCTTTGCCTGTTATTCATCATGTTTGCCTTCTGAATAAAAACAGTTAAAAATATCCTGGGACTGCCTTCTGAATAAAAACAGTTTAAAATATCCTGGGACTTTTTCAACAGCATGATCTGTTCTCTTAAGAATGTGATATTAGAGTCCGCTAGAGTGCATCTTTTTTGTTTATTTTGCTTTTTGTGGTAATCAGGAGTTCCCTTCTTCCATGTTTGCTGTTTTGAGAGGCCTGGCTGGCCCTGCTGATCTGCCATTGAAACAAGTGTGAATGCTACTAGACACTTACATTCCTTGAGCAATATACCATGGCATCTCTACAGAAGAGAGGCTCTCAGTAGTGGAAGCTGGAGCTGATATTGACACAAAAACTGCAACTGTATGTGCCGGTTACAGAGAAAAGGGGGTGGAGCTTTAGGGCTTTTAATTTCATACCACCTGTATCATTGGTGGGGGCAAGGTTTCATCAGAAAGAGCCAGGTGCCAGAAATTTCCTATCTTGCCCGGCTCTCTCCACAGAGTAGGTGCTTGGATCAGCCGGTGGCCCCAGCTCTCTCTCTGCCACTATCCCTCCCTCCACTCCTTCAAGCCCAGCAGAATATGTGCCCCCAGGACTGAGTCAAGCTGGGCCAGTCCTGCTGAACACAGCCGAGCACACTGGATCAGAAAAACAGCAAGCAGCACAACACAGATGATCCAGCTCCCAAGAGTGTTGTTTTGTCCCAGTTTGTTGTGGTTTGTTTGGGGTTTTTTTTCAGACTTGGGGTTGAGGAAGCATTTTAAGCCATGAGAGCTCTTCTCAGTGTTTTGCCTTTGTCTGGAAACCACAGTGGGCAGCATTGCTTTTGGGATACCTTTTTTTGTTTGCAGTGGTGAGTAACTTTTTGTGGGTCCCTCTCTCTTTTATATACTTTCTGCCATTAATACTGTCCTGGCTACCATGAATTTAGTAAGTGGTTATTCCAATTTACATTTTCGCTTCATTGTTCCTTCATTACTGGAATGGGTGTAGCAAAAGGGTGGGGCTTGTTTGAAATTTACTTCCCTGCTAGTTGTTAAAACCAGCGCAGCAGAGTAAGTGATGCAAGGAAATTAAGAGTAAATCCAGCACCTCACTTTATACAAATACCATCTGTTAAGACTCGAACATCATCAAAACAGCATTATTGTAAACCTCTCTGAACATACCATGACTATCATTAGCAACTTTTAATTTAACTGATGGGGATGTTAAGATGGCAAGATGGAACTGCCTCAAGGAACTTGCCTTAATAAGGCAAGATGGTTTGCCTTATTAAAAAGTTTAAATATCAGTTTGATCAATTTTCCCTTCTTCCTTCTTTTCCTTTCTTCCCTTCCCTTCTTCTTCTTCCCTTTCCCTTACATATCATAACTTGTTTTAATGATTTGGATGCAGGTTAATGTCACTGTGTCATGTTAAAATCATCTTGTTGAAATACAAGACCACAGTAAGGCTTGGCAGGCAAGGAATAATTCTATTTTCTTGAACTATAGGCATTTCCTAAAAGATCGTCAGGTAATCAGCCAGAAGCAAGTAAGCTGCTCTGACATGAGGGACTACTAGGGGCTAACATGAGTAGATGCAATGCAAAAATATCAGAAGACAGAAACAAAACTTCCAAAGAGGGAAGTGCAAATTAACCATCAAATTTCAAAGTTACACTTCAATGCATCAATTCTTTTCTTCCAAATGTGTTGCATTTCAGATTATTACAGTTTGTTGAGAGGAAAGTGTTGACTTGCTGTTCTCCTCTCATTTTTCTAATAGTCAAAGAAGTTGAGTCGTCAAGATTCTGACCACCCCCATTTCGGAGGCTTTGCTCTGCATTTTAAGGACTACATCATATTGAACCATGATAGACAAGAGGTGATGACAAATCACAGTAGGGAATACTCTGCAACAGTACTTATCCTTTTTTCATTAGCAGCAGTCACCTTATTCAAGGTTCAAGATGTGATCATGCATAGCTGGAAGGGAGGGTACAGACCTGAAGACTTACAGCCATTCCCTGTGGTCTAGCACACTGCAAACAAACAGAACAGACATGGGAACCTTCTTGAGCAGGGAATAATAATACCTACAGACATGGAAACAAAACAAGCTAGGTGAAACACACTATGTGTACCTAGGGTTATCATATGTAGTGATACACTACCAACCTCAATATAACATTAAAAACAGTGATTTTTCTCCTGCTCTTTACATTTCCCTGATAAGACACAAATTGTGAAAGGGTCCTGCTTCTTTTATGGCACAAATTATTCCTGGTGTACAGATTTTTAGAGCTGGTCAAACTCTCTTGATCGCATCAGCTTTGAATGGACACCACAGTTAGGTCTGTACACGTATATGGGAGTCACTTCCATTAGCCAATGTGTGGGAAATCAAGCTTGTGAGGTTTCCATGCTGGAGATGTGATTTCAGGTGGTGAGGAGAGACAAGACAACAAGAGAAGAGAAATAGAATGAGTCTAAACAAATACAAAAATATTTTTGCAAAGGACTCTCCTCTTTTAAATCACAACTTTTCAGCAATTAAATTACAGAATCATAGAATATGCTGAGTTGGAAGGGGCCATCAAGGATCATTGAATCCAGCTCTGTACAGCATCATCCCCAAGAATCACATTGCGTGTGCCCCAGAGTATTGTTCTTGAACTCTGTCAGACCAACAGAACTTGAATTCTGTCAGGAACCTCCCAGACCAACTTCCCTGTGGGGCCTGTTACAGTGTCCAATCACCCCCTCGGTGAAAAACTTTTTTCTAATATTCAACCTACACCTCCCCACAACTTCAAGCCATTGCTTTGTGTCCTGTCACTGGTCACCACAGAGAAGAGATGAATGTTATAAACGAGACTGTAGATCCAGTGTTAATTTTAAAAATGGCCAATCATTTATTGTAACAAAATGACTACTGGAACAGGAAAAGGGTCCGGCTAGTCTGGAGCCAGAGTAACAAAATACGTATAGTACTATACAGGATCTTCCCCCTTCAGGAAAGAGTACCCCTCAGGGAAAGGCCCTTTCCTCACCCTGTCAGTCCCTTTTATATGCTCCTTTCTTCCAGTGATTAATGGATTTTGGATCCTTGAGATGATTGGCTCATTTTCCAGGGTTCTATTGGTCCTTAGCAGAAGCTCCTCTGGACCAATCATTCTTTCCCACCTTCAAATGATTGGTCAGTTGTGTCCACCAATCATGGCCCAGAGTAACGTCCTGATTCGGAGCCTTCTGTGGATGAAGAAAAATCCCTTCTTTCCTCTCTCTCTCTCTAAATAATGCTTACAAGATACATAAACATTTGTGACAAACCCATACAAAGGTATGGCTGGAAATGAAACTTATAAGATACATCTCTATACCCTTACAGCTAAAATGTCCAACTCTAAACATTCATGACAATGAGTGCCTGTCTCCCCTCTTCCCTTCACGAGGAACTTACAGACTGCAATGATGTGTCCTTTCAGTCTCCTCCAGCCTGAACAGCCAAGTGACCTCAACCACTTCTAATATGGCTTTGCCTTAAGTCTCTTTATAATTTTGGTTGTGCTTCTTTGGATGCTCTCTAATAGCTCAATGTCTTTGTAACAAAACTGCCCTCAGCACTCGAGGTGAGGCAGCCCCAGTGCAGAGCAAAGCAGGACAATTCTCTCCCTTGCCCAGCTGGATATTCTGTGCCTGATGCACCCCAGGACATGGGTGGCCCTCCCAGCTGCCAGGACACTGCTGACTCATATTCGACTTTCCCTCAACCAGGACCCCAGGTCCCTTTCCAGGACTCTCCATTTTCTTATTCCCAGAAGGTCCATACATCCCGGGTTGTTCCATCCCAGATACATAATCCAGCACTTTCTCTTGTTAAACTTCTTACAGGTGATGATTGTTGAGGTCTTTGATTTGTGATGGTCTCTCTGCAGGGCCTCCCTGCCCTCAAGGCTGTCAATAGCTTCTCTGTTAGGAAAGAAGGGACAGGAAGGACTTAAGAATATGACTGCATGGTAAGAAATACTGCAGGTATAAAACCTGTGAGTGAAATAGAAATGAAAGCCAGTTTTGAGATGTGAGCATGGCAGGCAGGAAGACGGTGATTAGCCAACAAAAAGACAAGAATGTTGCCTTTCCACCTTGGCAAAGACATCCGGGAACAAGTGCGTAAGAAAGAAGTCTATAGAGTTTAGAATATAAAATTACATGGTAATGTAGTAGTTCTCATAGGCTGCATGCAAAGTTTGTAGGTTTTGTATCTCACGCCGGTTGGTCGCTGTAAATTAGAATATTCAACACAAAAAGAGATATAATGTATTGTAACAAGAGGATCGCCTTCTTGTCCTGGCTTTCCTACCTTTTTCCCTTACCTTTCTCCTCTCCTGGCTCTCCTACCCTCTTCTCTGGCCCTCTCATCCCTCTTCCCTTACTTCTCTTCTCTTAGCTCTCTTACCCTCTTGGCCCATCCCCTCTCCTCTCTTTCACCTCGCTTGCTCCTGTTTTCTCCCCACGTTTTTCCCTGCTCCTACCCCATTTTTACCCCCTACTCTCTCTTCTATCTCTCTCCCCATTCTCTCTTTAGGGCTCTGCTTCAGCCCAGGCTGGTGGCAGGAAGCAGGCCCTCTTTACCCACACCCTTGTAATAATAAAGCCACGTGTTTCTAGAACATCTCAGGTCTGCAAAGTTCCTCGTCCCTGCCATCCACGGAAAAATTTCTACACTTCTCTTTGTCTGTATCATCTGCAAACTTGTTTAGTATCCCTTCCAGTACTGTGTCAAAGTGATTTATGAATCTCTATATTCTTCTCATGTCACCTGACCTTGCTTCCACTGGGCCTACACCTTCCTTTTTGCCTTATCCAAGGCATTGGATCACTTTTCATTATGAAGAAAGTAATTTACAGTTCTGAATCTTAATCTCAGGAACCTCAGCTTCTCCTGTTGGTGTTTTACACAAGCTTCCTCAATATGCAATGAAGACCAAAACAAAAACAAACAAACAAACAAATTAGAGGCAGTGCCAAATTCTGTTTACAGTTTTTGACACTGACTTGTACACTTTCAAGGAAACAATGGTCTATTTACTGATAGAAAGAGGGGCTTTTATACAAGCAACAATTAATATAAAATTGCGCTCAAACTTTTAGTCCAGTATCATTAAAAAGGACTTGCAAATGTTATAGCTACCATTTAAAGATGAATGTTGGTGTTATTTTTCTCCGTGCTGTTCTTGGGTTTCTCTCCTTAGGGCTTGGTGCATGTACATGTGTATTTGTCTTTCCAAAAGAAAGAATTCAAAAATATAAACAACAAGGCCTAAGGATATTTATATTTAGAATAAAAGGGTTTGTGGCACAGTTTCTACTTATGTAATTCAGCAACTGGCAGGAGTTCAGCAACAAGATGAATTCCCAGATCTATTGAAATCACTGGCTTTTTCAGGCAAGGTATCTTAGTGGAATTGGACCTGAATACGATAACCACACCATATGATTTTGTCATGAAGATCTGTCAATGCTTGATAATAAAACACATAAGGATTGCACTGTTTTACGCAGGATCTCGTTAATCTGAATGGGAGCTATGTATCTTGGAACCTCTGAACCTCGAACACCAGCCTCAATCATAATATGTGGTTACAAGTGTTGAGTCACAGAGAGATGGCTGCATTTCAGTAAATCATGTTCTCCAGGAGCTTGCAGGGCATGTTTTATCAAATTTAGAATCAATTACAGTTCCTCTGACAAAGTTCAGCTTCCATTCAATACCTGTAACGCAAACAACATTTATGTGAAGCATGGGACTGGTTAAACATCATTTTTACAATCCTTGAAGATGGCAGTTTGTTTTCCCTATAGTGTGTAGGAGAAAGATCTAACTACAGCAATTTTCTGGTAAGAGCTTAGCACCATCAGCCCACCTCCTAAGCATCTCAGCAAACCCTAGGAAATACATAACCATCATCCCTATGGATTAGGAAAATATGGTAATATAGGAACTTCCCTTATTCTCTCCAGGAGACTGGACATCCATTTCTTAAAGTGGGAAAGTACTGACCTCTCTCAGAAGGAGTACAGTTTCCGTTGAGATTCATTCTGTAGGCACCCAAATTCGCCATTCCTTCCCATCTAGAAAAGAGGCTGATGATGCATGGTTACCATTTGAACACAGATACCTGAAAAGGGGAGGTTAAGCAAAAACTGTGAACAGATAAAGCCGAGACTGCTCCTCCAGCAGCTTCAATGATACCATTCTCATTCTGCCAGCTTTTCTGGAGGCTGGCAGGAGGGACTGGATCAAGTCCACCAGCAGCGCCATCAGGGTTTGGTAGCTGGCCTGCTGGTAGAATACCTCCATGCTGGTAGCATGATCCAGGAGGGGCCCTGCCTGGCCATGCAGGAATGACATGCCTTGAAATCCAGATATAACAAGTCCAGCAAGGATCTCTGAAGCTTTCTAATGGAAACAGAAACACAGTTGATAAGCAGAGAGCCTGGGATTCAGACAAAGCTGTACTGCTGCAGGTCAATGTATTATATGCTACCTGAACTGTTGAAAAGGAACTTGTGCACTTTTGGTGTGCAAAAAAGGGGGATAAAATAAGCCAAATTATATCAAGTTTGCAAAGGGCATGCTTACCCCTTCACTAACCATGGCCTGGTGCTTCTTGCGCCATTGTCATCTACAGTTGCATCACTGTAGACTTTAGCACTTAGGAACACAGCTGTCTTCAGAAGGATTTGTCTGTGAACTTCTGGGAAGTGCTCCTGACACTTCTTTTGAGTGCACAGTACATTCCCAGGTACAGGATAGCAGCAGATAACTTGGGAGAAGCAGGGATGCTTCTGGAATCTGTGCCCCTGTCTGTATGAAATATAGGTGCAAGAGACCATCTGGGCTTAGAAGCAACCAGGAAGACAAAAACAAGCCAGCCAAATCACACAAGGGAAAGCTCTTGCACAGGTAAAGGAATGAAAACTGCTGGATTGAAGACCAAAATGAATGCTGGATATTTCAGTGGCTGTAATTGCTTAATATAATACAATAGCAAAACTGCCAGGAAATGCACTCATATTTTGGCAACGAACCAGTCTCTTGCACACTATTTCATATTCTGTCAATACAGAAGGAACTACTCTGAGTCAAAGGCCTAATTGCAAGCAAAACCTGACAAGAGAAGGGACAGGGTAGCAGTAAACAGTGGATTTCTGGCTGCAAGAAGACAAGTTATGATATTCTCCTGTTTGCTCTCTTCCAACAGAAAGGAACTGAAGCTTTGAAGAGGTCCAAAAGTGATGGGAAAAGAAGTGTCTCCCCATACTGCACTTCATTAACCTGTGGAATTAGCAGCTGAAACATCTCTCTTAGGATGACCAGAAGGACAGATTAAATATCATAAAAAATCCAAAATATTTCTACATCTAAAAAATCCCCAAACCCCACATATAATTACATGAGAGAGGACAAAAAGTATTTATGAAAATAATAAAACCACTTCTGCCTTGGCATATAAACCGACATTCTAAGTAAGAGACAGAAATTTCTTTTTATATTTAAATTTATATTATTTTAAATTTATATTTATTGTTTGTTGTGAGGTTTCTTGCATCTTTAGCTGAGGCAACATCTCTAGTCACATCAGACATGAAATTTGGGGCTAAAAATAATATTAATACCAGCAATTGAGTCTGATCTTCATCTGTTTCACTGAGTTTGTCCTCCAAAACAAAAATTCTAAAAAAGTAAAAATACTGCTCACAATTTCCTTGGGACTAAGCATTTCTTCTTAAGAGAACAAACAAGCATAGTCAGCTCAAGTCAGCATTAGAGCAGTAGATTTTTTTTTAATTTATAATCATCTTAAATTTTCTAGAAGGGAAGAGAATGATACCTTAATGCTTCATTAAAAAACATATGTAGTCCTAAAATAAGGATCTTAGGCTCAATGTCCACATAAAATTGAAGTAATTTAACTCCGTAAGTTTGAGCTTGCTATATCTATACCAGTTCTTAATTTACTTGCAGAGACCTTCAATTAGCTGAGCTGTCTAAATGAATGAGAAAATTTGATATGATTACAAACCTAACATTAAATCAGTTTTGGTTACCTATTGATATTAAAAACTGTGGAGTTGTATCTTCTCAGCTGAGATCTTGTTGAACTAAGTCAGCCAATTTACAAGTTCTTTGCCTTTTGAACTTTGAAGTAACATGTCAGTTTATGACTGCATATTTATTTCAATCATAAATAAGACACACACGGCTCAGCCAAAATATGATTTCATGGCTTCAGGTTTCGGAACTGCTCCTTTTAAATTAGCTCTCTAACAGTGGAATAAAGTTTTCCTGTGACACATTGATAAACACCTCAAGCATAAGACAGATGAATGTTTTCTTCCTTAGAATGAGAAGATTATGGAGAAGTTGCATGTCTTAATCTGCTAGCTATTCTCTTTTGAGGCAGCCTCAGCACACTCAGTTCTCCTTGTTACAGGGGCACACAGCAAGCTCATGCCCAGCTTACTGTCCACCAGGACCCTGCTTGTGCTAAACCTGCTTGTTAAGCACAAATGTATTATTCTAAATTGTTAGTGCAAAGCATTCTTATCCATAGTCCCATTCGGGCAACTAAAATGGCAATCATCTGTGTCACCAAAAAACAAAAGAAATTGAGGACAGTAGGAAAAATGAAAAGGTGATACACTGAAACAGCTGAAAAATTCAGTCAGTAATTCTACAACATGGAGTTCAGACAGACCGATGGCAGTTTAGGCGTCTGCTATGCAAGTTCTTATCTCTGGACAAATTGTAAAGATTTCCTTCTTATTCTGGAAAGTAAAATGGATATGTGGGAGGATGTATTCCATTTCAGCCCAACTGCAAGAGAACTGCCAAAAGAGGTGAAAGCATCCAAGGAAATACAAGTCTGCTGCTAGCCTGGAATGTCATGTTGCAGAACAGCTAAATTGGTCAGAGTAATTGTGTCCTATTTCTATCTGGAAAGGAAAACTAGACAAATAGATCGAAGACACCTTTTTGTTTTTCGTGACATTTTTCTTGAGATAATTTGAACACAGCCAGGTGAAGTGGAGCTGCTGGGCCAGTTCTGAGTTCTGGGACGATCTCAGAAGCAGCCCAATCTCAGTGGAACAAGACTGAACCTTGAACTGACCCCTGAGGAACCCCACCAGCTACAGACCTCCCTGTGCCACTGGTAACAGCATCTGAGCTCTGTCATTCAGCCAGTTCCCAATTCACCTCACTGTCCTCTCAGCTAACCCACACTTCCTGAGCTACCTGTGAGCACATAGGGGAAAGAGTGTCAAAAGCCTTGCTAAAGGCAAGATGTACCCACTGTTCACTTCTCCCCTGTCCATGCAAACCATATGTAGTTTTGACAAAGTCTTCATTCAGAGACGTTTTCCCCAATTTGAAACTAAATTGGAAAAAACTCATGAGGAACATATGGACTTGTTTGATAGCTGTTTTTATATTGCACATTTATATTCCTGTCCAGTTCTGTTCTGCTCCAAAGGATTTCTCATGCCTTGATCTGTACAGATATTCAGGTCACAAGCTATGTCCTGATTTTGCCATTCTCTGTGGTGAAATACAGCTCTTTCTTGGGGAAAATGACGTTCAGATGGTGCCACAGTACCTACCTTAGTGAAATTTACATATCAACAAGTTGTTGTTGTTGTTATGACCAATGATTTATAGTTCTTACAATTATTATTAATAACAATAACTAATTGCTACCAACAGCTGCTTACCAAGTTGGTTCACTTTGGATTTGCATGGAAGGGAGATCTTAACCCACGCCTAGTCCTTGATTGAAAATTTTCACTCCAGTCTGTAGCATGATAAGCCACAATTTGGAAGGTGGAAGTTTCTTGGCTGGCAAGTGAGAAACTGAGCTAGAAGGATGTGCTATACTTGTGAGAGGGACACACAGCCTGCTCACATGAGAGTAACTAAAACCTCATGAGTTTAAAACGAATTAGTGCACGAGGAGTTGTATGTTCCTGCCCCCAAACTACCAGTTGACTAAGGGCTTCCACAATCCCAAATTGCATCCCAGAGTAAAAAAACTGCACGTGGTGCCTGTGTCTGCTGGGCAATGTTAGGCAAAGTGCTGTATATCTGCAGCAGCTACACAATCTGAAATGTGAAAGCAGGCATTTGCAAACCCCACTGCTTTATATGTTCCTCGTAAGAGGAAAAGAAAAAATACATGACCATTGCAAACAGCCTAATATTTTTTAAAAATCAAGTTTTTCTTTCAAGGTTCAATTGGAATTCTACTCCTGTACATTACAGCAGCTTTTATCTGGCACTTCTGTTAAAATCCAAAGACAGTTCTTATCCAAGAATAATTTCAGCTTCTGAGTTAAAGACATTTTCTCTACACAGTAGAGCAATGAATCAAAGTATTTAAATTCAGACTGCTGTAATATTTCACAGTTCTGCCAGAAACAGAAACACAGTAGCCAAGCTGTAAACAGCCCTGTTTCCTTGCAGTCCTGTTAAACATCATGCAAGCTCTTACATCTCTCTTTAGCATTGGAGCCTGTAAAACAAACCTTAGATGTTAACTTGAGTGGTGTATAAGCATTTTCAGGACTGAAATTTGGTGATTCAACTTCAAAAGCACATGTATTTTAGGTGAGTTCTTGAGCATCATGGAGCAGCAATCCTTTGAAGGTATTTTTCCTTCAAAGGAAAATAAAGGTCCGCTTTATTTTTTCCTTTTTTCTCCCGTTTTTAAAGTTACAAAGCAAAGAAGATATAGCAATACCATACTATTTAGAAATATAGGCCAGAAAAATCTGTTGGACACTGCTTTCTGAATTGCATTTCTTCAGTTTATTTATTATTATTACAATTATTATTATTATTATTATTATTATTATTATTATTATTATTATTTACTCTAGAGT
>VWZU01005460.1:4335-25558 GCA_013397095.1 Sterrhoptilus dennistouni | reverse complement strand
TATTATTATTTACTCTAGGGAAGTAGCCAAATAGGGATCTTCACAAGTTAATTTTCAAATATTTTCAAGAGTACAGATAGCTCAGATAGCTCATGGAATATTTTTATCCTGCAAATGAAAACTATTACTGAACAATTTTACTTCACTGTAACGCAAGTTGCAGAAAAAATATGACAGAAAACTTGGCCTGAAAAATGTAATTGTAGCCTTTGTTTGAGAAGAAAATGTTCTTCATATCACCTACCTGAAGTTTTGCTGCTGCTCACACTCCAGTGTGCCTTACCCACGGATAGAAACAAATCTGTGTAACAGAATATGGCTTGATTAAACTCTGCTTACCTGCAGATAAATAGTTACGTCTTCCCACAAGCAGTCTTCAATCTCTGGCTTGACATCTGCATGAAAAATAACAATATTTTTCTTTTTCTCATCTGTGCTTTCAGAAGAGCGCAGCCTATTACTACTATTCATGCCTGCAGTGACTCCCCCACTCCAGTCTCAAGCAGCACCAGGTGGTGTCTGAATTATACATGTTTACTTACAAAGACTTCCAGATGTTTGCAATGCCATGAGCACCATGCCCAGTTTGAGTTCTGCATTACAGACCAGCCAGAAATTACTTAGGTTTTGTCCACTCTTCAATGTTTAATCAGTTGCATTATCAGTGACGCACACGTCATTATGATTCAAAAGTGTCTCCCACTCGGAACCAAAAGTCCTTTAGAAGAAACACAGGAAAACAAACATGATCTGAACAAATTTGAACAAGTATCTCTCTGCATGTATTAGGGAAATCCATGAAGAAAAGGTATGTCACACTTCCATGTGAAAGCTGAGCAAAACATCTAGCAAAACCTCCAGCATGGACCCACAGCATATGTTAGGAATCTTTTTCATCTCAACAAAACAGGCTGATTTTGTAGGTAATATTTTCAGCTGACATTTTTTCCCACTCAAGATGTAAAAAAAGCTATATTATTTTGCTACAGTGTCTGTCAACATCAGAATATTTTCTCATTTTTGTTTTGAATTCTCTTGAAATTGTTAATGTTTTAACTAGTGCAAGTCTTTTTAAAACTATAACCTGGTAATAATCATTCTCTAAACAGGCCTTCTCATGGAATTTTGCAGTACTATAGTAAGAATTACTTAAGAGCTTGACTGGTCAGTATAATTAGTTTATGTGGATCAGCTTAAATTGGATTTCCCCATTGCCATTATTGGTGCAGTAACATTCATGGGAGAAGATACTTTGTAAGAAACTCAACTGAGGCTGACCAGCACCCTGAGCATTGTGGCTGCATTCAAACATCTACAAAAAAGGCATTGGATTAAATTAGGACTGGAAGGAACTTTCCTTCCAAAGTGACATGATTAGAGGGCTACCTTTCTTTTGTGGTTTTCCTCAAATCCATTAAAACCCATGAATGGAGCACAGTAAAAAAGCACCCCAGGCAGATATCTAGCCATACCAGTTTCATCAAGGTCCCATGCTCACATGGCTCTGCTGTTTGGAGAGCTATGGGATTGTGAATTAGTGCATCTGCACTGTTTATCCACCTTGAAGAAATGACATGATGGAAAAGCACGGTCTTGGTGTACTTTGGAGGTATGTCTCTGCCAAGGGATCACCCCTTATGTCAGGAAGTATGAAACAGGTTAACACATTTTCACCCTCAAATACTCTTTGTAGGAGTTGAGATCACAGGATCACAAAATTATTTTGATTGGAAGGGACCTTGAAGATCGTCTAGTTCCAACACCCTTGCCAGGGACAGGGACAGCTTCCACTAGATCAATCTGGTCAGGTTTTATTCCATCCTGTGGCAAAACGGTTTGATCAAAGCACAGACTGGCCCATAATGAAGAGTAGGATTGTTAGTATCAGGTCCATGTAGAAACAGGTGGAAAGGAGTGCTTTTTTGGAGAGTGTAAGAGGAAATGATTAAACATCCTAGCTCTTGAATGTTAAGAGGAGATGAAGGAAAGAAATGCTGATTGGCATAATGAAGGAGAACACTTCTGCCCTCAAGAACTCTACAAATGGAGGAAACAGCTTGGACCTAGATTCAGCAGACAAAACATTTCCCTTGCTTAATACCTTTAAAAGTTCAGTTTAATCTTATTTTCTCATTATTTCCTGTTCATGCTCCTACTACCAGTTAGGTAAACCTCTGACCCAATAAAATAGTATGGCTGTTGCAGAGATATTTAAGAAACATGTCATTCTTTCTCTTCAGGTTCAGACTGTTAAAATCGCCTCTAAACAAAATGTAAATTTACCCTGCAGTATTGGCCAGGACATTTGGTCTGTTTAGTAATATACAATCAGATTCTTTTCACTCTGTTAAAGTGTGGATAAACTGCATTCTCTCTGCAAAAATCCTGGTGCGTGCTAGGAGCTAGGATTTGTTCCCCTCCCTGTGGACAGTGATGGACATTGCACCTAGTATTTTTGCAGGGCAGAAATGTGTCTTTTGGTGAATAACAAACCCAAGAAAACCCCGTCTGTTCATTTTTTAAAATCTATCACTCTATTAATAGTGCTAAAGGAAACATTTTCCTGGTGGTTAAGAAAAGAGGTTTAAAACTTCACAGAGAATAAAAAATAGCTCCATTTCATTTTCCAGAAAACAGAAAGCAAATTTCAAATTCTAAGTTCACTGGGATTGTCAGTCAGTTTTCTTCTGCTCTTTGAGCCTGCATGCATTGACATGGACAGCAGTATCACCCTGTTAGTCTCCTTTGTCTCTTCCTTGTCTTCCTTGCCTTGTGTGATGAGGGTTGACTGGAGCCAGAAAACAGGGTTCAAGAATGCAACCTGGTCCTTTGGTGCCAGCAAGACTCTGAAAATACGAAAGAAAACTCTGATACAAGTGTCTTAATCTGTGTAGCATATGTATTGCCGAGGAAAAGGTCAAGTCCCATGGGAATAACTATGAACAAGAACAGAGTCTGGCCTAATTTATGTCAATCTGTGTGTGACTGGTTTGCTCCAAGAATAACAAGAGCAAGACAGCAAATCTTTCAAGCAGTTACACCAATTCCCTGCAATAATGTGAAGAGTTGTGTGGTGGTTGCAACATAAGAGCCCAACAGCAAACCCACTGCTAGACCCACCCTCTATTAAGAAACAGGCTCTCTTGACAGCTACACATCTCTCTGGGGCAAGATAAAGAGAGAAAGCACTATTAATTCACCAGGTCAACTATCTCCTTGCAAACATTAAGACACACTACTATCACTGATGGAAGACTCACCCTGCAAATGCAGGATTAAGACACTGGTGCTCTCTGCTGCTGCAGCAGAGATGAAGTGTATGAGCTCAATCCCGTGAAAATCCTTACCACCACTAAGAGAGGCAGCCACACCTCATGCTGCAGCCCACTGCAGTTCAGCAGACTTTCCTTGTGGTGAAGGACGCACACAGGTTTACAATAGCTCGTCTGACAGTTTTTAAGTATGTTTTTTAAGGATACATTTCAGCTGGTATGTTCTTAGGCCTGTCTGACTGTTTTGTTGCATAAATGTTTACACCAGCAGAAGCAGAAGAGCAGGGACTGGAATACTAGGATGGAAGTTCCCTGTGATGATGTAGTGTAGACATACAAAATTTTAAAGTGACAGAAAAACACCGGTTTGTGGTTTTTTAGGAAAAACAACACATAGAAGACATCTTAATATATATAACCTTGAAAATCAGACCATGTCCCTGAGGTTCCTAAATTCTCAGGAACTTAAAATTTCTAATTCTGAGGAACTTAGATAAGCTAAGAACTAAGATAAGCTAAGTTCTTTGGAAAAACACTTCCATTTTCTTTTCCATTCTCTTCCCTCTAGTAAGCAAAAAACAGAACAAAGCAAGATCAAAGCTGAGTCCTTGGTAGTTGGGCAATATTACAAGAGAACACAAAATGGAGTAATACAAATTACAGCCATGTTGTCTCTATGACTGTGATCCTTGTTTGTGGCCTAAGAATCTGGATGCCAGAATTCTGAGGGTTTTAAAGATAAACAGTGAAGTGCAGCAGAAAAAGTAAACATGTAATGAGGAAGAGTTTTTATGAGTGAAATTTTACTGGATAAATTAACATAATTAAGAAAATTTATCCCTGCCCCTCCTGAAAATACATTTATATAAGTATACCATTATTCCATACTGCTGCCTGTCAAAAAATGTCAGGATAAGGCAGCTGGGATATGCCTGCCTAAGAGAAAGAAATTTTCTGTAAATCTTTCTTTCTTCTTGGGGTAATGACAGAGTCTTGCCCTTTCCTGTAACATGCTAACATGACTTTGCAAGCTCATTCCCCCAGATCCTTAAGCAAAATTTTGAGTTTATGATTCCAAGTTTCCTTAGTCAACAATGCATATGAGCAGCTGTTGTTGGCAATGAGCCCTCTCTGCCCTCCAAGTGAAAAGTTCATTAAGCGCTTTTTGGATAGAGATGAATTAACGGACTGACACTCCAAAGGTGAGTACAGATAAAACAGTCCCTGCATTTAGCGAAGTCCTTCTTTTAAATAAATTCTCATTCACAGTTTTCACATTGGGTCTCATCCAGCTTATAGGTGCAAGAGAAAGTGATCACATGTGCTTGTTGAGATTCTCATTCTTTAAGTCCTCCAAACCTCAGCTTCACTCTTTCCTGGACTACCTGTCTAGTTTAGCCTTTCCAGAAAGCTTTATCTGTCAATGAACCCCAGAGCAGACCTCTGCAGTTCCCTGACCCATCAGATAGCTCTCAATCCATTTATCAATATATTGTCACCTTTACTTTCTTGGTAGAAGGAGTATTTGATAGAGCCAGAAAACACTAAAAAGTTGCAAAAAGCTCTATCTTCCGGAATACAGAGAAAATAGAGCCTATCTGTAAATGCATTTGTGAACCATTCTTCACTTTTCATTGCTGGCACACATTTTGTATAAAACCTACAGGCCTATGCTTTGCCATGTGTATATAAGCACACTGGACTTTTCAGATTTTGCATGGGTTATTTTCTGGACTTTACAGCATAACTATTGTGTTTAAAGCACAGCCTCTGGACTCTTCATAATGAATGGAAAATACCAGGTTTTCATCCATCTTAAAATACGTCTAATCCCTGGGAACAGACAGCTTGAGATCATCAGACAGTAATAATATCCTTGTATGAAGGCTTGGCCATCTCAGCTGCTGATGACAGAAATTTGCAATGAAAGACAGCCTTAGATATCATTACACATAGATTTTCTTCTTCTCAGTTTACTGAGCTTAGAAGGCTTTCTTGAACCGGTCTGAAGATTCAACTCAGGGGAAGCACCCTGTTATTTTCAAGAGATTTTTTTTCCCCATGATGAAACAGACATGTCTAAAAATTGTCATTCCCATTTCCAAAATTTTTGGATCCATTCCATTGAGTTATCCTGAGCTGCCCTTGTGTACACATGTGGGGAGATAATTACATTTCTAGCACCTTCAGTTGTCAAAATTCATTTAGGTTTTCTTTAATTCTGTAATAAGAAGCTTTGTTTGAATGCCACCAGACTTATGTTGAGATGAACTACCCCTTTTATATGGATTTCCCCCGCAGTGTTCATCTAGTTTTCTTGAACAAAACAATTCAAAGACTGGAATATAAAGCACACATGAAGAGTCAAACTGGATCACACCAAAGACCCACGTGGTTCTGATTCCCATCAATGTATACAAAACCACATACTTTAGAATCCATGTAAGGTCAGGACAGAACTGCAATTATTCTTCTCCAGAATTTTGTCACAGTTAAATTTTGTGGCTCTGGAAATATCATGAACCACAAGCACCCATGAATTAACCACACTTCAGGTGGAACAAGACAAATTGTTTTCCACCAGTTTGTCCTGTCTCCTTCTGAATCCAGGCAAAATTAAACCTGCAAAATTTTTGGAGGAAGGACACCCATGGCTCACCTACGTATTATGTGAAGAGCCATGTCCTTTCCCTTGTAATGAATGTGCTACCCCTTGGTCTAATTTGGGGTCCTCTAATTCTTTTAGTGTTAGAAACATTAATTTCCTTGTTTACTTTCTCTGTTCCTCTCAGGATAGACCTCAATTGTATTCCTGTCAGTTATCTCTCTGCTAAAACCATCCTGCTTTGTTCCACACCATCAAAATCTCAGTGTCATGCACATACAAAGAACACAGGGCCCTAATACCTAAAAGCTACAATAGCACAAATACTGCACATAGAAAAAATGACAAAAATCAAAAGGAAAACTGACAAAATAAAATCTAACATCATCCAAAAAAAGAATATTACAAATAACTGAGGAAACAAAAAAAAATATGAAGAGCACATGAAGAGCATGTGTTTCTACAACCTTTCCTTCAATGCAAGAAAAAGATCACAGGGTTTCCATTTGCATTTCGAAAGATTTACGTTCAGAGAAATGTGTGGGGATGACTGGAGATCAGAGAAGACATTAATGTTCTTCTACTTTACCAAAACCTCTGGTCATTGTGACAAAAAGTCACCTATGTACAGATAAGCTTCAATAGAAAAGCTGACACTGTTCTAAGCTGAACACATCAGCCTAAAGTGTCCCACTTTTCCCTCTAGCATATGATGTGGGATTTGAAGCACCTTGGAAACAGCAAAAAGTGAATCTCATTAATCATAAAATCCTCTTATGACTGAACTGGCAGCTACTGTGAGAAATGTCAGCTTCACGAGACACAGACACGGAGAAGAAGCTTGTAATGGAAAATCTGCCTCATCTGTAACTAGAACATCATGAATTAAAGGCAATAATTGGCCTTACAATTACAGAATAATGTCATAATTATTCTTACTACATGTCATTTTAAATCTTGGTATTAGATGATGGTTCTAAGATGTTCACAGCTAAAAATTTCTGCCTTCAGTCCATGTGAGCACACTATCCCCTATTTGAAGAGGAAACTGCAAATAGCCATGTCTATATAGGACCGCTATCTGGACTGCAATTTCACTGGGAAAAACTGGCATGCTCTAACTATGGCTAAGCATACTATGAAGTCAACATGAAACTCTGTGCACTATGAGTTTTTGATCTTTGAAAGGATGATAACCCTAATTTTCCAATGTGTTTTTTACATACCGAGAATAGGCCATATTACCAGGAAGAACAGAAAATCTGTTACCCAATCATGCAAAATTTTCTTTGTACAAGACTAACATTTCAAATAATTCAAATTCTTAACATGAAAAAGGCAAAGTGAAGAAGTGTTTCAATTAAACTTTGTTAGCACCTCCAGTATTTTTACTGTGTGAAGTCTTCTACAGCTCATGTTATATATATGTTACAATTTCTTAAAGGGAGGAAGTTAGCCACTGGAATAGGGTTGACATGACATGACAGGATGTAATCTTTCTAATAGTATTTTTTTTATTTCATTAGAACATACACAAGTGATACAGAAACAGTTGAGTGAACTCACAAGGCCTGTTTACACCAGAATTCATATTACATGAGCATACATTCCTTCTCACCTAGGAATCTACTCTCTGATTTGGTACAGCAAAGACTTCAGCAGAGATATGAGACATAAAACACCAGGAAGTGTCTATTTTTGGCAGATGTACACAACAAATGGCAGGACCTCTAGAGTAAACATAACTCACTTCTGCAGAAAATGGCTTAAACTCCTGACATTAACTAAGAATTCAGCTACAGAAACCAATCAAATGTTGGCCTCTTTCACAATACTGGATTTGGATCTGCTATCATCCTCGCTTTAAAATGAATTTCTCTAAACTCTGTGTATGCCTCTCAAATTAGTGTATTTTTTCTTTGGTGAAGCCCCTCATTAAACTGGCTCTGGACAAACTATCCAAATACAATTTTTCATCTTGAGAAGAGTCCAGATCCACAGACAGAGACAGCCAGGATACATCTAAACTTGCCTGCAAAAAAAAAAAAAAAAAAAAAAAAAAAAAAAAAAAAAAAAAATTATGGGATTTAACAATGCAATCTGACCAGGATAACGGAAAGTTAATTTAGAATAAATTTAGGTGGTCAGGACTAAGGTATCACTTACCAAATGTTTACTGTGATGCTTAGATTAATCCTTTTTGTCCAGTGAGTGCAAACTTCTTTGTCTCTATCCCTCTTTCTATCCTTTGCTTGGTCAGGCCCAAATCACTTCAGTTTTGGGTTGCTGGTGGGGTTTTTTTCTTTAACAGTTTCCTACCCTGTCAATTTTCAAGTACTTTGGAAAGAGATGTCATCTCTTAGTAAGAGGTCTTAGTCTGTCATCTTCCTTAGAATCTAAAGCCAGTGAACTGAATCATCATGGTTTTCCTGGAATTGCCAGGTACAGAGGAGATAGATAATTCCTTGAACCACCTGCAGGAATCATGCAGTGTGAATTTTCAAACCAAGATGATGAGAAACATATTAACACTCTCTTATCTCATCAGACTAGTGATAATATATTAAGATAATATAGAAAACTATCTTCCACTCTCATCTGATAACAACATTCATCTTTTTTCTGAGAGGAAATAATACCTATTTTTACCAAATGGACTATTACTTGACAATCTATGCCCATTAGTTCAGATGAAGTTTTCCAATGTCCTGAACAAGGCCAAACACCACTCCTTTTCAGACTGAGTGGTCTTCTTTCAGTAGTGAAGTAGCTGAAATCCAAGCAAGTCTGTACATAAAGAACTGAAAATGTAATTAAAAGTAGATGAGGGGATGATTTAATAACAGTCAGCATCACAGTTACCAAAGAATGAGTTCCTTTAAAATCTAATTGTATTCCATGAATAATAGGGAATCAAAAGTGGGTTCGTGCAACTTCCCTGCTTTTTTAATTTAATGGTTTTCCTCACTGAAAAAAAAAGTCTCCCAATCTGATGAAATGTAATTAACCACAAGGAAATTCTGGTTTTTTCAAATTCCAGAGAATTGCCACTTAAGAGAAAAAGGAAAAGACTTCTGCTAGCATTATAATGAACTTCATTAAAATCAAAGCAAGATAGAGCTACATTGCACTGTGCTAAGAGACCTCATCTCCAAGATAGGCCTCTGGGCTAGCCAAACACAAATGCAGTTAAAAGGTTTTTGCTGGAAGAAAGAGAAAATGTCACTGGCCAGACAGACTTGTTAAAGCAATCTAAGAGGAGACAGTGGAAGGACAGACAACACCATGGAACTTTCAGTCTGCTCCACTGTGCAACTTCTCTCAAGCACTTTACAAAGCAGTGACTTAAATCCACAGTGCATCTTCCTGTAGTGATGATTGGTGTGTACCCCAGGAAAAAAGACAAAAAGGTATTAATAAAATAAATTTTTGATTGTGCTTCCTTTTATTTGAACAGTGTTTACAGTGGGTCATACACTATCTAAATTAGGCCTGCAAGCAAATAGTATTTCTTTCACACTGAGAAAACTTGTGGTATGATAAAAAAGTGAGAGTTGGGGCACCCAGTTACTGTAGGCTCTATTGAAAGTCAAGATTGTCAAACCTGAATTCCTGAGATAGCATTACCATCTATATAGCTAAAAGAAGACTAATTTGTCCCATTTCTGAAAGTCTTGCCATTTCAGATTACATAGCTGCAAACTAGGAGAAAAAAATCAGTCTTCCAGATGAAAAGGTATTCTTCAAATTCCTTACTGAATTCATTTCCTTTAATGAAATTAAATTTTACAGCCAAAGTATAAACATTTCAAACAGAGGAGACAAATTTGGAAGGTTTGGTCCTTGAAAGTACAGTCTATAATGTAACCAAGGAAATGCCAAAAACCCAGTCTGCCTCAGCATCTTAAGGAAATAGGCCATCTGGAGAAAAATTACTCTTCAGGGTCTAGGGTGAGACGTGAGGAAGCTGAAATAGACTTGGAACATGAGTCTGTCATAGCCATGTACAAAAATGTAGCCATGGACAGGGATAGTGCCAGTTCAGCCTCAGAGAATTTTCCTTCTAGAAGCTTTTGACTGTTTTTCTTGCCTGAAAAAGTTCCAACTAGGGTGACAGGTAACGTAAGTAAAAGAGGTGCCTTTTAAAATGGCACTATACTTTTATAATGACATTATACTGCTTTCTGGTGATTTTGTAAAAGGCTGAGTGTATTCTGCTATAATGCCCTTGTCAGAAAAGTTATGGGAAACCCAATCATGGACGGCACAGCAGTTTGTGGAGAAGAGCTCTTTGCTAGTATTTTTGAAAGAACATGCACATTACTGCCATTGAAAATAGTTTACCCTTCTCTTCACCTTCCTCTGTGGCTCCCATCTCTTTGTAAAGCTAAATATAAGCTGCCTGGCTTTGCTTTTTGCACACTTCTTGAAGTCTGCTCATGCCCTAATGTTTACCTCATGAAGTACCTTGGAAGCTGTGGCAGCTTCTCAGGACCCTGAAAAATTTCATTGCAGCAGGTTTTCTAAGGATTTTTAAGACTGAGACTAGTCAGATGAGGACATTTGTCCCATCTGCAATCATCAACATCTACGTAACTACCACACTGTTCTCAGAACTAACTTCTGTTGAGGTTCTTCCCAGTTCTTGAACTGCAGGAAGTTCTTGAACTGTAATATTTGATTAAGTTGTCCCTTTGTTTTGTGTATTCTTCTGGCTTGTCTGTCTATCCCTTGTGCTTAACACTCAAACTGGATGTCTTCTGGAGCAGGATGCTTTATTTTCGACTACCCATAGATAACTACACAACAACAACTTAGGCAAGGTTCTTAACCACAACATTCGGCACCTTTATAATAGCAGGTCTGAATTTCAAATGTGGTTGGTTGGACTGATTCGCTTCAATCCTGACATCAAATGAGATGTGAAAATGTGGGAAAGGGGTCTTGAAAAAGCACGTGCACACACACACATACACACACATCTATATATTGTTGACGTGCTAAAGGTAGATAGCTAATAACCCTAAATGTGCAGTGGATCTGTTTCCTGTCTCATTTTTCCATAGTTCAGCACATAAGAGACTGTGAAACTCTGGGCAAATATTTCTAACCAAACTCTCCCCTGCCCTTATCCTTTCTTCTGAGATTGGCTAGTGGTCTGAACCACCATGCCCAGGTGCTGCCAGAGCATATGTCCTCTTGCAGCTGGAGAGAGACCAGCAGGTGCATCTAGGTAGGGGCAGCGCACCCTGCTTTCTCCTCCCTTGCCCAACAGCAGAGATGTGTCCTGCTGTTTGCAAGAAGAGACACGGCAGCAGGTAGGGAATTGTCCATTCCTGGGCATCACAAAAAAGGTAGGGAGGATATTCTGCAGGCTGTGGGCCTCCCTTTGTTTTGAAGTTCTGTTTGCGATCAGTGTGGAGTTGCCCCAGATGGGGGTTGATGGTGAGGCAAAAGGAACATTTTGCTCTGGGTGCACTAGTTCTGAGAACCAAAGTAATAGCCACAAAGGGAGACACCATCCCTTAAGTCAGGCTGCAACTTCTAAAGTAGCTGGAGCATGTCAAGCAAGTCAGAGAGGGCTGTAGGAATGTTTTACAGATCTCCAAGACCTGCGGGAAGATCATGTAACCAGGAATAAGGAGGCCAAATCTATAAGTTGCAAGTGTTTTGTAATATGGATGAGGGTGTCTGTGGAGAGAAGACTCTCAGGGTGGCCAAGCCTCCCTGCTGTTGGAAGTCAGGCAAAGCAGACTTCACTCAGGCTTTCAACCACATTGGATTTTTTAGCATCATTTTAATTGTCCTTTCTACTCTGGAGACAAAAGGGCAAGGAAGAATCAGATGCATGTGACACACTTGGATGATTTGAAGTCCATTGAGAAGAACTGAAACACACAAATTAAATTTTTCTCGTTCAAATCTAATTCTAAATCATTCAACGATCTAACATTGTCTCTTGACAGTCTGTGGAAAGGAATCAAGATCTTCATAGCTCTCTTAAAAGTTGGAGCAAGTTAATACAGGCTCAGAATTGTTTTGGTTTGTGGGTTGACTTGTGGTTGTTTGCCTTTTTTCTCTTTCTGGTTTTGTATGTGCATGGTGTGCCCAGCCTACTCTGATGAGTCAAAGTCTTACATCTGTGGTAAAGCTTGCTAGTAGAAAATGTTCTAGTGAACCTTTCTCATGGTATGAGGTTAAACTCTGAAGGCTCTGTTGTTTTCTGAATAGCTTCTTTAAACTATTATGGCTATTTTCCAATTTCTGGCTTTTCTCCAGAAGCATGATTGAGTTTTGATTTTTAAGACTTCCTCAAAGGCATGCTGTGATATCAAAAAGAATAAAAACTTTAATAATTGCCAGTAATGAATGGAAGTGCTTGAATTAGAACAGAAAATCAAACTAACTTTTTTAACATATGAGCCAATCTGCAGTCAAGGGCAGACTTCCTGCTTTGTCTTTGTTAATTTGATAGAGAAGGTTATAACTGAGGGTTAACATTCTACTAGTGCAATCAGAGTTCCTGCTGCAGTTAGACAACACTTGGGTTTTCATTAGCAATAATTCAAAAGCAGAACAAAAAAGAGACAGGGATTCAGTTATTGAAAATATTGATGACTATGCAAAGTCTGCATTTCAAATGATACAAAATGATTTGATCAAAGATACAAATTTATGAATAATTCTGGGGATTTATTTTCATGCAACTAAGCAGTTGCATGAGTGAAACTAAACTACTCCTTGCAATAGAGACAAATTATAAACATTCTGCATTTTTCCAGATTTGCCTTACTAAACAAGCAACAGTTATTTTCTGTACTCATTGATATTGCTTATTTCACATAGTTAAACAGACTTTTCTTAACACTGTCAAGACACTGCTACAGTAGCAGAAAGTTTGTTAGTAAGTAATATATTGACATTGTAAATACAGAGTATGTTTTCATTACCAGAGTAAATTCCTTCAGGTGTACAGGAACAGTATGATGAATTCAGCATTAGAAAAATGTGTAAGAAAGAGATTTTGAGGCTTTTACCAAATATCCTTCACAAAGCTGGTTTTGATTTTACATTACGTCTGCCTAGTATCTTGGTTTATGGAGCAACAGAGCCAGTGAAGTGGTTAGACCAACGTCAGAGGCCCATGGTCTGACTTTCTGCATGTTGCTAGGTAGTTGTTAGGGGTGTGACACTGCCTGGATACAGTGTAGATGCCATTTCACAAGTGAAATCTATACATTAATGAAAGAGGAAGTTAAACAATGAGGGACAGAAAGATGATATGTGAGCTCAAAATTTGGAGATGCAAAGCAAGCAGAACACATTTGACTTCTGTGTGGTAACATTAAGGTGCATCACTATGCCCTAAACATAGTAAGAATGACTACAGGCTAGGTGGAAACTTACCCAGTAGTCTATGCCACTATTAGAAGTAAAATGGTAAGTCTAAAAAAAAGAATGCTTACAGACATAGGACACACAAAGTAATTTAGTCTAATGGTAGCTCTCATTTAAGAAATAAAACAATGAAGCTATGCACAACTAAAACATGGACTTCACTGGTGTAACAAACTCTTATCTCCAAGTCTTAAAGACACTAAAGCAACATCTTTAATCACCAACAATTTTATATTAAATTAAAATTTTCTAGGATGTAAAAAAAACCCTGATCACAAAGAAAAATGTAATGTAAACAAGCAGTTCCAACTTAAAAGTTTAAAACAGAGAGAAAACCTGTAAATTGGTACTTGACTTAAGCAGTCAAAAGTTTAAAATGTTGCGAGTTTAAAAGTGTAGAGAAATAGGAGCATTTTATTGCTATATATCCAGCATGTAAAGATCTGCGTATCGTTGCAGAGAATGTTATTTGTGATGCAAGTAACTTCCCAAAGTGTATCATTAGACAAGTGAGATGTTGGAGCTGTAAAGCAAGTGGTTGTTTAGTGTTCTAGCCTATAGAGCTGGCACTGGTGGAGTGGTTAGACTATTATCAGAGGCCCATGGTCTGACCTTCTTCATGTTGCTAGATAGTTGTTAGGGAGGTACCACTGCTTAGATAAAGCACAATTAGTCAGATGTTATGAAAAAAATCCCACAGCTATTGGCAAAAAAGTAGCACATCTAAACTGAGTCTGGCATATTTACTCCATGACTCACTACACTCACCATTGAACAGTATGTCAGGGAGGTCATGGGCCAAGAAAGTGCCAACAGCCTGGGAGATGTCCTCCCATTTCACCTCCACCCACGAGGGAGGAGGGCGACTGCTTTGGGGACATCTGGTAATAGACAACTTCACAGAGCCCTGGGACCAAGCTCTCATGGCCAGAGTCCCCTCATTCAGCACCCTGCTCCTCCTGCCTGCTGAGAGCTCCATTCCTTCATGTCTTCAGGAAACGCAAGTTACAGATACCTGCTTTTACCTGGCTTTGCAGTGTCCTTTGCAGTATTAGCTACTGTTTCACAGAGGCAGTAAACAGCCAAACTGTTTTTCCAGTTATGGAGTAGTAATGACATTGTGCAGTCTATCTGTCCCATCCTTGACATTTGAAAAATCTTATACAGCAACAACACCATTGTATGGAGCAGCAGATAAAAATAATCACAATCTTGTTTTTTGGGTAATATAGATAAAACTGTGTTACCACATAGAACTACATCAACTGTTGGACACTGCTCAATGTTATAATTTACAATGCACTTTCCATAAAATTTATAATATCTGGATTTTTTTTTTTTTTTTAGTATATATATATTGGATTTACATGGCCTCAACTTTGAATCTGAGAGGCACACAAAGAAGTCAAGTGGGATGGGTATTTAAAGCCTTACCTTTTATCTCAAGGTATGAAGACAAAAATTATTCAAGTGATTTATCCAGTGTCACAGAGACAGTCTATGAAACTGATGCTATATATCCTGAGACATTGGGCTGGTTCCTAGGTTGCCTCTGAATCCTCTTTTTACCCCTTTCTTCATGTTCCACTTTCTTACAAAGAAATGTTTCATAAAATTATATCACAAAACTGGTCTAGTTGGGACAGGATCTGTCACTGCTCTAACATCTTAACTTGCAGATTATTCATCACAAATTAACTTTCAAAGCCAAAACAAATGAGAGACATTAAACCTACATTGACCTTTTGGCCCTTTGTGTTTAACAAAGCGAGTAACATGCAGACAGACTGTTGTGGCTCTCATATGTATTATTGTTTCTGTTGCCTTGAAAAAATATGTGTATGTTTGCTCACAAATATTTGGAGAGGTCATTTAGACAATGCAAACCTCTGCATCTTCTGTTCACAAGCTGTCTTTAACTTCCTTGGACCAGTTTCCTCTACAAATAATTGCATATATAAAAATATGGGAAGGTAATTTAAGTATATCTCTAGGTATTTGTATATGCATGTCTGACAGTATCATAATCTTGTATTGTCTCTCCATCCTCATGTGTAAAATGACATCAACAATTATTCACATATGTTTTTGAAGGAATCCCATTCCCTTGGAATGAAAAAATATAGATTAATACAATGTGACATTATGCTTAAATCCATCCATGGAGAAGGGCAAAGCACAACGTGCTTTAATTGCAGGAAGTTTCAGATTACTCCAAGTAATGGAATAATAACTGTCTCCTCTGGTCTCTTTTGAAGAGCCCAGCCTAACGGGTTCTGTCTAAACTGGTCTGCTGTAATACAAAATCCTTCCAAGAATATTTCTTCTCCTCCCAGCTAGGCATTTGTTGTCTTCTTTCCCTGTGCAAGATAGGTGGTCACTTCTACCTCCGCATGCGTTTGGTTTGGAAATCAGACAACTTAATTCCATGGCTTTTCCAATAGAGATTTCTGGACAGATATTGCTAAGACAAGAAACCTTAATGCTTCACAGCTGGTCTTCACAGTGCTCCTGCTGTGATCAGAGTTCCAAATAAGAAGTAGCAAATAAAGTTACATATCATATATAAGTTGAATATTCTTTAAAAAGCTTTCTTAAGAAGTATTCCGCCTTTACATAATGCTGAATAATTCTTAAGAAAAAAGCATCCTGCAAAACCCAGAGAATATGAAACAAAATATTTCCCAAAACTAAGTTCCTCAAAATCAGTAGTAATGAAAAAATACTGAGTAAAAAAACCTGGGAACAAAATGACTCCATACAAACAAATTCTGTTCAGGTGATTTCTCTTCTGTTTGACTTTGACCGCAGCCTAATCTTTTCTGTGCCTTGATATCTTTCTCTCGCTCATGTTTAGCTGCTGAGCCCTGCAGTGGAGGGATGCACAATATCTAAGCACAACAGAGTCATGATCACTCTCTGGGATTCTCTCTGGGATTTTTGCAAATAACATTGTTTTCTTCCTTTCTAGTGACAGAATGTGGCTGAGTTAAACTTGAAAGTTTAGGGCTTTGCCATTGATAATCCTCAGAAGGACCTGCTGCCTTTTTTGTGTGTAGCTGATGCTGTTTCATTTTTATTGCATATGCATGGGCAGTGGAATTCATAATTGGATTTATCCCACTGTCAGCCTTTATCTGTAAAGAAAATGGAGCCTGTACCCTAGCAGAACACAGAATGATGTGTACATTATTGCTTCACTCCTCTAGAGGGAACTCTTACTTTAAATCTCTTCATGCATTTCTCTGTAAATGCAGTGGGTTGACCAAGATGAGGGAAGACCTACAACCTCTTTTTGCCAGAAGGAAACTTGGCAGAAACCAGCAGTGGTTGTCTTCAGGTACAATGATTTTCAGTTTTGCTCCTTTCTTAGCATGGCCTGGCAATTCCATTTCCAAGAAACATGCAGGACACTCTTAAGGATGCCCCAGAGAGCTGGATTTGGATCTTTTACAGTCCTAACACTGTGTGTGCTGCATAAGTTCTTCAGGCTGATAGGAGAAACATGAATTCTGTTGCTTGTGTATCATCAGCCTCAGACAACAGAAAACTTTGTCCTGAGGGTTTAATGTAAGAGATTGCCTGGGGCTGTGGGGAGAGAACTGGGAAGAAGTGCAGAGTACATAACTGTACTTCAAGCATTTCTAACCCACACCATCCATTGGTAAAGCTGCCCTGTTAGTGGCAAAGGCCGAGGCCCATTTTCAGACCTGAGTAAATTTCAAAATCCATGACTGGCAAATAAAAAGAAGAGAGCTTCTCTGTGGGAGGAACAATTTCTGCATTCAGAGAAGTGTGGAGAGTAGTCTTGTGGATATCATGAGGTCTCTGTTTTAGGCTGAGCTGCTCACAGTGGATGAGTGCAGTCCTGTCACAGGATCTCAGAAGAGTGACTGGATAATAGGGCAGGCTTTCTCCCACTACCCACTCCAGATCTGTGCCATTCCCAAAAACCAGTGTCAATCTGCCAGCCTCTCTGATTACCCATATATGGAAAAGTAATAAATCACCACTTCTGTTCATATTGCTTTGGTGCAGTGCCAGTCTTCCTACACTCCCCAGATGTCTTTATAGGGAACAAGTCATGACAGAGTGCAGATGCAAACGCATCAGTGCAGAATTGACTATCTTACTTCTAGGAAGAGGGGCAGCCGTGAATATAGAAGAACTTTGGTCTGACTCAGGATCCTCAACAGCTGGAAATTACAAGTAACAGGATGGAGACAAGTGGATAGCTAAGTCTGCTGGCGCTTCATACCTTGTCTGCATTTTGCAGAATTCTCCAGTCCACTACTTGGCTCTTTGGTGTGAACTACTTCCAAAATTCTCTGAGAAATAAAGCACATAACTTCAGTTATGAGCAGTTTGCAGTCCCCCACTCGACTGAATAGATCAGGTGTGCTGTAACCAGAAAGGAGAATAATAATAAAATGGCAGCATTTTGTTCTTTTCAGGTCCTTTAGGTAATAAAAGGTTTGCTATGGGCAGGAATTTCTAATTTACCAGCACTGGTCCATTAGGGAATGGTGTCAAAAAAAGTTAGCCAGGCAAGAAAAATATGACAGATGAAAGAAAAATTGCCATGTTTCTGGTTGTTAGGCAGCTGTGAGGACTGATTCATGCCAGTGCTGCCAAGGGCTCTAGGTATGGGATAAATTCAATTGTAACAACAAAGGTAATCATAGGAACTAATCTGCTTCCATGAACCCTTCAGCTGAACAAAGTGAATGATCAACTGGGCATTTATACCATGTTCTGTCTCGTTTGTTTCTGCTGTATGGGTCCCCTGAAGGTCTTGTGCATTTATCAGAGGGTGATTGGTTCTCTCTTAGTGCTGAACCCTCTTCTATTCTGCTTAATTGCTCTGAGATAATTCACAACAGGTAAATAAATGCCAGAACCAAAACACTCTTCTCAGGGAGCAAAATGGATTAACAGAACAGAGGTGTACCAGAAAATTGACAGCTCAGGGTAAAAGCTGCTTTGACTACTTCCCTTCTTCTACCTTAAACTGATTCTGTTCATACTGCCTTTACAAACAAGGACATGAACCCCAAACCAATCCCTAGCTGCTGTAGATTCAGTACTTTCTGTGTGGAATAGTTTCATTTGCAACATATATTGAGACCTTTTCCTTGGGGGTTTTCAAGAAATTGTTTTGTTATTTCTACTGTATTTGTTCCGGGACAGTTACTCCTTTTCTGTGGCAAGAAGGTTCTTTTTGCAGATCACCATGACAATGCCACACTGTCAGGTAAGTACACTTGAGGGGGAGCAAGAGGCTTTTGAGCATGCAAGTCCTCCTGAGACAAAGCTGAAGGACTCTCAGGTATGTGCAGTACAGTCCAATGCAGTATACACAATTTAGAACAAACTGTGCTCTCAACAGTTTATTTTCAGAGAGAAGCCCAGAAGCTACCTCAAATGTATTCAACATGATCAGTGAGGGCTTGAGCCGAGGAATGAAATGGGGACAGAGAGAACAGAACAGTTGAGTATACACAAGCTGCTAAACAGGCACTAACATACATTTGCTTTTCTATGTCAGCAGGCAGCTGGCTTGTCTTTTTGTAATTGCAACTTCTCTGGAAAGCCTTGCAGAAGCAGGTGGCACAGTGAAGTACATATTTTGCAGCAGTATACACAGCAGTCATACATGCCATTTCTGGTTTGGTGCAATTAACCAGTCATGCCTGTGCTTGCATGGATATGCTTTCCCAGTTTGCAGCCTGCCCCTATTCAAAGTCTTTCAATGAGGACTGGTAATCATAAGCATGGCTGGCTGTGGTCCTTGCCTAGTTAGGAGAGAAACAGTGGGGTAAGTCCTGTCATTCTTCTGTTTGGGCAACTTCAGAATGCAACTTGCAGAGTGGAGGAAATTCATGATCTCAGAATTTACATTCTTCCGATGCAACCTTAGGAAACACAAGGATGCTGGATTATTAATCCCAGGTAATCATGTGGCCTGCTACTAGGCTGTTGTACAGGGTATTATCCCTACACCTTCACAGGGTCCAGCAATTCTGCTTGCTGGAACTAGAGGAGAAGAGGACATCTCTCTCATGATAGCATCTGTTACTTGGCACTAAGGAGAAATCTAAATGTACAGCCTTTGGGACGTAATGATTGGTCTTCCAGAAATACACTACCGTTGCCTCAGGAGCAATATTCCCTCAGCATGGAACAAATGAGAAAATTTTTCATGAGCTGAGAAACCATGAAAAACTCACCAAGTGTGAAGACCTTCCTAAACTGCTAATTAGCTCCCCTGTCTGTCTCATTACTGTCTTGAAATCTGAGATTCGATTAATACTCATTTACCCAGAAAGATGCTTGGGCTGTGTCTAAACTGTAAGGCAGAGTGACTCTCACAAGGAATCTTGTTACACCAAATTGCCTTTAGGACCAAGAGAGAGAAAACCAGCAAATATCCATTTTAATCCTTAGCTTAAAGCCTAACTCAGTCAACATGTGAACAAATGAACATTCAAGGACTGTGTACCTTGTCCTTCAGTATAAACAGTTTAGCAATGGGTAGTATCATATAACATACTTTGTACCTGCATACAGTTGATGTATACACTTAGATACAAAAATTTTACTTCACAGTTTATCCAGAAGCCTTCATTTTTTAAACTGAAGTCCTCAATGTCACTATGGAGAATTTTGAATTTATGTTTGAATATTTAACTTGTTAGAACAGAAAATCAAAGTTATTATTCTTATATCTACCCTCTGGGAAATCTCAGGTTTTCAACAAAGAAAAGAAAAAAATATCAAGAGGCTCACCTACCCCCTCTTCTAAGCCCAATGAGGAGAGAAAATTTACACACTTACAATTGATTTTAACCAACTCCTTAGGGTAAACCTAAGAGTCAAGACATTAAATAAACCTTGTTTAAGTGTACTAGAATATTTCTAATTTGAAAGGTGAATAATATGTAAATAGGACTATAGGCTAGAATATATGCCAATGTCTAGACCAGGCTGCAGTTTTACCAGCTGGCAATCCTTCTTTGAGAGTGATAAGACCAAGTACCTGCAGAATAAAGCAAATGTTGTCAAGATTCTACAAGATGATTCCCCAGTCTTCAGTCATATGATGCCCAGATATTTCCAGTACTACAGGCAGTATTGTTGTGCATGACAGGCCTAGGCAGATTTTCTTCAGAAGTGATATCTGATAATTTCTGAGCCACATAGTCTTTTGACATCTAAAATACTTGTGTAAAAGTGTCCCACCTTTAAGCTACATTTTTAGTGAAATACATCCCTTATTTTGTCTTCAGATTTTGGTTATACTACAGATACATTGCTGTCACTATCTGGACTGTAGTTGTGAGGAGGGAAAATTCCCACAAGTATCCTCAGCACACCAGGCTACATTCCAGACTGCTGCTTGGTGAACCTGCTACGTTTGTTGGCCGCATGGCATGGATATTGTGTATTGTAGAAAGTAGGATCAGAATAATATATCTATTTTTCTTGAGAGTGTGCTGAAACATTTTCCATACAGGAACTCTTCACATAGCAACAGAATGGCTGGGAATGACACTGTGAAAAGCACACATAAAGAACTTGCAGAACCTTTTCTCTACCCCCTAGGACTGCTGTGACAGTCTTGAGATCCAAGGTCTCACCAAAGAGCTGTTGACCTGAAACAGTGGAGCAAGAAGCACAAAGAAATAAGAAGACTCCCTGTCTAACAGTGAGATAATCAAAACACCCGCCCAAGGATTAAGCCTAAGTTTCATTCAGAAATTACTTCCAGACACTGTAGATATGCTCTTCTGCTCTCCTCAGCACTGCAGGGTTCAGACTTTCAGACCCCTATGTTGATGACTCTAGGAAATGATGGAGTCACCCAGAGTGTGAAAAATAGGAAAGACAGGTCTGTCATACTAGGGTGATCACCCCTCTCCTCTCCTCTCCTCTCCTCTCCTCTCCT
>VWZU01005457.1:186438-216638 GCA_013397095.1 Sterrhoptilus dennistouni | reverse complement strand
TTTTTTTTTTTTTAATCAAGGAGCTCCCAGTTCTAAAAAGACAACATCTCTGGAAGATCAGTGCAGAACGAGAGTTGAGGGACTGCGAGAGCTGCACAGGAATTAATGTTAGTCATGAAAACATATGGATGTGAGGTAGGGTAGACATTATTTTGCCAGTGGCTGGAGCACACAAACACAAAAAAGCTGTCCAGCTTGTCAGAATTACCACGCATGAATATCCATGAGTGGATATTTATTATAAAGCATTGCTATGCTTAGGGTTGCCAATCCCAGTAGGAAGACTTCAGAAAATGTGGTGCTTTGAAACAATGCTGATGATATTTGCTATTCTGTAGCCCAGTGCTCTATCAAGCATAGATATTTTGACAGGTCCTGTGGACATAAGAAAGAAATCAAGGTGCAAACTGGTGTGTGGTGCTCTGTAAATTCACAGTAATTCAGAATGCATTTTGACTTTCATAGGAACATGAATGCAGACATCAACCTGCTCACAAGAACAATTTCAAGTGGTGCTGATGGCAAATATTCTAGATCCGGTGATTCTACCCAAGTGGGTCAATTTATAGGAATTTTTTTTTTTTTAAGTGTGAGAAGTGTTCCCCTGGCTCTTTCCTGAGTAAATATTAATATTTTACATTTGATATAATTTTTAATTTGGCATTTTAGTGTCTTATTACAGAAGTCAGGACTAGAGTGGCTTGATTTTCATTGGTTCTTGGCTTTCTGTGAAGTAAAAACAATACCCTCTGTTTTGCATAAGATTTCAAAGGTTAAGTTATTCAGGTTCAGCAATGGGTATTGTTGTAAAATCAGTTTTTGCTAGGTTTGGTGGCAACAGAATTCTCTGACTTGGAAAAAGTATTCAGTGCACAAGAAACATTGCTAGTGAAAAGTCCAACAGGGACTGAAGGAATAAGAACATGGCTTTGAGTGATGGCTACATATGTCCTTGTGCCCACTTCTGTTATTTCAGTACAACTCTCAGCTAGAGTACAAAAGCTTCAGGATTCAGGGCCTCTTCTGCTTAAGCATTAGTAGGTGACCTTGTATAACAAGGCTGTGACCCTGTGTGATATCAGAGTACAAACCAACATGTACCTGTTGTCCGCATTTGAGGTAGTTTTAATGGTGCTGGGTATAGAGTTGGGATGATCTCAGAACAAGAAGTTTCCCCAGCAGCTCACTGTGTCTGCTGGGAACAGGCATGTCGTGAGTTTGCACACTCTGCATGTGGCTTGGTCCAGTCATTTTGCAGCAGGAGAAGCCCCTTGTTTGGAAGATGAAGATAGAAAGTGAAGGACAAGCAGTGGCACCGCATGTCTGGCAAAAGCAACTATTTTATCTTTGCAGGAAGAGCCCAGGGAGAGGTGAAGAGAGCAAGACAAATCTGATGAGCAGAATAACTGTGAGAGCAGGCAAGGAGAATGAGAGATAGCACACAGTTTGAGAAGGAGACAAGGTGCAGATAAGGAGCTGTATCTTTCTAATAGATATTCTTCCCTTAATTTTAATGGAAATTCTATCTCCCAGAGCCTGTCAGTGGAAACCTAATCCACCTCTAAGGGATACACAGCATTACTCAAAGCAGAATTCAGACAATGACACAGTCATTTTCATCTCACCTGCTCTAATGCACAGCCCAGCACCTTCCTTCCCCCCTCGCTTCCCCTTCCTTGCACAAACTGAGAAAAGAGAGGAGAAGATGAATGACAAGTAACATTTCTACAACACCCAACATAATTGGATCTTCTGCTGCTGAGGAGAATTTAACTTTTCTTTTCGGAAGAGTAGCTACTCTGTTGTTTCTTTGGGGCTCTAGAGGTGACCAAAGAGTTGCACTGAACAAATAGTTGCTGGAAATGCAAAGTTTAAAGAGCTGGCACATGAAGTTCCTTCTCCTGTTTTCTGAATGGAAAGCAGAGAATATATTACAACCCAGTCTCAACTGAGGGCTAACCCTACTTAAAGGGTGGACCAGATGACCTTCTGAAGTACCTTCAAACTCAGTAACACTGTGATCTCCTTAGCTATATGAGATAGATAAACAGATATATGCACATATGTATGTGGACACATATATACCTGAAGTTCTTTGCCTAGAAAAATAGACCATGAATATGAAGACCAAGCAGATGAACAAACAATATCTCTGTCCCTTAACTTTCTTGCCACAGATCAAATCCTAAGAAACAGTGGTCACATTTCCCAGCATATCACAGAATCAGGAAGAAATGTCTGTCTTCACTTATTTCATCAGTTTTATAGAATTTACATATTTCCCAGATTTGTTGCAAGTTTGTTTCTTCTCATCTTCTTCCATAGGGCTGCAATCTTACAAAAAAGGTGACCAGATGCTCAGCTGTGCTGCTAAAATAGGCACCTCTACACAAAGGAGGTACATACTTACAAAGAAAAGAGTGTTTAAGCTCCAGCACATACTCACAAAAAGCAGGTGGATTCACCTCCAGTTGCATCCAATGAGCAAATACAGTGGCTTATCTTTTCAAGGGACTTGAGACTGACATTAGCTGTTGTGACACATATCCCAGGTGTCAACCATAGCAACATGCAAACTTTTGTGGTACTGGTTTATGGTCTTTTCCGGGAGAACTTGGAAACAAAGTAATTTCAGCCTATCACTCCCATCACAGAAATTCTTCTCATTATGTAGGTTTCACTTCTTTCCTTTCTACCTGAGGGCCAACACTCAGCTTTGTCAGACAAATGGTTCTTGATTATTTGTGGAACATTTCTGTAGTAGGACGAAAAGTTTGCCACTGATAAAGACTAGCATTTCCAAAGCAGGAAAAGCATCCAAATCTTGAACAGCTGTGTGTCCCAGTTTGGAAGGACAGGTGTCTGCCAGGGAAAGCCAAAGTCTGCCTTGGAATGGAGAATGTAAACCCCCTGCCTCCAAATTATTAGAATTTTGATATTAAGGGGCTCTCAGGCAAAGATATGGGAATAGGAATAACAATTCTTTACTAGGAATATTAAGAATAAAAATGTAGTAGTACAAAAAAGCAAACAAATAAAAAAGAAAACTGACAGAGACAGAATACAACCTGACACCCTGTTGGTCAGGGTGTTGGTAGCAGTCCAATTAGGTCCTCCTGGAGTGACCAATGTGCTTATGTTGGAGCAGAGATGATCCTGTAGAAGTGTGTAACTTCCTCTGAAGGTCCAGTGGTGGTGAGATGTGTCCAATCTTCCTCTGGGAATCCAGTGGAAAACAGGCTGTCCTGGTGTTCTGAATCTCAGATTTTATCCAGGTAGGAATGGTTGGCTCCCCTGCTGGGTGGACCATCTCACAATGGGATGATGTCATTTCATCAGTCATGCAGTGAGCCTCAATGGCCCATTAACAGAAGATATCTCCCTGGAGGGAGGATGGGTTGCAAGAACACTGCCCTACCTGGTTTGAACAGCTGGGCCATTAACAGAAGACTTCCCCCCTGCCTCCCCCCATCCCAGAGTTACAAGGGGTGGGTCATAGGAGAGATAAAGAAAATGCCCTCCCCCAGCCGGTTTCAACAGATGGTAGTAGAATACACACTTTTGGTTGCATCTCGCATTGCAACCCAGGACACTATGACAAGTAAAGTCTCTGCTATTTCCTTTTCTTCTAGACTCAATTTCATATCTAAATTGTTGCACTTGTTCTTTCTTTAGCTTTACTGTAAGTACACTTATATGGATCTTCATATCTTGCTAATCCTGACCTTGCTGTGCTGAATTATCCTCTTGGTTTGGCTTTGGACCTGCCTTGTTACCACGATTGCTGAGCTGGAGGATGATCCTGGTTACCTCACTAGACTTGTTCTCCTTGCTTTTCTTCATTACTGGGGGACCGTGATCCTGCTGTGAGGCCACTGCCCCTTCTGCCCTGCTTCCACCACTCCTGGCTCCCCTTCTCTTCAAGAGCAGCCTGCTCCTGCTGGACATGGATTACTCAAAGTGCAGAGATGGCCTTAGGACAAAGAGTGACAAATACTCAAAATGTGTGTGGTCAGAATGAAGTATATTTGGTCAAGTAGTTTGCAGTGAACAGAACACTGCACTGTCTCTCCCCCTGAAAAATCTTCTAATTCCTTATTTGTCTGGTGCATGCCTGCAACCATTTATTAGTCACATATGGCCATAGATCATTAATGCACAACCTGATTACATCAGCTGCTTCTCTTTGCTAATGACCTCCAGGATCAAGCTCAGCTTGACAGATGCAGGAGTACTAACCACATTGATGAAAGAGTGCTTGGTCCTGGCAATCTGAGTGTGGGAGGGGAAAGAGGATATTACAAAATTTTTTTTAGATTATTAATAAAAGTTACATATCTGTAACCATCCTGTTAATGGTCAGATCCATCTGTCTTGTTAGAGAATATGCTACTGAAAGAGTTCTTGCCAACAGTTCAGGAAGTGAGGTAGGAATGGTTTGTAGCTTTCTCAGTAATCCTCTAATACCAACCTTGATGTGGGTTCAAAGAAGCACCAACTCCATAGTGTAGTCTGAAGAATTGATGTACCCATAAAACATTACAGCCCAAGTATTGTGTGACTAATATGGGTTTGACAAGGATACAGGTGTGCCTACATTTTTGAATAGTCTAGTAGAAGGCTGAATAAATACTAAGTGTCTGAAGAATGCCTATAAATTTAAAGACCTTTAAGGGATGACCTTACTTCTCTGAGTGCTGTCCATGTTAAAACTGGGTTATTTTTATGGCTCCACTTTATCTAGAGACATCCCACAGGTGGCATTTGGGGTTAACGGTGGGTTTCATCCAGGCATCCTCAAGATATCCTATTCTATGACACTGTGGCAGCATTTCATGGCTGAGTGAAGAGACCAAGGGTTTTCCTGAGGGTAGCTGTGCCACATCTGCCCTCATTGCTAAATAGCTGGAACTGCAGCTGCCTGGGAAACCTGCAGGTGTCAAGGGGAACACTGAAAACTGCTGAAGCAAGGACTGAAGGGCTGGTATAAGTCCTGGCTTACCTCAGTCAAAGCCCTAGTAGCTTATTGAAAAAGAGCAGAATAAAAATAATAAAGACCTATCCTTTGCAATTTGATAATCACGGAATGCTCCAGCTGGGTTTTTGCAGGGACTCTGGATCTCTGTGATAGGCATGCAGAGAGCTGATAGCCTGTCATGCCTTTTAATCTATGGTATCCAGAGCAGAGCTCTCTCTAAATAAGTATATGTGAACAGTGTGACATCAACCTGACCTAGTCACTCAGAACAGTGACTGGAGTAATTTGCACTTATGACTCTGTGTCAATGTTAAAAGACTAAAATTGAAAGTATCGGTACTTCTATCTTTTACTATTCCTCTCCTCAATGATTATTTTCATGCTCATACAAACAGTTAGCGTGGAGGTCAGAGAGATCATTTCCATAACTCATTTTTCATACAGCTTTTGCCCTATATCTTAACTCAAGGCACTCCAGATCACACAATATTCTCCATGAAAAAGTATTGATATTGGCCATAAACCAGAAATACCTGCTTTCTTTTTATAGTAACTGTCCTCAGAGTCATAATGAAAGACACAGTTATCACAGTGTCTTCCTTGCTTTCTCCTGTGCTATCCCTCTCTGAGTCCTCTTCTAGGTGAGTGAGACTTGTAACATGTCCTCAGGGAATTCACTAGTTCCAAAATGAACAGACTGGATATGGGCTGTGTTCCCATGGAGGGTGTTGCTCACCCCACTGACAAATGCAGTTCTGAATGAAGCCACTTAGAGCTGCTCTCACTCACAGCACTTTGCAGCCAGCACAGTCGCATGTGGGAGCTGGGTGCTCTGTTCCAGCTCATCATGACCTCTTTCTCTGAATATTCCTGTGTAGAAGGAAGATTCAGGGACATAGCTCCATCTGCATGAGGAGACATTCTCTTTTCAAGGTGATTTCGGGTCACACCACTATAGTGCTGAAAAAAGCCAGATGCAGAGCCAAGAACTTGCCTGTCAGTCTCCTTCAAAAGGTGAGATAGCAGGCTGGTTGTTTCAGCCCTCTGCTTCACTCAGGAAAGCCTCATATTCCTCTGAGACCAATCACCTTAGTTAATAAGAACAGAAACACAACTACAATTAATAGAAATCACTACGTAGAAAAAGACCCAAAGAGTGAGCCATGCCAATAGCTTATAACTTAGAAGACTCATCAATACTAAATTAACAATGGAGGCATTGCAAAATTAAGTATATTCACACCTGCAAGAGGCAGTGCCAATACAAAGCTGGACCTATCTGAATTCACTCTTATTTCTAGTAGGAGTATTGTAATGTTTCATGGAAGAGATTTGAATTAAACCAACCTAAAGCCTTACTCAATCCCATAACTTTAATTATACCGCATAAATATATGTGAAAGGTGCACTTAGGATACTATGTTCTGTTGTTATGGCAACTGATATTCTAAAAAGGGATGATGAGAAATAAGCAAAGGAAAGCTATATGGAAACAAATGCATCATGTTGTTATAGCAACCTTTTAATTTCAAAGAGGTTGTGAATTACCTGTGTGGTAAGTATTGCTGGGAACCTGCTCCCTGGTGTGGTTGAGGTGTGCCAGAGAAAATCATGTTAGATTGAAGACTGTATATTGATTGAAGTTTAACTGCTGGAATGATAGAGTACATAATTTTACATAAGACAATCAGTAACTTAAAGCAAAATGATGGGTTTATCTCAGTCTTGCCAATTTATCTGGTTGCTGTTCTGTGACATTTGTAATACTTTCAAACTGGTTCGCTTTCTGTGTCAATCTTTCAGAAGCATATTTACATGCAAAGTCCAAAAGATTTGTCTTAAAATCATGAGATTCCCAGGGAAGAAACATGTAAACACATTTCCCTGGAAGAGTTTAAAGCCAGGTTGAATGGAGCTCTGAGCAATCTGGTCTAGTGGAAGGGCAACTGCTATGGCAGGGACATAGCAACTAGAGCATCTTTAAGGTCCCTTCAACCCAAATCATTCTGTAAGTCTATGGTTCTGTTTTATGTGTGTGTGTATATATATATTCCTGTCTTCCTCAATCTTGTTTTAACTACTCCCAAGTGCCAATCAGTTTGTGTCACCTCTTCCTCCCTTATAGTCTTACACCTCTCCTGGCTGTTTCTTTTTACCCTCCCAGGGTCATACTCAACCAGAGATAACAAGCAATTTCACACCTGGGAGGGGGGAAGCTAAATTTACAGGAATCTTGAGCTCCAAAGGGCTATTGCATATCAAGTAACAATTCTAGACTCTTTGCTGATTTCACTCAGCAAACATGACAAAACAGAATGAGAGAAATATAATCCTGAGGAGAGGTATTGTGTCAGAATGGAACCGAGGCAGTAATTGCTCTTAAATATACAGTGAGACTTCAGCCACTGTATACAATAAGGCTCTGAAATCACCCCATTAACTATGAAGTGATAAAAAAAAGAATCCTTGCAGAGCACTACTCAGTCACAAGCCACAGGGCCAATACTGCAACAAAGAATAACTTCATCATCCTGTAAAGTTGCTGTGAGAGGAAGATTAGGACCCAGTGCCTTCTCTTGCTTCACACCTGCTGGGCACAGATCTGTTGGGAGAAAGGGGAGCTGGGGAGCTGCTGCTTCCCTTTTGCTCTGCCCAGCTCACCAGAGGTGCTTGCAGGATGTTTATGACCAGATCACAGCCAAGCAATACCCTCTTTTATTTTTGCTTTTTGCTGGACAACAGATGTTTCTGCCTCTTATTGACATAGCAGGAAACTGGTTATTCTTATGCAGATAGGAGCTTGCCTCAAAGCTGCAGCCTGTTTTCTTGCTGTTGGCAATGGGGAGTGATTTTCAACTTTCTGAGGGAGATCACAACTGGTGAGGGTGCATTTCAAACCTACCAGGTTGGTGGGTCACTTGGAAGCAGAGGAGCAGGAATATAGCACTTAACCTGCCTTCTTTACAAAAAACAGTTAATTCTAATTCTGGAAGTCATCACAGGAACGTGAACATTTGCAAATTCAGCCTACATGGATGAACAAGGCCCTGCAACACGGAGGCACAGGGCTCACAATTTATCTGTAAAGATGACCAGAATGCCGTATCTATTGCACAGACATGTGGTGGAGCTGCAGACCTGGGGAAGAATGCTCTGGGCTCCTGGAGCTTGGGAACCATGTCAATCACAAAAATCACAGAATACACTGAGTTGGAAGGGGCCCACAAGAAACGCAGAGTCCAACTGCACAGGGCAACCCCAAGAGTCACACCATGTGCCTGAGACCATTGTCCAAATGCTTCTTGAACTCAGTCAGCCTTGGTGCTGAGACCACTTCCCTGGGGAGCCTGATCCTCTGTGTGAAGAGTGTTTTTATAATTTTGAACAGAGACTACAACACATGGACTTAGTAAATCCAAGGAGTGCAACAATAGGAGTTAGCCAACAATACAGATGAGATTTACCTTAGCAGGGTTTTGCTGTGCAAACATGTAGTGCCAACTATGTTGACACTTCTCAAAAGGACTTTCTTCCTGCTTGTCTTAAAAACTTATTCACAGATTCAGCAAATCACCTCTGGAGGTTCTTATCTCACTTCAGTAGTGAGAAAATGAAGAGAACTGGGAAAGAAATCTTGTTTCTGGGTATTAGCTGGGCAGGAACTAACCTGGCCTACTTGAGCCTCACTAGAAAGCACTCAGCTTAAGAGAAGGGTGTGCAATGGGAAGATGTGCTCCTTGGGTACCAGCATCACCACTGGGAACTGCTGGAGTTGTATCTTTGCCATGCTCAGGTATAGCTCAGCTTTGAGGCCCCTTTGGCTCTGCTGTGGGTTTCAGAGGGTCTCTGAAGCTCCTGAGGGTCTGTGCAATACCTGTTAGAGCATAAGTGTTGTGCACATTCAGTGCAGGAGCACAGAGAAGATCCTTAGGGCTGTTTGCTAATGCCCAGACTGTGCTCTGGATCTGGGCTCAAGAAAGATTAAGAAGCAACCAGTCCAGTCTCAGAAAGCATAGCAGAAAGAAAAAACCCATAGTGTCTGAAATTTTTTATTCATTATGGTCTATCCCCCTGCCTTGGCTTTTTCTATTACCACAGGCATTTATGTGGAAAAGTTCATTTCTCATCAAATGTACAGGTGGGGGGCAGATGTTAGTTCAGTTTTCATTTATTGTTTGTCAGTAGTGACAGCCAGCATTTGTTTAAATGTGGTAAGTGGTTCATTTTTTTTTTCAGTTAAAGTCTCAAACAGTGGTCTTTATTCAAAGTTTGTTCATTTTCTACCAGAAAATATATGAGTAAAAAACAATTTTCCAATCAGCTCTTCATCTTGGTCCTTCATCTTGATGTCTGTGATTCATTGACTTTCATACACACTTCTCTTTACATTCAAGACAGTAGTAACTTTACATTTTCCCATTTCTCCCGTGTCATCCAACACCTTCTTCTATTGCCTCGCTCACTTGGGTCAGAGTCTCATATTTATACAGCTTAAACACTTCTCAAAATCAGCACAATGCTATCACTTTGCTTACGGAGATACAGAAATATCCATTTCAGTATGTCCCTACTTTGTACTGATAGAAATATTTGTCCCCCACCCTATTTCAGGCTTGTTCCTTCTAGGGACTGTATTGCTGTAGCAATTGCATAAGAAAAAATCACATTCACAACCAAAAATAACTAATTCATTACTCACACTGAATATAGAACTCATCATGAGGTAGGTGATGAAAATGATGGTTCTATTTTGAATAGAACGATGTCATTTGGCAATAACCTAAAGTTGAAAACAGGCACATAAATGCTCAAGATTTGGAGAAATTTCACTGGAGAAGAGATGGATCCCTCTTTCTTTTTCCTTCCTCTGCTAAGCCTGAGGACATCCTTGACTGGAAATTTAAGGCCAGCTTCAAGTTTAAATGGTAGAAGCACTGTTTACATTTCTGTTTGTTTACTGAGACCTTGAAATGCCTCTACAGAGCAGTCTGCTCTCAAAGCTACTGAATATATTAAATTTCAATACCTCTTCTCTCTAATCAGAACTGAAAGATTGGCTTCAGAGAACAAATGGGATATTATTTTGTCGTAATCGTGTTTCATATTTATATCACTAGGTTTAAAAGGATTTGCATTAAAAAAAAGTAAGGGAAGAAAGAGAAAAAAGAAGTATTAAATATTTAATGATCCTCAGCAAACAATCTGTCCAAAGGAAGAAAGATTTCTTTGCCAGTCTGACAACTGATCTATAATCTTGTTCTACTTGGTTAGAGTTCCCATCCTCTCCTAGCTCTGCCTTGTAGAGCTTCTAGGGAACTCCATGGAAAGAATTCTTGTTCTCACTGCATTCCCCTCCTTCCCCAGACATTTTCAAGGTAGAGTTCAGCTGAGCACTTCTTGCACAGACTACTATTACCTTCCAGGAATAAGTTCAGCATTTCCAAAAGGGGCTCAGATAACAGGTCACATACATGTTCCGCTCAGTCCAGGACTAGAAGGGGCCTGCAAGGGAAATACAGCCTCTCTTCCCACCCCTATCTAGACCAGTTTTCAGATTTCAGTAATTTGACACTGACATTTTTAATCCCCTCCTGATATATTTCTTTAAAGGTCTCCTTCAAAGGTTTCTTAATTCTTCTGACCTTTTGCATTGCTCCCTGAAGAAGCCGTAGGGCTATGTGACCCACTGCAGAGTTATTGCTCCTATGAAATATCCATTCCATACAGTGATGACACTTTTATCAAACAGGCTCTGGGATGACTGAGTATGGATGAATCAGAGCAAATCAGAGGAACATAGTCCTTCCGGTGTGTTGTTTTCTTCATGCCAAGGTAAAAACATTAGTTTGAAGAAGGCTGAGTATAATAAATTTCATTTTAGTTTTGCACTGGTTAGATGGTCCCCCAGACATACATAAATAGAAGATAATCTTCTTCCTAACTGTGTCTGTATTGTGTTCACTGAATTCCTCCTGCCTCTGGAGTAGGGAATTAGCTTTTATTGAGTTTCCTGTTTGCCTTTCCCACTCAGCAGAGGGAGAACTACAGGGTCTGTGATACACGTGTTTATATGCATCTGCCTTGTTTCAGAGAAGTTCCTGCTAAAATAATGGACAGCCTATTTGGTTCAAAGTCTTCCTAATAAGCTAGTTTTGACCTAAGGTTGTGGTAAAAGAAGTCTTGACAAGATTTCCTGGTGCTAGTTACAAGGCTGTATGACTAGCCCTGAAGGTCCTGCTGACAGTGTGTTGTGGTTTAAGCCCAGCTTAAAATGAAGGAAATGAAACACTGATATGGGGGACATTTATGTATGTGAAATTTCAGAGTTTTAAAGCAGATTATTTAGCGATTTTGTAGACGTAAAGAAGCAGCTTGCACCAGAGCACATAGGAATTTAGTTACTAAGCTTGGTTGCTAGGTAGAACTCATAAGGATAAGATGCACGTTGGTGAAACTCAGCCAAGCAGGACTTAGGTATTGTAAAAACCTGACAAAGCAGAACTTGTGGTTTGAGAAGCCAGCAAGAACCAGGCTCCTAGTTTTGGCCAGGACAAGCTGACCTGGGAATCAGCCAAATCCCTACTGCACATGCCCAGAAGTAGGGGTCAAACAGCAAATACCTGGAGGAAGACTTCTTACTTCACCAGAAGACCCTGTCCACGACCACCAGAGAGGGCTGCACAACCGTAGAAGAATGTCTTAGTTCGTTTTAATATGAAGCAAGGCTAGGCTGGCCTAGGTAATGAATATGTATTGATATATTGTGAAATTAAATGCATATGTAATATTTCAGAAGATAAATGGCTGAAGGAGAATCACTGAGGCACATACCTTAGGAAGAGCAATTCCCCTGTTCACCCAGTGCTGAATAAACATATCTACTTTACAACTTTCAGAAGTCGTGGAGTCTTTTACTGTGTATCAGCATCACACAGCTGCTTTCTCAGTCTCCCTCAACCCAGTGGAATGGGGAAGGGAGTCAAAATAAAATTTGTAAGTTGAGATAAGAACAATTTAATAGGGACAACAAAAGCCATAAACGCAAGCAAAGCATAACAAGGAATTAATTCACTGCTTCCCATGGGCAGGGGGGTGTTCATCCATCTCCTGGAGAGCAGGGCCCCATCACACATAGCAGTGACTTGGGAAGACAAACACCATCACTTTAAATATCTCCCCCTTCCTCCCTCCTTGCCCCACTTTATATACTCAGCACAATGTCATTTGGTCTGGAATATCCCTTTGGTCAGTTGGAGTCACCTGTCCTGGCTGTGTCTCCTCCCAGCCCTCCATGCACACCCAGTCTCCCCACCAGCATGGGGTAGGAAAGTAAAAATGGCCTTGGCTCTGCGTAAGCCCTGTTCAGCAATAGCAAAAACATTTCCATATCACCCATGCTGTATTCATCAGAAATCCAAAACACAGCCCCACACCAGCCACTGTGAAGTAAGTTAACTCTATCCTAGCCAAAACCATCACAATGGGTATGTGCCAGGCCACAGAGCATGTCAGACAAGGGAGGGAGCGCTGTGACATTCAGATGGAACAGCAACGTCACAGAAGCTTATAAATGTTCTGGGATTAGGGCAAAGATTGTAGAATGCAACAAGAGATTTAATCAAAATCGACATTTACCAAGATAATTGAATGACAACAGAGGCAATTGCTGCTGCCAGCAGTGGACTGGAACACAAACCAAATGTGTGTTTGTGGTGGATTTTAACAGCCAATTATTCGAGTTCCCAAGCTTCCTTTCTCTGGAAGAATGAAGAGTATGACAGGAGGACACATCTTCCATGTGTGCTGTTTCTCATATTCTTTCCTTCTATCATGGGGCAATACTAGAGAGAGGAGTACCTGACAGAGAAATCTTTGCTTGGTCTGTTCCAACATAGCAATTCTTTTAATTACTGGATTCATCAGCTGGCCCAGAGAGGATTCCTTGCAGTCAGCTTACAAAATATCATTTAATTGTGATTTTAAAAGGTCTGGACTAAAGCTTCAAGACACAGGAAGGTGCACAACTGAGTAATACTAACTGAGTATTATTAACTCAATACTGAGTAATTCTACTTTATTCTGTAGTAGAGCTTTTCATTACTTTTTCTCTGGTATCATTTCAGTGGGCAAAGCTCAGCTGGCAATATTTTTCAACATAGGCTGCAACTGCAACCCAGCCTCCTCCTCCAACACAAAGGTTCTCAGACCGTGTCCCACTGAGCACCCAGAACTGACTGCCAACAGCAGCTGCCTCCTCACATGTTTCTGGCTCCTTCTCTTCACTTCCTACAGTTAGAAATAGTTACAAATACATTTAAGTGTTCTCATGATGTTTCTTTTCCATACAGGCAATTACTGTCATTGGCACAAGGATGTACTCTTCAGTGAATAGAAAAGGCTGTAGCTATACACTCACAGATTGTAGTTCTGATGGTCCACAAAGCCTCTGTGGCAAAAAAAAAAAAAAAAAAAAAAATTAAAAAAAAAAAAAAAAAAAAAAAGTCTCAGTATTAATGCAAAGTGTCCCTGCTATAAGGACATCATAATTAGCTGGCAATGCTTAATCTTTTCAGGTCACTGGCTCGTATCAGTGCAAATACCCTTTGGGTTTCTGGATGTCTGACAGATGTAATAAGGGCTCTAGGTTCATTAATTCTCATGTTAATAATGTTTTTAATTTGTTGTATTCATTTCATAACTAATATTTGGCTTTCAAAGCTGCAAGTACAATGTCTCCATTTAAGGAAGCAGTCTGGAGAAAAAAAGCCAGTAATTGCATGATTTTTACATCAGCTTCACTTACTTAAAAAGAAACCAGGAGAGATAAATTATTTTTATTTCTTTCAATGTCACGAACTCAAGAAATAGACAGTGGAGGCAAACTGCATCATCTTTTTCTCACACTTGGCTATTGCAACTGTAGACATTTAACTCTTGGCTCTTCACATCCAGGTCATGTAATGTAAATCATTCCCACCAAGGCCTTCTCTTGCCCCACAGACTACATACCTGGACTTGGATTAACACTGAACTTCATTTGGCAGAAATGAAGAACCATCTCAGGAAAAAGTTGTTCAAAGGCACAAACATTTTCTCAAATCCTCTTGATTCTGAGATTTATTTGCCCTGACTCCAGCTTCCTTTGAAAAGTCCAAAACAACCTTTCTTAAAGTCCATGTCACCTTGCCAATAGTTCCAACAAATCTGTGTGCAGGACAAGAACTTCTGTGAAGTGGGAGTATCACAGCCACTCCAGTTCCTTTGGCTTTGTCTGTGTTCTCATGGTAGAGGAGGCACGAGAGTGCAGGAATGAGAGAGCAAACTCTACAGCACTGAGGACTGGAACCTCAACATTGAATGCTTGGCAGCAAACACAGGGGATGTTCAGATTAGCCCAAGTGACTTGAAACATCATTTATTATTTTATTTCTGCTGTAGGGAATAGGAACTGTCAATACATGCATATGACATTTGATTTCAAGACAGTAAGAGAACAATAATATTTAAAATGTCACTTTTCAGCAGACATGGATTATAGAGTAACTGAATTTCATCACATCATTTCATTTTTCAGGGAAAAAATAGCCATAGGATGATTTATTCTCTGTTGATATTGGTCTTTCTGCAGACCTTTACAAATAGAAGAAAAATCTCTTCTTCACTGTAGTCTGTGTGACTTCCACTGCTGTGCTGAGTAGTCTGTCATCCAAACTCCTCAAGCCCATGCCTCACTTCCAAACCCAGTCGTGTGGATAGAAAAACACAAAGATATGTTACAGCTTTTCCTCCAAATAATGCAAAAAATAAATATGTGAAAGGGCATTAAGAACATTCTCTTTTCTCTCACACTCAGCCCTCTCACACCAGGTCAGCACAATCAAACTTCCAAGGATTATCATCAAGATCATCTCCAAGAGTTATTGCAAACTTGTGCAGCTCTCCAGCCTGAGACTGCTGGAATAGATCAAAGAACCCTAGACATTGATCTGAACACAGGCTTGCCAAAAGACATGTATTTAGCATAGAGCATCATCCTTAGCACACTCCAGATGGCTCTTTGAAGAGCTTTTATTATGCTTTGTTCCACTGCAACAACAGCTTTCAATGGCATTCTTGTTTTGTTTTGTTATCAGGCTCTGGAGAGCAGGAAGCACATGATTCTGCTGTGTTCCTCAGATATACAGTTCAACTACCACCCTGTCACCCTCTTGTTCCCAGTGCAATGCTATTAACAGATGGCTGTTACAGGATCAGAGAGAAACAGCTCTGGAGTTCAGCAGCCCTAAGGGGTAGCAAATGGTCCCAGCAGAAAAATCTCAATTGAGCTTTATTTTCCTGGCATGGCCAGGCTCCTTTCAGCCTGTGAGTGAACTGCAGCCTCAACAAATGCACCATCTCATCACAGCAGGAGCCTCCCAGATTTTACTCGGAATTTGGTTTTGCATCATCAAGGCTATAAGAAGCAATAACTGGTTATTCTGGCAGTTCTAAACCCACAGATGTGCAAACAAGCCAGGCAGTGTTTTAATGTGCATTCCCATTATGCTCTGCTACACTGGAATTTCTCAGCCATGCCTGTACCTACACATGGATAGAGCAACAAATCTTTACATTTGTTGTTTTCCAAAGTAGCATTCAAGTCAGCAAAACCAGAAATATTTTTATTGCCAGTGCATAACTCCCTCAGATGCCTTCAAGAGAACAGGCAACATTTGCTTGATTTGTGCACTGGACTGCCTCTGATGCATTCATTGCAATTTCTTGAACCTATTACCAATTCAGAAACTATTTCTGAAATCAAATGAAGGCAAACACACCCCATCTCACTGCCCAATTCCCTTCCCTATCTTTGCTTTGGCACAGCAGTTCGCAATGGAGGATGTTAAAAATGGGCAGAGATAATATTTTTCTCCTTAAAACGCCTTTATTAATCAGCTCTTAAATGCGTGGCTCGAGGGATGGTCAGCCCTTCCGGGTTCACTCTGAGGAGGAGGGTCTTGTTCGGTTCTGCAGGCTCAAGATGCTGTAGAGCCGGGAGCTCCTCCCTTGTCGGGGGTCTGAGGAGTTGTATCTTTCGTTGGGTTGGTCTGGGGTCCTGCTTCTTCTTGGGTATTTTTAGGTTACAGCAAGTTACAAAAAATTGTTCATTAATACTTTAGGGTATACACGGTTTAGTACTGTCTTTCGTGGGTTCAAAGTTTACATTGATTTGTTTTGGTAGGGGTTTTTTTGGTTTTAAAAGAGCCTCAGGTTACACCAGGGTTTTTTTAATTTGCATGTTGGTCGCTGGGGTCACCTGGGGGTGGTTGCATAATTGCCACAGCGACAGCTTCATGGCTGGAGTCTGGGGTCTTGCGGCGGGCGCCACGGCTGGGGCTCTGGCGGGCGGGAGCCAGGAGCCAGGGCAGCTGTGCGCAGGGGGCCGTGGGCAGTGGCCATGCGCTGTGGGGGAGCAGGGACGGGGTCTGGCGACTCAGGGGTCTCGCAGTTTCGACGGCGGGTGTATGTATGCTTTGGCTTCTAGCGGCTCCATGGCGGGAGTGGTGTGGGAGTGGGGCCGCCAGTGGCGACCACAGGGGCACACGGCGTGGCTCTGGCAGCAGCGGCGGCAGTGGCGGGGGTCTGGGCCAGCTTTGGCTTTCGATTTCTTCGGCGGCTGGGGTCTTGTGGCGGACGGGAGCAGGGAGCCATGGTGCCAGCAGCCGTACCGCGACGGGGAGTGCGGGTTTAGGCCGGCATCTCGGGGCGGGGAGAGGCGGCAGCGCCAGGGAGGAGTGGCACACCAGCAGCCATGGGGGCTCCCCCATGGCCTCAGTGGTGGGCGCGCAGGTCTGGCATTCGTGGGGGGGGGGCTGCTGTAGGTGCGGGGGCTCCCCTTCTCCTCCGGCTGCTTGGGGGGGTGCAGTTTTCAAAGAGCCCCGCCCCCTTTTGCCTGCAAAGGTGGCTTTTCCTTGTTACATTACAATTTAAAACATTTAAAACATTATTACATTTATTACACAACAACCAAGGGTTTTAACACTCTAAATTTTCAACATATACTTAGGAGTTCTCTAATTTTCATTCTTTTCAGAGGAGAATAAAGATGATGACCCAGAACAAATTATTTAGGCCCAAACTTCGGACTACCATTTTGGCAAGATTAATCTAAAATGTAAATCTTTTTCCCAAGTACCTGTTGAAGATAGTTGTGAGAGCAGCTTATGGTGGGCTGCTTTACAACCTGCTTGCACATATGTCATTCCTTAATGCATTTTCCTGACATCTGTTGTTTTTTCACAGCACAGCTTTATAAATGGAAAAAATTAGGAAGAACATGAGACATGAGAAACTTCCTAGTAAAGGAGGGAGATGGTACAAGGCAAAAGATGTACATTATTATGTTCTTTTCTTTGTTAAGCTGAGTAAGAGGTAACAATATATTCAGAATTAAATTCAATATGCCTGTTTGAACAGCAACCAGAAGTATTGCTGGCCTATCTGAAAAAAATTACTGTGAATTTTAAGAATAGTTCTCACCTTTTTAAATTTGTTTAATTCAGGAACTTCTAAATTCATGTAAAAGTTGTAGAAAACAGGTCTTCAAGCTGTTTTTATGGTGTCTCTCAGTAGCATCTGGTGATTTTTATTTCCAGTGAAAAATATATTGTTACTTAGAATATCTGTTTTGCAAGTGAAAAATAGCTTAACGTGATGCTTCAAACCCGATATGAGCAACTACGTTCTGCCTGAATATTTTTTACAAAAGTCTAACTAGATACAACCCTATATGATCAAACTAGCAACGTATAACATACTGCAGCAGTATAAATTGGCATGAGCTGGGAAGAGTTTAAATGGAGAAAGATCTGGACTGGTAAAAACTAGACAGAATACCTGAAGGACAATGGTGAAACTAGAATTCCAACACCAAATAAAAATACCAGCTTCCTAAGAAAAAGAGCAAACTTGAAAAGACCAGTAATGCCTGTCATGTCATCTTTGACACTGCTGATGTATTACAGGAACAAAAGGGCAATTTCTACAAATTAAAACTCTTAAAATTATGTGATGTCGGCAACATCTGAAATGAGTTTTCAAAACACAGGTCTGAATAAACACAGGATTTATTTATTCTAAACTTTCAGCTCTAACATGTTTCAGAAATACAGTGCAGCAGATTAACTTGCCCAATATATTCAAGCAGAGATACTCTCAAGCAAAGTAATTGCACAGATACTTGTATTAATAGTGACATGAGCACACAATTCTGTCCTTTTCTTTCAAAAAACTGTTCCCCTAGACTATTACTCTGATAAAGGATGAAACCATCTGTGGCCACTAGCAACATAATTAATAAAAGCCAAATTAGTTTCCCTCCTGAAAAATGAACCATGGACTGTCACCCCTCACTTAGAGGGGCCACAAGTTGCGACGTGGTTGTGGACCCACACAGAGGACAAACAGGCAGCAGCAGGGCAGGACATGGAAAGCTTCTTTATTTTTCTGACTCTATTACTTATATACACTTTTTACAGAAGGCCAGGATTGGCCCAAGGAGGTTACAAATCGCATTACTCCATTGGTCACTCTGACCATCAGTCAAGTTCTCCTCTCAGAGAAGAACTACGCAAAACACACAGATAAATTCTAAAAATACATACAGTTTACATTAAAGCAATGTGAGAATCAGGCTGCAAAGATTCAAACACTTGAAAGCAAGAAAATGCAGGGCAACAATGGACAACATCTTCACCTTAGAGATACCATAAACAAAAGTTTTAACCTCCTCCCCTTAATCCACAAAATGAAGAAGTTATTTTCCCCTTCACAGACTTTCTTAAATAAGCTCCATCTGGTCCTTCTTTCTGCTAGAAAGTCAAAGTAGTAGGCAGAGATAGGATGGTGTTTGAATGCAATAGTAGGCAACACATGTAAAATAAAAATGAAAGTCTAAAAGCTTATTAAAAATTAAGCTCTACATGTAATTTCAACTCAAATCACTTGTGTCTAGCTATGAGCAACTTGCTAGCTAACCTTGAACAGCTCTTGCCCTAAAACTAAAAGTTCTGCCATTTGTTCTGGAGTACAATCACCCATCTCAGAGTTCATCATGTCTCCCTTACAAAAACTAGGATAATTCAGTCCTAGTTTTCAAATGATACCAAGCTTTTGCCTGTGTGGTTTTATGAGGAAAACAACCTGTGTATTCTGAAGTTCCCAGTGAAAACACCAAGAAGTTTTAGTCTAGTGTTAAACTGCTAGGACACTTAGGCTTTTGAACTGATTCAGCCTCCTGAGATATCAAATACATTGAAGGAAAAATATGTTTGGGCTCTCTTGGCAAGGGCAGCAACAGAGTTTCTTAGTGTTAAAGCTCTAGGGCAGGATCCTTGCCTGGTGGTACTACACTGGCTCTGAGCATACCCTAGACAACACTGTACCTTGTTCTTCCAGATTAGTCCAAATTTTTCATCCTGCAAAGCCACATGTAAAATCTCACAAGAATTGTTCTTTGAGGAATGATTGGTCTGTGATAGGAAGGGTTACATAAGGAGACATTATCTATCCACATCCATTACAGCATTGTACAGCAAGTCAAAATATCAACACAGCCGAGAAACACTCACAATGCCCAGGCATAGAACAAAAATGCAAATCTTTGAGAAGGGCTCATTAAACACTGTAAAAAACTGTAGAATGCAACAGATCCCCATGCAGATTCATGACACCAGCAGACCTCTCTCTGCTATAATATACAAATCTAACTCATACACTTGCCAGACAGACTCAGTGGTCATAAACTAAAGGTGGAAAATGAGAGGCATCATGCATAGCTAGATAGCTAGAACCCAGAGGAAACAAGCCATATAAATCATGGCGGGGGCCGGGGGGGAGGGAGGGAAGAGGTGATTTTTTTCCCCCAGCAGTATCCAAAATGTGAAAATGCATGAAAATTTTACTTCCTTGGACTAGGAGAGAATAAGTGAAACATTTCTTACCCAAAAGTCACAAACACTATTTGTTAAATCTTGGGGGGGGGAAAAAGAGAGGGGAAAAAGTAAAAAGTGAAGTACTATGCAGCAACATAAAATTACACCTGAAGGGTCAGAAGGATTATGTCCCAGGAGGGCTCCTGACTGCTTGTCTTGGAAGAACCACATACCCTGCACCTTTGATAGCTCCTTCAGGAACCTGTCCCTTTTCAGGCTTTAACAAGGCTGTGTGCACATGTGAAAGAATACCATCCCACTGCTGTTTCATCTAACATCAGTCAAAACAGTGGAGTCCCAAATGGATCTGGTGGAGTTTCAGGCTTGTCTGTATCCCTCTTTCACTGTGACATCTGGCAGTGACTTGCAGGGTAGAAGGGTAGGTTCATAGGGTAGAAGAAATGCCCCATATTATAAACATATTTCAATCTGGTTTCCAATGGAAATAAGGCAAATGTGATTATTTGAGTAAGAAGAAAAAAGGGAGAAAAGAAGTACTGCAGGTTTAAATGGTAATAATAGGAAATCCATTTTAAAAAATTAAATTATTCAAAGAAAGCAAATTCTACTTAAAATTAGCTTCTTTGATTCCCTTTCTCATGCAGGTAGGTACACGTTATTTTGTAGACCTGTGCTTGTTTTACTTGTGACATCTTGATTTTTCATAGCTGTATGGTGTCTTTTTAGTTAATGCAAAGGATGTCAAATGCATGACTCATGCAAGAAGAGGTTATCACCAAGTAGTCAACAAATATAGATGTCCTTCAACTCATCCAAAAGGATTGGCAGCAGTACCTTTCTTGGAGACACTGCTCAGTGTAAACTCTGAGAAGCTTTGTGTTTGTTCCCCATTCTCCAGTAGCTCTAGCAAATAGGTGACTGTAAATCATTTCAGTATCAGCCCTGAGCAACCTGGTTGTCTCTAATTAATTTCTTTGTGGACAGGACAGAGGTTTTGGAAATGTCATAATTTCTATTGCCTCTGTCTGCAGAAAGCAATCAGGACAGCAAGACAGGATGAAAATGTAGTAGTTGCCTTGCTTGTCCCAGCATATTCCTGCTGGACCAACAAGCTGACCAGCAAGGCATGTGGTTGTATTAACACTGAGCTCAACTCCCAGCTCAAATGGCCACTGGGGAGAGGCACAGATTGCTGTTTTATTACCTGAAGTCACTGCACTACAAGAGCATAGGTAAGTTACACAAGAGTATATAGGTAAGAGCAAGGTAGGTTAACACACCCATTTACAGTCTTTTGGCCTTGCCTGCCACCATTTCTGGACTTCACTCCTGAGGATAGCATTCTGACATGAGATGGGAGTCTGAAAGGAAGGGAAATATGGAACTTAGAGTGGCTGGTAATTAGCAAGAAATTCCCATTGCGGCAGAAGTTGTGAGTGCAGTGTCTCAAGGACATTATTCCACAGGATTGCCAGTCCAGGCCTTCATCAGAGTTTAAATTCAGCCCATTTTTCTTTTTGAAGTATGCTTATGGTCTGAAAAGCGAGTCTGTAAATGAATTTTTAGTATTTCCTACTAATTCCCTCTCAGTGACTGCCATACAAAACATGCTTCATTTAAAACTCAAAAATAAGGCTTTCACCTGCCAGTAAATATAAGTTCAAAGCAATTTCTCACAGTCAAGTTACATTCTTTTTGTTTCATACATCATCTCTAACAACAATGATTTTGGGGTCAAAAAGGAGGAGGAGTGTGTGTTTTCACAATGGATGTGGCAACATGGAACAGAACTCACTTTTGCCTGAGGAGGAGCGTGTGTTTTCACGATGGATGTGGCAACATGGAACAGAACTCACTTTTGCCTGAGGAGGAGTGTGTGTTTTCACGATGGATGTGGCAACATGGAACAGAACTCACTTTTGCATGACTACAGTGCTGACAGTAGTAAGATTTTATTTGTGTCAGTAAAAATAAGGACTGCCATTAAGGTAGGGAGATCTAGTGCATGAAATGCTGTTTTTATCACCACTTTTCTCAGCATAACCTCACTTTAAACAAAGCCACAAAACAAGAATGTCTCCCCAGTGCTGCATCTTGTTTAATTCAGATTGCCAGAAAGCAAGCAAATTTGTCAGAGACTATGCCTGTATTGTCATGCTGCACTGGTGGCTCATAATTCTGGTGTGGTTTATTCAGAGGTCGTAATTCTTGGCTCATGGCAACAAGCAGACAAAGGCATGGTATGTAAGTGTCCTTTTGACCAGCACTGACTCACTGGTCCTGTGCAGTTCTGAAGCCTCCATCTGAATTCTGAACTTCATGATTTGCAATGTTCTGACTGATTCACAGTACACCAAGTGAATTTTGAAATGAGGGGGCTTTTCTGTGTACTAGGTTAAAAAAAAAAAAAAAACAAAAAAAAAAAAAAAACAAAAAAAAACAACCCAAAAAAAACCACAAAACAAAACCAATCNCCAAAAAAACCCACAAAACAAACACAATCCAACATTATTCCTGATGTGTTTTGTGGAAGGAATCAGGGACAAAAATCTGTGTTCGAGAAGTCTAACCTTTACACATCTGACCCTCAGTATGTGCAGAGAAAGAGATGGAAGAACTGGTTTGCTGTCCATGATTCCAGCTAGGCCCAGGTTGCTCAGACTTAGATTTAGGTTAGGTAACAGGTAATACTGGGGACAGGAGCATCCCAAAATTTGGCCCTCTCTTTGCCTCTGCTTCACTGCAGGTAACCTTTTCATAACCTTTTAAATCTCACTGGACTCCTTAGAGGGAGGAACTTGATAAGACATGGGAATTGAACCTTTCTTTCTTGAGAGATTTCTCACTATCAGGCTCTGGACCATTTTGGATTGACTCAGGTTGACCACTTCTGCCATCGATGCCAGGTGCAGCCCAGAGGTCTGACCCTCACTGCAGCAGGAGGAAGTAATGGAGGAAAAGCAAGCATGCTGATCCAATTATTTTGACATGTTTACGACAGGGGCTATCTCACAGATGCGGTCTTTGCTCCAGACTTTCTCTTAGCAATATTCCAAAGTGCCCTAAATTATGGACTATTGGGATCTGACCTTCTGTCATAGATCTGATCATGGAAATTGTTGCATCCTCGTGTGATTTCCTCACTGATTTCACACTCCAGGCAAATAGGGAAGGTTGTCCTGTCACTGAATATGTGAACAAGCTCCTTCTGAAAATGAGTCCCAAGTCCCCTCTTGCCCCATGCCATGGGAATAATGGCACTGTGCTCATGAGAGAGAATGGTGAAGGAGTCGCTGGTGTCTCCTCCCCTTTTTTCTTGGTCCTTAGTGGAAGATCCACTCCTTCCTCATCTCTATGGCAAATCAAGCCTACGACTTCTGACCCATGGTCATGGAAGAGTAGGAATTAAACCCCTGCTTCAGAACTCCTGGCTTGAGCAATGCTCCTTAAAAACAGAGTTACCAGAGAGTGAAGGCAAGGCACTCTAACAATTAGAAAAGCCTCACTCCCTCATTTTGATCATAACCTCCACATTCCTGAGGTTTTTAAATCAGTTTCATGCTGGGAAGTGAATCAGGTCCAAGATTAAAGAGTGTCCACATCTAAGGAAAGTTTATGGATGCGCATAAGAGTGTGCACATGTGGGCAAGGATTAAAACATGAAGGATAAGGAAAAGCCAAAACTGAAGTGTTTTGGATTGCCATTTTCTGCTGAAAGAGCTCCCAGAAAATTGCTCTAATAAGTATTGCTAGATTAAATCTCTTGCATCTGTTCCATTGCAGGTAATCTTCTAGGAAAAAAAAAGTGGCCTTTTATTGATTGTGGTAATTAGTTCATACTATTTTCAATGGCAATTTTCTTAAGAAGAGGAAAAAACAGCTGTCTGCTTTGGTCAGTTTGGCCTGCTAGCTATATCTTGAGAGTTTTTGTTGTTTTATTAGCACACGTGAAGAGCTCATGTTTCTCCTCTTGCCAAGGCTGAGTGGAAAACACAGTGCAGAAAGTTTTGACATGAGTACAAGCAAGTCTGCTTTGTCAAAAGCATGTAGGGGTTTAGTGCTTTGAACACAAATAAATCAAGACATTAAGTAATTATTTTCAAAAGTCAAATGTTTTCTTCATGAAATGTTACTGAAACTGTAGGTCGTGTGCCTGCTGCTGCATAGTTCTCACTTTACAGTGAGAACATTCAGTTCTCCAGAACATCCAGTTTCCTACTGGAATGATACCTCATGATTTCATGCATCATGTTCTCCAACTTGGTAGAAGCTGATGATGCCTCATGCCAGTTTCATCATCCTAGTGGAAAATGGGAACTGGGTCCATAAAAGCCCAGCCTAAAGAATTAATGTAGTGTAGTCCTGAACTACTGTACCTCAGCTAACTTCATGGATGTTTTGGAGGTGAAACAATCTGTTTTCATTTAAAATCTTCAGAATAGCTGGACTTTTGCTTCTTCTTCTATTCAGAAGACACAATTTACAAGATGGTATGCTGAATTCTGGAAACCAAAATTTTCAGGAAAAATTGTCAAGAATAGCCCTACATCTCTTTTTTTGAAGTTTTATATTTACCAACACCCCAAATGGTCATAACAACCACTGTTGCAGCAGAAAAAAACAGGAAAACGAGGAGCTGCCAACTGGACACAAATTCCATAGTAGCTAAACATGACATTTTCAAGCCATCACTAAACATTATGACTTGGAAAGATGATTTGGCACAATAAGGGACAGGCCACCACAGCCTGTTCTGTACTGAGAGGTTAAAGAGAAAGCCTTGGCCTCCACCGCTGGCAGCTTAGTGCTCATAAAATAGATGAAAAGCACTTTACATCTTTCTTTAAAGCAGCAGGTAAAAAAATTGCGAAATGTGGCAGAACTCCTCTGAATAACAACTTTTTTCCTTCCAAAATTTATATCTTGTTCCCTTTACTCCTCCAATTCATTCTCTCAGCCTTTGCATCATTTAAGTTTCTCCTCTGACTCCTAGAAACAGTCATTGACATGAATGATGATCAGGGGAAGGAAAAGTGTGGTAACTTAGCTTTGTCTGCTTGAAGTTGTTTCTTCAGCTTCAGCAGCTTTAAGTTGTTCGTTTCACTGAGATTGTGATGGCAAAAGGAGTAATTGCAGAACAGCTCAGTCTCTGCCATGGAGACAGTGATGGTGAGATTGTATCTGATGAAATTCACTCAAAACCAAGTGACAAAATTTTTTCCCCTGTAGAAAAGCAATTAATTACTCTGAAAGGTAGAGCTAATTTTGTGCCAGAACAATCTGGAACAACATACTGCAATCTACTCTGTGTCAGCTGAGTTAGAGCTTCTCTCCATTAGGAACATATATTAGAAATCCAGTATATTTTTCAATACAAAGTGCTCTCTGGTAAAAGCCATCTTCCAGGTAAAGCACTAAGTCCTTTGAGGAAGAAGGTCTATTTTAGGGAAAATATCTCTTGGAAGTGTTCTTGTGAGCTGATGTGCGTCCTGTTTTCCTAAACGCAGAGAAGGAGAGAAATGAGAGGGAGACAAATGTGAAAGAGACATCACTACCAGAGTATTTGGACCTTAGCACTGTGTCATTGAGACCTGTGGTGATGTTCATTTGAGTTTTTTGTAGTTCTGTATGGTTTTTGTTATATTTTGTGATTTGTTTAAAAACAGTTTATTCCTAACACTCCTTTTCCATACCCCCTGATGGTCACCTCCCTGAGGGACACTGTCAATCATCCTGTTAGATCTGGAAGATCTGAGAAAGCCCCATGATTCAGTCTAAGTGAGAGGGCAACACCTTTTTCCTTTGTTCTGTTAAGTTCCCCTGTTCTGGGTCACACCCCCCCACCCCCTTCCTCCCCTGCTATTGGTTCTGGGTTCTCCCCTCCTGGGGGACAACCCCCAAGTAAAAAGGGGAAACCCAAAGCCCGGAGCCCATCACTTGCATGAGGCAGCTCTGGGGCAAGAACAAAGTCTGGTAAAACTTAAGCAAGAGTCTACTCTTTCTTCCACGCCACTCATCACGCTTCTGCCTGAAGACCAGACCTGCCAAAACCTCTATCATATGGTGGCCAGGGCAAAGCAGGCCGGTGGGCAGATCTGAAGCCGTGATAGAGACCCTTATCACCTGGTATCATGTGCACCCTGTTAGATAACTCCCTTCTTAAGCCTCTCAAGACACATCTTCTAACATTCATGTTTCCTACCCTCTTTAATCTGTTTTCAGTCTCCTTACTCCTGATTTCTGATCTACTTCAACTTCCTATGGATTACTTTTTTGTTAAGATAGGTTCCAGAGAACCCTATGGCAAGAAGAAACTAGACGCTGAATTTTTCTGTTAAATTGTTAGCAGTACATAAACAAAAGAAAGACATGTTGGACAACCTTCTTCTGAGGAGCATGATGACCATTTGGCTTGGACACCTGAGCAAGATACAAAATACAGTGGCTTCTTCACTTGTTGCTTTTCACTTTCATTTCATATTTCATGAAGGTGGGGCTTTCTAAAACAGGCGCTTAAGAAAGACCAAATTTTGGCATATTAGGAACTTGAAGAATCATCAGGTAAAAACATGGGAGTTAATTTTGATTGTTTTGTCCTTTCCTCTTCCATTACGTTGTTCGGTTTTTTCTCTTTAATATACTGTGCTTACAAATGTTGCTTTTTCCTTATTGCTTTCTAATTTTTTTCAACCCATCCACAATTCAGGATTTATTGCAAGGACAGGACTTCACTCTCCCTGAGAGCTCCTCATTATTTATAAGAGAATTTCAAGTAGGAGATAACTCGATGTTTTCTGTCCCCTCTCCAAGCTTATTTCTCTCTTCTGATGGAGCTCAGTCTCAAGGCTGAGGAAGCTTCTCAGTACTAGCTTAAAATCAGAGCTCTTCTTTTTCAGAGTGGCAGTCCTTGGCACTTCTGGGTGCAACGCCTGTTAAATGACCCTTATTGCCGTGGCACAAATCCTTGCGTTGCTCTGCAGCATCATTGCATGCCTGAAAGATTCACTTATGGAGCATTCAGGTTGCTCCTTACTTTGTGAGTGACCATTCACAAATATACCATAAGAGCTGGTGATGCTGCAACTTCTTATCCCTTGTCATCTTACTACTTAAAGAAGAGGGTTTTCAAACCAGCCCAAAACACTGCTGTAAGCCATGTAACAGGGTTTCAACCTTAGAATTCACCCTGCTGTTCTGCCACCCCACACAAAATAATGCTGTTATTACATGTGCTGAGTTTGACAGAGGATTAGCTTTGCAGGAGAAAAGGCTTTATGCTCTCAACAGTTGTTTCAAACATCGGCAATGAGCTCTAATGTTCTGTCTGTGGTGTCTCAGCTTCCTACCGATATTTCAGAATCACAATTTAACTCCTCTGAAAAGGAATAGAGATTTGTTTGTTTGTTTGTTGTGGGGTTTTTTTGGGGGGTTGAGGTTTTTTTTAGTTTTTAGTTTTCCAAAGTGACTCTTCTATAGTTCTTTTAATAGATAGGCTTATAACAATAGCATCATTTTTTCTTACTGCAACCTTAAAGAGGAGGCAATACAATAAAGTGGTAAAGTTCACAGTATCATCTGAACTGATGAGTATCTCTCTGGTCAGAAAGAAGCAGAGGGAAAGAGGGCCCTATTTCCCTAAGAGGTCCTTTGTTGCAGTTCAGCAACCCAGCTGTCACTCATTGCTTGGAACATGCTAATGCAGAGAGATGAGTCCAGAAGTGGCAGTGGGCAAAAGTGAAATCCAGCCAGAAGGGCTGAGTGAATTCATGCTCTGTGGGATTTACCAGCCTGAGGAGCAGGGAGGCAGAGTCCCTGCAGAAGCTGTTTTTTAAGAAGCAGAAGTGCAGCACTCTGCCCTGAGGCAGACATATTGCTCTACAGTGAAGTGAATAAAGTTAAAGATGCCTGGTTACATGTTGAAAGTTTAAAGCGTTAAGAACTAATAATTGTATCCTCTTGATTGTTGTGTAGCAGGTGGATCAATGTCACAAATGGTTTGTACCCCAGGCCCCAGTTTTTCACTTCTTGAATTGTATGCCCCTTTTCCAAAACCCCTTTTTAAAATCCTCTACCTCCCCTTGAGTCAGCCTCCACTGCTCCCACCTGCTCCTCCAGCCGCATGCTCTCCTGCTCTTCCGGCTGCGTGCTCCCCGTCTGCTCCTCTTCCTACTTCCTGCTGGTGTCTGCTGCTGTCACCACCCCCATGAAAATCACTGAGATGCCCATGAAGCCTTGCTGCGAGCCAGGACCTAATCGGCACCGAAAGTCTCCAGCCGAGACAAACTGACGCAAGATCCGGACCTACAAAAGACACCATTGAACTGGCCATGCCCTAAGGTGTTGGCAGACAGTTTCCTGCATCTCGCTGTAACTTGGAGGGCACCTGAGAAGTGGGGGGATACCCCTGGATTGGGCCAGCCTGGGTGAGTACAAGAACACCCGTGAGGGTGATCTCCTGGCTCTGCAGTAATGAGGGCTGCAAAGCCCATTGCCCCTCCTCCTCGACGGTGGACCAGGAAGAGCACTGGTGGCTCAGACCATCCCTCAAGACCCCTTTTTAAATAAAGGCATTGAAAGGAGGGAACATTGTCCCCTGCCTGTTATTCTTAACATACAGCACCTGTATTTTCTTCTAGCTAAGCCCTGAAATTTGTTCAGGAGGAATTGCCTCAAAGGGAGCAGGCAGGAAAAGCCACCTGCAGTGTGTACCTACAATACCCTGACAGCACAGGCAAAGAGCCCCCAAGTACCACTAAAACTGACACGTGGAGGACAAAGATCTGCACAAAGAAGTGCCAGGAGTTGGACTTATAAGTCTTTATTAGGCTCCCAAAATAAATGTCTGCAGTATTTCAAAAGAGTTCAGCACTAGGGAGATCACATTCAGAGTCTTGTTCTTAAGTGTGGTTACCATTAAGCAGGATATGCAGCTCCCATACTGGGAAGCCCAGATTATGCTAACCACATGCAAATTTTCACACAGCACAGAAAAGAACCAATTTCAGAGCACAAAGTTAGGTTTTTAATAGCTTTCTTTCATCCTCATATTAAAAATCAAGTCTTCCCTGTGAGCAGTACAGCTAACAAACCCTGGGTTTCCACTGATTTCTATCTCGTGATTCAACTTACAGTAATTTTAGAAGATGAAACCTCTGGATGAAGCCTTTGTTGCCCTGGAGGGCATGGATAAGGGCGCACAGGACTCACATGGCAGATTTGCTCAGAGGCAACACTGAAAAGATCTTTCTGAGCATGTATTTTAGTAAAGCTTTAATGATTAAAACATAGCTGAGACCTCTTTTGCAAAATAAGATGCTTTTAGAGAAAATAGCTCTGAAATTTTTTTGGTATGAATGGACTAACAGTGATCAGAGACTTTTTTTTTTTAACAAAGGAGTCCAAAGATTGATGCAAGTTTCTTTGCAAGTTAATATTGGATAATAGCAATAGCAACTGTTAAGAACCAATGATTATAATATATTACTCAATTTAGATTGTCTGTAGAAATGTCTCTCTTAAGCACAAGGACAAATACTTTCTCCTTTATTCCAATAACCAGCCTATATACATTTTTCTCAGGGATCATATGACAGAAGGCTCCTTGTGCAACTCGGGTAGTTAAGAGATACCACAAAGACTGAAATTCTTCATCCAGAAGCATTAAGTTGCATAAAAATTCAAATGTTCCCTTTTCTCTATGTCTGTTCCAACAGAATCTGAGGTTACGCATAAAATTTGTTAGTTTCTGTGACCAGTAGAGACTGCCTGCTCCTTGCACCCTGGAACACTTGCAACTGTGCCTTCTGCTGCAGTGTTCTGACCCATGTTACTGTGAAAATTCTTTCACTGAATGTCCAGCTTGTTTATGCAAACTCTGCTTAGATAATTAAAAACACAGTCCAAAAGTCATGTTAAAAAGCCTTTCTGAACAGCTACACTTAGAAGTTTCTTCCCCTGTTGACAAATAGCAAACAGGAGTCCAAAGTAGTATTAAGCTTCTGGCACCCACAATGTAATTCTGAAAAGTCATTTTTCATAATGATAAAAATGAAAATTAGAAATGTTAAAGATTTGAAGAGTTGAAACCCTTAATTGTCATAGAATAAGTGTATTAATATTTTAGATATAATAATCTTAAATTGTAATGTAACAGTAAGGAGCCACCTCCGTGGTCCCCCTGAAGGGAGCAGTGAGGGCGGAGCTGCCTGGTCGCTGGAGGCTGCCCACAGGCCCCCCTCCGACGCCGGAGTGGACTGCCCGCTGCCTTGAGAGAACTTGCACCTCCCCCC
>VWZU01005457.1:169744-185941 GCA_013397095.1 Sterrhoptilus dennistouni | reverse complement strand
GGAGACTCCTGGCGAGGGAAGAGTTCTCCAGCTTTGCAGGAACATCCGGCTGCAAAGCTGACCAAGACTCTCCTCCTCAAGGGCGAACCCGGTTGCAAAATCCCTCGAGCCACCCTTGTAAGAGCTGATTAATAAAGGCATTTTAAGGAGAAAAATATTATCTCCGCCCATTTTTAACAATAACACCCAGCATGTTCAAGGAACCTTCAATTACAATATATAGTGCAATAAATAATAGCTTATGTCTACTTATTCAAATGTTATAAACAAATCAGCCAGATTGATAATCAAAAATAAAATTTATTTTGTGTGACAGCGTTCTCGGAAAAGCCACAATAAAAAGGACAACTCTGATCCCGGGATCGCAGCCTGGTGAACCTCAGACTGGCCTCTATCACACCAGTCCCCCCTTGTTCACAAATCCTGCCACCAAAGGTGCAGTTTATATACAGTTTATTTTCCCTAAGGCAGGGTTTCTTTGTCCACTTCTGCTCAGATCGCATATTCATGCATCGTCCTCTTTTGGGATGTCTGTTCTCTGAGAGAACTTTTGGTCAGAGGTGAAGGATTGATTAGGTTTCTGAGAAGCTGGCACTGGGATGTGCACCCCTGACAAATGCATATCTGGTATCAATCACCTAGGTGGAACCAAGCCCACCACTGCTGATGGCCCATCATCGTCAGGGCGCAGCTCCTTTTCTGTTGTAAATTCATGGTTCCTCCTCGAGCCGACAGTCCCCTTACAGTTGCAAATTGGCTTTCCCTGGTAGTCACTTGTGAGTCCTCAATTCTATATTTCTTAATTTCCAAACAGAAATTATTTTATACAGACATTACACATAACACAAAGGACATACCTTTCACAAAGTGAAAACCCCTGAAGTGTTCCATGCTTATTAATGGAAGAAAATACAGTTGCCTGTTCTGTTCTATCTTTCCTCACCTCCCTCCCCACTGGTTGCTTGTATCTTGTCAGAAACTTTAGTTTTCTGTCTGTGGAGCCAGCACTGTCTCTGTGCTGCCTGTTCATACAGGACCTAGAATGATGGGGTATTTATCAGGGCCTCCAGCTGCTGCCAAAATATAAGTAATTTTATCAGCCTAATGTTTTATTTATTTGCACTTAATGTTCCTATTTAAAAGGAAGAGAATGTGGGAATATTAATGGAAAAGTTGGGGGTAGGGAGCTGGAATGAGTTATTAAAAGTTTCACCACTTGAGCTTTTAAGCTTCTCCATCTGAAGCTGTTCAGTTTGATGTGAATGCATGCATATCTCTCATGCAAATTGTCCCAGAGGCAGCTATTTTGGGCAGTGTATATTCATTGTGGAGTCACAAAAGGTCGATTAGGTCTGCTGAAATTCCTGGTTGATGCTGATTGACTGTGAGCGACATTTAAGTCTTTCAGACTTCCTTATCTAGCCCACTCCCTGCAGGCTGAATATGGACGTGCGCCTTATGCAGCCTCACAACAGACACCTTGAGCTGCAGATTTAGGAGCTTTTTAATTATTTGTGTGTAAGGAAGGAAAGAAACTGTGATGATTTTCTTTTTGTGCTGATGGGAGTTCTTTTCAGCCTGCTGCAGGAAGTGGCCAAAACCCAGTAAGATGATTAAATAGGGCTCTTCTCCCGGTGCTGAAAAATTGATTTTCCTCAAATGTTCTCACAAAACTACACCTGTTGGCCAACAATGAAGTGGAAAAGCATTTTCACCTGAAAATCCAGCCTGTCATGGAGAAGGCTAATCAAGTGAAAAGAGAGGGGTAAAATCAAAACTCCTTCAAATCCTGAAGTCTGTTATTTGACTTCACATGAACCCCGCAATTTCTATCCAGCACTGCCAGTTACTCTGGTGCTGTGTACCTTTACTTTGCTAATCTACTTTGCAAAACTACCAATTTTCCCCTCATCTTGCTAAAAAGAAGAAACTTAATTTTTGCAAAGTTTTGCAAAGAGAGGTGATAGTCTGCTTGAAAACTGCACATTTTGGAGAAAGGGTTCTGAAGAAAATATGAAGTGCTGCAGCCTGAGGCGTAGACACAGATGCATATATATATATAAAGAGGTGAAGGGAAAGATGTTGTGGTGTGCATTTTGGCTTTACCAAATTTTTGCATGCTTCTGTTATTTGTTTTATAATGGTTTGTCCCTATACCCCCATGTTAAACCCTTTTGGTTTTTCCCAAATTATAGGTCCTGTCAATCACTCTGTAGCCCCGCCCAGAAGCCTGAAGCGTTCTGGGGAGGCTGTGGGGTGATTTGTCAGGTTCTCAGTTCCCTGCTCCCTTTTTTATGTATGGAATTGCTCTTTTGTTCTGGGTCACTCCCTCTCCTTCTTGGATTGGTCCTAGATTGTCCCCTGCCCCTTTCCACACCCCCTGTACTTAAGCTGAGACCCCAGAAAGAAAAGCTTGCTTCTACATGGGCCACCCTCTGGGTAAAATAAAACCCAGTTTAAACCCACATGAAGTCCTCCTTTCTTCCTTGCCATTGCCACGCTTCTGTCTGAGGCCAAGACCCACAACATGGGAAAGGTACCAAGCTGTACCCTTAAATGCAAGCCAGAAAGCAGAACCAAACCCCTACAGAAAGGAACACAAGTTTCTATTCTTCACTTTCTCTACAGATTTCTCCAGGTTAAAGTCTCAAGCTCAACATGCTTGTTGGGTTTAGCCATAGAATGATTTGGGTAAATATTTGCTTCTTTGTAGATGCTTGAAGATGCAGATGAAAATGTTTCCAGCAATGAACATAGTAAAAGTGGATGAAAGGACCTCAAATCCTTTCTGCTGGACTTCCCACTCACTTCTTTTGTGTGAAGAATATGGTCATCTGTGGCTGTGTAAATTCTAATATCTTGAACAATGCATTGAATGATAAGCACCTATTGGTTCTACTGATTGGCAAGTTTTGGCAGGCATTTAAGAGATTTTTAAACAACCCTTAATCCCTCACAGCTGTGACTGAATGCAGACCAAAAGAATTTGCATTCCCTCTGTATCCTTTGGCTTTAAATATAATCACTTGGTGGCAGTGATCGTATACATTGTCTTTAACAGTGGAGGAAATGAGCTTTAATTTCACAAAGTGATTGCATCTTGGCTTTCAGAGATGCCTACTGCCTATTCAACACATGCCCCAGTCCCTGGGCACAGAGCAGCACTATATGCAGCAGAACCATTCTATGAGCTGCATCTGTAACTATCCCCTTGAACAGCTAAAAGGTAGCTGATAACTTTGGCCTGAAGGCTCAGGACATATAGTATTTCTAAAAGTACTTGTACTCACTTTGTCCATCATTACATGAGTGTGTGAAACCAGGCTCTGATGTGGGACTGGCTAGTGAAGCATGCTCTGGAAATGGGAGGAATAGCATGTTTCACCTGAAGTCTGTCATGTGCCCCCAGTGAATTATCCCTACTGTCACTACAGCCCATTCCCTTTTCCTCCTCAGGTTCCTAAAACTTCCCTGCTATGGGCTTTTTGAGTAAGCACACATATATTGGCTTTCTTGAGTCGGGGGCAAAGGAGGTTACCAGAAGACCACAGAGACACGGGAACCTTTAGCAGTTACAGTAAGAAGAGAGTAAATATGATCATTAAACAATCAGTTCATTTTTATTTATTTGGAACACCTCAGGGCAATAACTGGTTTGATGGGGCTATTCTAAAATCATTACCCTGCTATATTCTATATTACATCTATTCAATTTCTCACTAAAGATTAAACAACCCACTTGAAGAGAAACATCTTTTTATTAAAGTCACATTTTAAAAAACAGGTACTGAGCTTTTGAGGAATTAAGTATTTACATTCATATGGAAGAACTGCAATAGAAAGAAGCATCTTAACTTCCAGGCACTGAAAATACACCTGTAATTTAGAGAATATCCTCTCTACTGTAAAAGAAACAAGCTCTTTCTCTCCCCCATGATTTCTTCTCCTGAAACACACACTGCACTCTTAGCCAGAGACCAGGAGAAACCACAAACATGACTTACCCAAGTGAGCTTTTCCCTATAAACTTTTACAATTGAACCTGCAAAGCAACTAAGTGCAAACATTTGTTGAGTAATTAAAAGGAACAAGTCAGCAAAAAAACCACATCTCTTTGCATATTCATGGTACCAAAATAGCTAGTACAAGGCACAATTGATGGCAAAACAACTGGGACTGACTGTGCAGGGAGTTGTCCCTGTGGAATTGTGACTTCATCCCATGCCAGAGAGAGCTGCATCCTCACAACACTCCTGGAGCAGCCTGGTACATAGGGGTGCATAGGTGTGTGGCCTCATGGGGGGCTTTTGCATCAGCATTAACAGGTTGTAGGGAGGGATAAGGATACACCTAAATACTCAAGCATTTGTAGTCCCCAAAGGAAAAGGAAAACTTGCATGTCCTCTGTGTGATGAGGGATCCTACTGGCAGATGTGTGATTTGAAAATTTGGACTTGTTGAAAAAGATGCTGGAAAATCAAGTTTGCACAGTGATATGTTTTTAGTGTCTGATCTTATTTACCCATTGTATTGCTGGTATCCTGAATATATAGTTGACTGGCAGTTAATTACATGTCATTAAATAAAACAGCAGACTGCTACAGTACCAAGCACTTTAAACAACATGAACAGTGCAGTTTTTCCCTTCAATACCCATCATACAGTGGTCCATTTTTGCAGACAGATGTAAGCTATAACCATGCACTGGATGTCACAGCTACCTGATGTTCCACTGGAATCAGGCAGACTGGAGATAGGGTGGCAGGTTTTGAAGCAGTGACACAAATCCTGTCCATGTTGTCTGGCCCCAACTGCAGCTCCTCCCATACCACAGGACTGTTCTTGGTCTTTTTGTTGACTGTGCTTGGTCAATTACAAAGGGGAACCTCTTCTTCTGGAGCTCAAGTTGGGACATTTTATTTCCCAGAGATGGTGAGCTGTCATATCTGAAACAGCGTTTGGTGCTTGTCTGCAGCAGCTTGTCCCCCCATCCAAGGCATCATGTGGGAAGAACGCAGACTGTCTCTCCTTTACTGCCATACTTCGTGTTCAGCACCCTTACTAAAAACTCACTTCATTGCAGAGCTCACAGTCAAGGTCGGTGATTTTACAGGAGATCTCAAGCCCAATTTCAAGCATTTTTTGTTATTTTAAAGAACAACATTTTATCTTCCTGGCTTATGGTAGACATTCTTTTGTCCTTAAAGGTACTTAGGCACAAGCTGTGCAAGGATAATAAACAATAACTAGAGTCTGATGGAAAGCTGAAGCCATTTATATGAGAAAGAAAAAACCAACAACAAAAAATACAAATGCCAAACCAAATAAAATCACACTGCTCTTGTTAGCTCTCGCTGTGAAGGGTCTCACTAGTATGGCTGAGCAATGATGATTTAAGAATTCAAGACCGGTAGTGGGGGCAATTGTCTTGACTGTTGTCACTTGATGGGCTTTCTACTCAGAGCATGCATTGTCCTGAAAAGCTTGTCTTCGCATCTAGCCTATGCTAAGAGATTTGTTGTTTTGTATGAACCCATATCATCCATTTCAAACCAGAAGATTTCTACCCTCCAGTCATGTTTAAAATCACCACTGAAGTTGATACAACTACTTGGGTGCAGACCTACCCTTTGGTCTCGGCATTTCAGAGGCCCCAGAGTTGTGCTCTTCTGCACAAAAATTAGTAGCCAAGAGAGGCAGAGAATTGCAATTCTGATCCTAGGTGCTCTGCTTGAATGCAGAATAGGGGAAGTAAGTTATAGACAGATCCTTGAAAATATGGTCACTGGCTTTGCTGGGACTAAAGTGGACACGATACGTAGCGTAAGAATATTTTAACTGAGGTTGGATCAAATCTCTAAGGATTCTCTCTCACCAATGAATTCTTATGCTTCATAGTTAGTCCTGGAAGTGATTTATTCTGGAGGCAAAGGGGGGCTTATCTTCGAAGCAAGAAAATGGCTCCATCTGATGCCTCGTTATGCAAACTCAATTGCATAGGAAGCGCATTGATGTATCAGTGAGGGGGGCATAATTCCTGCTGGGTGCTGACCATTTACAGCGTTGAAATTCATTTTGGCATGTTTGCCCTTGGGACTACTCATGCACTTGAATTTAGCAAAGTGCCCTTAGCACATACCTGTATTGGGACCAAAATTCTTACTATCTGTATGTCATGAGGTGGTTCATCTTTAAAACTAAATTAAAATGTTGAATTGTGTAACCTTCAGCATGTCCCTCCAGATGAAAATGACTCAGTGTTACCCCAGTAGATAAATCTCCTTGGAAAGTTCATGCATAAACTGTATTTAAGGAAAATAGCTTCTAATTATGCAAAGATATTAATCATCCCATCTGATTGTAATGAGGATAATTTGCATTATTCCTAAACAAAAAGCTTCACTAGAAGAGTTATGGCTGTTATCCATTTTGCTACAGTCCAGCTAGTGATCAGAAAGCCATTATCTTTCCTTCTTTACAGAAGTTCTACTGCTCAAAAAAGTCAGAATGGGTGAAGATGAACAGTTTGCAGTCTGCCGCTATATACCTCGTTGCTACATAACCCTCCATCATTTACCATCACAACTTCTTAATTTATTTTTCTTTTATAGGCTTTCTTCTGCTCTTTGTTTGGTTCTGAAAGAAGTACACCATTGGACTTCTATTGCAGGTTTTTCTCAAACATGTTGTAAAGGACTCTGAATGGACTATAATCAGAGGATTATTCTGGTTGTGTCAGAGGATGGTAAAATCCTGTACCAGTATTATGTAGTGAAGCAGTACTTTATCTATTAGACTCAGCGTGATCAATTCAATCCATTTGAATTATGAAATGCATAGAAGATAAAATCTAGGGAGAGTTCATGTATGGAAGTTTGTGTTTAGCAACATGGTTTATGAGCCTCTATGGTATGTATGTACACACTGTCTAATAAATAATTTCTGAGTGCCATGAGCTGAAGTTTCAAAGCAGCCTCAGAGAGTCATGCATCTAACTCCCTTATGTCTTTGAAACCCCAGACACAATATTCTAGAAACAGGAAAGGGGCTTGAATAGTAATTACGAGCATATTTTGAAACCTGGAGAGTGAAAAAAAATTGGATTCTGGGAATCGTAAATTGAGGAAGGAGAGAATGATGAACTGTGTATTTTGTAACTAAAGGACTGATATACTTCTGTGGCCTTGAAAGTTCATATGAATTATCTAGCAATTGTACAGTGCGCTTGTAGCAGTGTTTTCTTTGCAGAAAGCTCTGACTCCTTTCAGGATTTAATAGTTTATTTCCTTTATGAAAATTAGAACTGGATAAAGGGCAGGGGGAAAGAAATGCAGCTGATGGGTATGTGGGTTTCTTCTTGTTGTTTTGTGTGAACTCAATATTTTTCATTAGGCCATTTCCATGTTAAGAGCTGTGATGACGGATAATGAGAGACATGGTGAATAAACAAAAGACGGTACTTTCTCTGCTAATGTTAATTGGGATCATTAATGAAAATCAGCACAGAAGCAGTGGTTTTCACAACCTGAGAATGCATTCAGAGTGCTTAAATCTCTTCTAGCAAAGTAAACCAAATTAGTACAGGATTCTGTCTGTTATGATCAGGTAGCATTTGGCAGAAAACTGCAAGCTTTATTGTAAATATTTGTGATTACCTTAACTGGAATTAACCAGGAGTTCTCTGTGCAGGTATGAAGAGAAATACCTGACCTTGGTTTCATGTTAAGCTATATATTCCTTTATATCTAGCCATTTAAGTGTCAGCAACTTCAGAGTTTATTATACTGGCTACAATTTTGCATTTTTCAGTAGATATATGCTATGGCAGTCCTAAACACAGGTATGTGGAACTTCTTTGTACATTGTCAGTAGTAATCATATCCAAAAGGTTATTTCTAGGAATTACTAAATGAAGAATTCCTGGACTACATACTAATTGCAGAGCCTACAACAGTGAAAAACTTGGTACTTGTATCAGCAGTTTCAAAAACCCAGGGAGGCTATTTGAGTTTTCACTGATGATAAAAAAGAAATGAATACCAGAGTAAGATATTTGAATTTGTGTATTGTGGTCAGCTGCAATTTCCAAGGGAGTATAACTTCTGATTGAAGTGTTGTCTGTGTTTGGGCAACTGATCCATGATGGATTCTGCATGGATTCTCTACTTTCCAGTAAAACGTTGACTTCTCTTGCAGGTTTTCCTGCATTTATGCTTCTCAAAGTCTCTTCTTCCTACGCAGCAATTTGCATTAAAAATTAAGAACTTAATCATCTCCTATGTCTTTTTCATTTTTATTAAATTGGATTGAAACCAGGCAGCAGGTTCAACAGTCATTGGGAGAAGGGATTTGAAGTCACACAGACAGAATGACTATGTGCATTCTGCGTATATAAGAAAAAAGAATAAAATAAAATTTTCCCAATTTGGCAGCTGAAATTACAATCATTCTGTGATCCTTCAGCATTCTTTCCACTGGTTTTCCCTTCCCTCCTCATGAGTTTTCTGGCCCCTCTCCTCTAATTCTTTGTTTCACAGTTGCAATTCCTTCTCCCTGTTCCTACCTCTACTTTTCTCTTGGGAATTTCTTTCTTATCCTTTCCTCCCTGAAGGTTCATATCCCAGCAGAGTTGCTTCTGCTCTGCAGTTACAATCTAGAAAAGAAAGCAACAGGAATTTTGCTTTGAAATGAGAAGCTTGCCTAAACACATCCAACACCTTCAGCAGGAACACTTTTCCATCCCCCCTTGCCTATATACATTTGGTTCTCTCAATTGTTCATCTCTATTCAGAGCAACTTCCTCAGCACACGCATTTTCATTAAATGTAATGAAAGAAGAACAATTTAGCATCCCACCTGTGACAACTCACTGATTCAGCTCATGATGACCTATTGTGAATACCTGGGCTTCAGTCAAGATTTTGATTAGTGAGAAGAAGTAACCTCTGCATAATTAAGATTGTAGCAAGAATTTATTTATTCTGAGCCATTTTAATTTAAAAGTCCAATAATTAGATAATATATGAAGGCACCTCCAAGGCACTCACTGGCAGAATTTCTGAGAATTTACAGTTTGTCTCACTTCATATTCTGAAAAGTTTATCACGTGTATAGTCTCCAGAAGGGGGTAATTTATTTGTGGGTACACTGCAAGAAAAGCAGAGAAACAGCTTGTGAAATAGGGAGCTTCAATTTTTTTGTGTCAATTATATCTGGAACAATTTTAAGTAATTCTTGCTCTTCTGACATGCAACTGCTCATGAATGGTTTGGCCTAGAAACTTCAAATATGATTTATTCAAAAGGTCTTCATCCCTCCCACTCTGCATTAAAAGAGGAGAGAGTTGGTGAACTTGGAAGCTATCCCCTGGAAATCTGGAAACAGCAGAGCTGACTGATGGGATCTGAAATAGCTTATTGAGTTTGTCACTGACACTATGGGCTTCTGTAGTCACAAAATATGAGAATAGACAGCAACAGCCTGTATTGCTGTTGGAGAGGGAGCTTGGCTTCCTTGCAGCCAGCTGTTCATTTAGTCACAAGCCAGCACCAAGTCTGTATTAGTCCCTTAATACATAGGGACTATTAATAATCACCATGGCACATGAACTGCACCAGTGCATGGAGCTTCTGATTCTGTGACCCCTCTGTTAACTCCACCATGCTCTGAGAAACACAATAATTTTTTAATTGGTTCTTGTTGGTCTTCCAGTCTCATATTATCAGGGAAGCACTCAAGAGACATTTAGGAGTGAAGAAAAGGAGTTTTTCATTATGATGCATCTTCTACCATCACCATGTCAACACCACCCGGCTTGAAAAGCTCACTGAACAAAGCAAACAACATAGCAGTGATAACAAGCAATTGTGGCTTTAGCAAGAAGGAATGCACAAAAAAAAAAAAAATCAAAGAATTATCTGGCAGATAATTACAGAGCTTTATGCTGTAGGCTGCATATGTGAATTTCATGAGATGTTTATTAGAAGCACCTTCCTTACTACAGAAAACTTCATTCACTTACTTTTGTGAGCCTACATTGAAAATTTCAAGAGCACATGTTACACAAAAAAATCTTTATAAAAGTATCTGTGGTTGAGGACAGTGTTAAAGCGAAATTTACTCCCTTCCCACTTAAAACCCAGTAGAAGAATGTGATAACCATAAAATTAGGTCTCCACATAAGTAAATAGAAGCTTGTTACATGTATCAGCTCATTAGCATTTCAAATGGTTCTTATATCAATTTAAATATTAACAGATACCTGTGTGGATGAGGTGGATGACTCATCTCAATGGCTGAAACCAATGGTCAGAAATTGTATCACAAAACGTTTGAGTTTTTTCAGTAGAAATATGGGAAATATTAAAGGAATACCCACATCTGCTTCTGGGAGTATGACAGGGGTGTGTATGAAATACTTTTAAACTTGGCTTCTCTTGAATTTTGCTTGAATAGCCTGATGTGATAGTTCATGCTGTTGTTGGTTTCCTCTTGTCATCATCTAATTCACAAAAGAAGTTTGCTCCCACACTTCCATGACCACAGACACTAGATAAGAGATGTGGCTCAAGCACTGAACTTCCTATATAGAAGATGGGGACATCAGAGATTTAAACAAACTCTCAGATGACTTGGCAAAAATAGTATATATTGTTTGGTTTTGTGCCAAAATACTTTGGTCTTTGACTTTTTTTCCCCCTAAAGAAAAACATGGACTTTCCCCACTTCGAACTTTTACAAGAAATTCTTGACACATACAGAATACAAACAAGCCTCATGAACTTCAGTTAAATGATGAAGAGATGAGAAGCAAAAAGAAGTTTTCCAATGCCTTTCATTTATTGTGAGTTTTGAATAGAAGACAAACATCCGCAACCTTCACAGAATCACAGAATATGTTGAGTTGGAAGGGACCCACAAGGATCATTAAGTCCAACCCCTGGTTCTGCACAGGACCATCCCCAAGAGTCACACCATGTGACTGAGAATATTGTCCAAGTGCTTTTTGAACTTTGTCAGGCTCAGTGCTGTGACCACTTCCCTGGAGAGCCTGCTCCAGTGCCCAGCCACCCCCTGCTGAAAAACACTTTCCTGATATCCAACCCAAACCTTTCCTGACACAACTTCAGGCCATTCCCTGAGTTCTGTAACTGGTCACCAGAGAGAAGAATCAGTGCCTGCCCCTCCTCTTCCCCTCATGAGGAAGCTGCAGGCTGCAAGGAGGTCTCCTTTGAGTCTCCTGCAGGCTGAACAGACCAAGTGCTCTCAGCTCCTCAGCTGCTCCTCATACAGCTTCCCCTCAAGGCCCCTCACCATCCTTGCTGCCCTCCTTTGGGCTGAGAGCTTTAGATCCTTCTTACATTGGCACCCATAACTGCCCCCAGCAGTGGAGGTGACGCTGCCCCAGTGCAGAGCAGAGGGGACAATCCCCTCCCTTGCCTGGGTGATGCTGTGCCTGATGTACCCCAGGACATGGGTGGCTCTCCTGGCTGCCAGGGCACTGCTGACTCATTTTCAATATGACATTGACCAGGACCCTCAGATCCCTTTCTACAGCACTGCTTCCCAGCATCTCATTCCCCAGTCTGTCTGTACATCCAAGGTTGTCCCATCCCAGGAGCAGAATCCAGCACTTTCTGTTCTTGAACTTCATACAGTGGTGATTCCTCAGCCCTCTGATTTATCAAGGCCTCTCTGCAGGGCCTTCCTGCCTTTGGCAGAGGCAACAGCTCCTCCCTGTTTTGTATCATCTGTGAGCTTGCTCTGTATCTCTTCCAGTCCTGCATCTAAGTCATTTATGAAGATGCTGAAGAGCACAGGGCCAAGGGTAGAGCCCTGTGGAACCCCACTAGTGACAGGTCCCCAGTTTGATGTCACCCCATTCACTATAACCTTTTGTTCCTGACCTTTGCACCTTACTCAATTTTACAGTAACTAGCTGTTGAAAACTGCCCTTAAATAAAGCAAATTGCAGTTATATTTTTCTAGTCTTCATTGAAAAAAAAAAGGGAGGTAGTTGTGCTTTTCTGTTCCACTTAATGGTTCCATGAATCTGCTGGTGTGCAGGTATATTTTGAAAGCCTTGAATTACACACTGATTGTCAAGTGAAAAGACAGCCAATGCTGTGTAGAAATCGGCTGTAACTGCTATTTGGAGTAGTAAATCACTCATTTTGCATTGATGTTATGAATTTTTGTCCCACTTAGTGTCAGCTGATACAAACCAACATCCATGATACTGAATTAGTAATTTGGTAGTGAATTAGTACAAATTCTCTTTACATGACAAGTGATTGTTTCTGTTACATGTTAAGCTTAAAAAATGTTGTTAGTACTAGGTAAAATCTCACTATATATGTTTCAGAAAAAGCTTGAATGTCAGGAGTGTGTTTTCATTTCTGGAGACTGACATAGATTCTTGTGCCCTAGGCAGTAACTTGCAGTTTTCCTGTAACAGATTTCTTCTGGGTTTGTACTGAAATAGCTGCTTACTATGTCTTCTAAAACTACCTTTCATTTCTTGAAAACTTGAAAGCAAGAATTAAATTTCTTTTTACTCTGCAGAGATGTCAGGGAGGAGGATTAACATTCATTTATTTCTACAAAGTAGTGATGGTGAATATTACATGTAAGTATGCATTTGTGCAGCAGCTCTCAATCTATAGTCCATGTTACCTGGCCTATTTTTAGGTGTATAAACTACTCTTACTTCCCCTGTGCCAGAGACATTAACTATATTTGTCAGGGATCAGAGGTCCATAGCTTGAAAACCACAGTGTCCAAGGGAAAAAAAAATGTGTAGAAATTGCCATCTGTAGGTCTAAACAGTTTCATATAAACTGCGTGAGGATGCAACCAAAAACCAGAGCAAAATCTCATGCATCCTCCCTTTTCTTCTGCTACCCACTAGTTTGCCTCATTCTCTGCTTTCATTCAAGGAGGCTAATAAAACAATTGCAATTTATCTTCTCTCCTCTCTTCCAAAGGACCATGCCCTTATCTTTCCTAATTTCCCTCATCAATGTCATCTTCTGCTTTGGGACATATTTGAATAGAGAGCTCGTATTTTCTCCTTTCTCTTGATTTTGTACCATCCACCTCCAGGCAGAAATAATACCTCCATTATGTATGTAAACAGCCAACATATGATTCAAGCTATCACAACCAGTAAACATGAAATAGCAATGCTCATCAGAGCTGGTGAAAAGATAGCTTCTTCATGCTTTTAGTGACCAGTTTAGTCCTTGCCAATGGCTTTTCATTTTGTTCCTTCCATTGACTTGGAGTCTTTAGAACTGACCTTGGATTTTAAGGGGCAGATGACATCAGTACCAAAATTAGCTTTTTGCTTGCTTTGTAGTTCCCACAGGCAAAAGATACATGAATTATTTCTCACAAAAGGCCTGAACCCAAGTGTCTCCTCAGCACCTTGCTGTGCTGGGTAGTCCTGTCCAACTGGCTCTTTTGCTTCCACCTTCCCATGGAGCAGGCAGGCAGGTGGAGGCTTACTTTTTTCTTCACTGAGGGAGGCTTTCAGGCCCCTGCTGTCTTCAGAGGGAGAGTCAGAGACTCTGAAACAGGTTTTCATGAGTACAAAAAGCCACCTGGACACCTGGTTCTCCTGGAGGGCCACAGCTGGTGTCTGTAATGAGTGTTTGAATACATTGTATGTGTACCTATGATTTCCAAGACTTCTTGTGTTCTTCATGTTTCTTTTCTCAAGGAACTGACGTGGTTTTGCTGATGCATGAAGACAGAAAGTGACATACTACTCTTTCCTTACATAAACACACATACATGAAAAGACAGAGGCAATAGAAATAGATGAACAAATGTACAAAAATAAGCATAAATATTGCAGATATAGATAGGGGAAAAATATATGGCAGGCAGATCTCTAGAGAAACAGATGGATAGCCTACAGCAATAAGCAGTAGTTATTTATGAAAGATAGGCAAATGCAGTTGTAAATTACTTGTAATTCTTCAAAATTTAATTTGCCATGAAAGCCCATCATGAATGATGCAAGGGAAATACCAAGTAAAAATTAGGTTTTCTTCTTAACCTGTGGGATAGAAAGTTATCTGACAGGTTACAATAAGCGGACATGAATGCAGATACACAGAGATATCTCATCACTTGGCACTTCTCAAGGTTTATTGTCAAAACAAATTAGCAGAAGTCTGCCATGTATTAGCAGGCAGACCAGCAGGCAAGATGCTAAAATGTCTTCTGTGCTAAATTGCCTTCCATGGCATTCTTGCCACCATCTCTTTCCCCTTGACCTCCATTCACTAGTTCATAAGATATTAAGGTGCCAGCAGTCAAAAGCCGCTGCTGGGAAAGGTTGCAACCACCTTATTTACTACTCAGTGTCCTTCCTACTTAATTTCCTGGTACCTGTCAGTTGTGATATGCCAAAGAAAAGGGTGAGAACCTATTTTTCCTCTGTAAATCTTAAAGAACACTTTTAAGTGCTGTTCCCAAACTCTGATAAGTGGACTGCAGTTGAAGTCATAACAAAAGTGGAATCGAGATAACGTAACCAGAGAAGTCAGACTTTCATATGCTTGTGGAATGCATCCAGGGAAGAGTGATGTAAAGAATTGTGCAGTTACATGTAAGTCCTGGTCTTGAGAGACCTCCTTGCATCAGTTTGAAACTGTTGTTCTCTATTCACCTTGTCATATATTAGTTTGAGTAGATGGACACCTATAACGTGCAAGTTTCCCAGAACATGAGATGTGACCTTTTGTGCACAAGGCAACTGAATCTTCCCTCAAGGTGATGTCTCCTGATTCAGCTACCAGCTCCTCCCTTGTGGTCCTTCTGCCTCACATGTGGGTAGGAGTGTCAAAACTTGCTAAATTCTTCCATTTAAATGTTTTAAAGTTAAATATACATTTCTAATTGTACACTGCTCAGCCCTTGTTGGTAATATGTAAAAAACTATGAGGTCAAGTTACACTTCCAAGTAGGAAATCCCACAGCTCTTCAGAAAATACTATCCCTCTCTGTCCTTATTCCACTGCATGCCATCAGGGCAGCTTACGGAGATCCTCCCTTCTCTCAGCATTTAGTCTTGCCTGATGTCCTCACAGAAGCAAGGAATTAAATGGAATGGATTTTTAAAAGAAAAGCAAGGGAGTCCTCCTCCTGGAGCTGAATAAAGTTGAGACAGCTCTGTCTGCTGCATGTCTTCACTTTGCAGGGAGCTGTCAGTAAGTTCTTTAAAGTTGGGGAACTTATGCAGGGAAAACAATTGGTGTGTCACTTGTAATCTACATGTGCAAATTGCACGGTGTTGAAAGCAAGAAAATTCATTTTTATTTATATAAATAGATCTGGTAGATTTCACATTAAGATTATTTCATTAAGCTCCTCAGACTGTGGAGCTATCACATAGTCTTGTTTCCACTTTTTGTTAATCTTCATTTGCAAATGCTGATTAGTTCCACAAAACTCTCTTGCTATTTATTGTAAAAGACCTCTCTTCTTCCTGTCAGGAAGGCTCAGGAGGAGGGAGAGGGGAGGGAGGAAGAGAAAAAAGGGAACTTCAAACCCAGCAGCCAGAACCAGAAGGAACATGAAAGTGGATTTACTTGAATCAGGAAAGGAGGAAGGGAGGACAAGAGAGAGAAACTCTCGTGCTGTCTTAACATCCTGGATGGAGCAGGCCCAAGCAGGACCTCCTGATAATGAAACAGTGGTGTAAGAACAGTGCAGATCAGTGGTATTACATTATGAGTTGTTAGTCAGAGACAGAGACTACACATCAACAAACAGCAATAAGTTTAATATGGTTGCTGTTTTTACAGGGAGTTTGAATCTCCTGGGTTTAGACTGGTTAGATTAGCTGATTGGTTGGGATCTCTCTCTGCCCAGATCTCTGAACAGATCTCTGTTCAAACTGCATTTGAGTTTGAACAGGGTTGGCTGGGTCTCTGTTTATAGAGTTCATTGTTCATCCAGGGGCTTGTTCTACCTCTTTTCTAAAATGAGCGACGTTAGCCAGATTGGATTTATTATAGCGAGATTTATCTTGTCCAGTTACAGACCAGCTGTGGGTCAAAACACGAGGGACATAGAAACTACTGGAAACTGTGTATGTTGCACTTCCCCTCTGCTTTCCAATTCATACTGTTCTTACATCCCTCTAACAGTAATATATATATATATATATATATATATATATAT
>VWZU01005457.1:113638-169686 GCA_013397095.1 Sterrhoptilus dennistouni | reverse complement strand
TTTTATATATAAATCTATCCCGGTGGCCCATCAGATGACATTGTCTGCCTGTTATCTGCAGTTTTCTCTTCTCTCATCCTCTCCAGAAAAAAATGGTGAATACTGAGTACACTATGTTATTTTGAAATATTTCTGTTGGGTCACTAAATTTTATGCTTTACATAGACTGACATCTACACTGCTGCAATCAGCTAGATCTCAGATTTAAAAAAAACAGGTTTTAAATAGATATCACTCTCTAGCAGGTGCTTGTTCACAGTGCTAACTCCTCAGGTAAATCTGGGGCTCCAGGATGAAAAGACAGAGAGATGGAAGGCTGTGTGAAAAGGCAGAAGCAACAGAATGGAAATCCCAACAAAGTGTGAGGGTTATTGAGGGAGGAGTACAAGTAGGGCCATGGGGAAGCAGTGAGTGATGCTGGAGAGGTCAGTACATGTGTACATAACAAGTGCTCTCACACCAGGGCTGAAATACAACTCTTTCCCAGACAAACTTACCAACTTACTTATTTTTTTTTTCATTATGTTTTGTTCTAGTCTCTGCTTCCTACCATGGTGTGTCAGAATTCCATATGAATCACAGAGAAACCCTTTCTCTCTCTTTTTTTTTTTTTTTCCTTTTTTAAAATAAGCCTTTCCTTTCACATAGATATTCCTTCATACCTTCATTTAAATGCTGACTGCTCTTCCAACTGTTTCCCAGCAGGATCTGGTAACTAGGTCAGGTTTTTTAGCACCTAATTTTTTACCAAATACTGAACAAATACATCAAGGTATTCAAAGTACATGAGGGGTGTGGATTTGCATAGTCAGCATTCAGGTTCCCCCAAGCCCCATTCTAGAATAATGGCCCTGGATTACTCTTCAGTGACAGAACCCATTACTGCATGGAGGAAAAATAAAACTGCTTTCCAAAGATCCCAAGGGTAGAGACTGTAGGAAGCATGTGCAACATTTTTTCAAAGAATGTGTATTCACAGCAATTTTTTTTTCTTTTATGAGTAATATGCTAGAAGAAATTGTAAGTAACAATACAAAATTAAATTTAGTGAATGTGCTGAGGGGTAATCCTTAGAGAAACCTTATCTGTCTTGAGTATTCAAACACATCAAATTGCTGGGCATGATGGCAATTACTGCACTGCATATATTCAATTTGCTCTTGTATATACAATATTATCTTCCGTAAGGAATGGCAAACTGCAGAACATATTTCAGTAAACACTATTCTGAGTAAACAGAAATGGCTTGAGTGTGCACTTCTGTGCATAACAATGTACCAATGAAATATTGCTCTGACAGAGCTGCTGAGGGTCAGGGAGATAACATCCAATCAGAACTTCTTCAGTGTTAGGAGATCTTTCTTTAGAGGCTGGGAAAGACAGTCTCTAGTAGTTCTGGTGTTTCCCAGCCTGGGGTGAGAATGCAGACGTTCCTTTTGTTTAGGTAAATTAAAGAAAAAAATTAAGGCCGTTTCATTATTCTTGTAGGGACTATGCTACAAATATAGAGACAGCCCAATCCACCCATATACACCCATACTGAGGCATGTATACATATGCACTTGTGTGTGTATATATACACATGTATCTATATGGCCAAAATCCTGTGTCCTCTTATATTTCAGATGAACGAATATCCCACCATGCTGAAGGTTGTGTAAGCCCCCCTTTTTATGTGACATATTACAGGAGAGCACTGTTAGCTATCAGCCAAGTATACCAAGCAAGCTGGATATTATCTGCTGTATTAACATTGGAGAAGATGCAGTAAAGAACCAGCATTCAAGCCTGGAGCAGAACAGGAATATTTTGTATAAATTCTTGCCAGAACATGCTGATTCATCAAAATGAATCTTTTTGCAGAAAAAGGCTAGCTCCTTTGGCATTTTCCTTTGGCATAACATGTCAGTTTCTTTTCAATTAAAAGGTTTTATTTAAGAGGTCGAGATGCCCTTTCTGGTTTAGTGCAGAAAGTAAATTATAGTTTAAAATGAGAAAAATTAACACATCTATTTAAAAATGCAGTATTTTGAAAAGTTCAGGAAAGATCCACTCACTCATCCAACTGAACACGTGGAAAACTCAAATGTCAGCATCTGTCTCACTTGAGGTGGGATTCTTTGTAACCACTATTACCAGTTTTCATGTTATTAAAATTCTTTTCTGACTCAACTGCACATGTCTCTCTAGTCATAGTTCTCTTCTGCCTGTTTTTACCAGGACACCTTCCTCTCAGCAGAAGTTCTGCACTGTATGCAGTGACATTTTAAGCACTAATTCAAGAGCATAAGCATTATGACAATCATGCCCCCTTTTAAATGCTACCCAAGTATTAAGGAAAGAAAACACCCACCAAAAATGTACATACATCTTTGGTTGCATGTCTTTTTCTCTTGGCTTCCTCCCCTCCAGCACCTCATGAATGTTATGTTGCAAGCTTTTTATACAAAATTCTCTACCAATACAAATGAGCTAAAATTCATTGTAATCAAGACATCTGCAGTTCTTTATATCAATAAAGAATTTGTTCTGGTTTATATATATTTTTTAAGGTGCTTCTTCCTACTGCTGCTATCCAGGCTTCCCAGAGTGAAACCATGCCCCCTGCCCTTTTTGATGCTGCTTCACTATGGAGGCCAGAAAGCCAAGGATTGAGTCATGGAAGAGCCACCACTGTTAAATTTTAATTGCAGTGCAGGGAACTGAGAACACCTGCAAAGTCAGGGGGTGCAATGTGTGAGAGGCCCAATTCCAGCTAAGGTGGACTGGGGAGGTGTAGTATGACATTTCCAGCAGACAGCAGAGTAACCTTCATCTGAAGACACAATAACTTCTTGACACACTCTAACTCAATCACTTATGATTATCTGACTCTACTCTTGAGCAATAAGGATAAAAGGCTCTTTCTAAATTGACTTAAAGTCCACGTAAAAAGGTTGCACCAGTTCAGTTAACTTAATTTAAAATCCGATTATTTAAATCAGTGCCACTTCTGTGTGCAGACAAGATCTAAGTGTTACGCTTCGTGGATGTAGTGAGTCCTGCTGAAGGAACTGAAATGACCAATTTTCCTCACAATCACCCTCCAGTGGGATTGAGAAAGGAGTTACAAAAGACTGAAATCTGGCTTTCTTGGATACTTTCCTATTCAAGAGATTCCAAAGAGCTTTTCAGTAATAAGCTGGATTCTGGTGCTGCGGAGAGAGCATAGACAAACACAGAGGCTGTTAATTCAACAGCAATGGCTCCAAAAGAGCTATGAAGGTTAAAGTCTTTATTACTAAAACAGAGACTGCTGGCAATCTGGCTTAGAAGCCTTTCTCTAAGACACCCCTGTAGATGGCCTTCATCCTTATGAGCCTGAATTGCCATCTGACACCAGATGCTACTGTAATATTCATGTCACTCTTCAGGAAGCTGTGCAGCAAACTTACACACATGGAATAGGTTCTGGGACGTTAGGGGAGGATGCTGTGAAGGTGGCCAAGAATAGAGCCCTCCTGGGGAGAAGCACACAGGGAGACAGAAGCCAAGAGACCAACTAACATTGATGGGGGCAAGTGAATACATAATTTTTTTACCAAATTCAAACTGCATTGAAGGAATTTCAAACCTTTTTTCTTGGGCTGCCTTGGTACCTGGCAGGTAGACAGAGACTGAAAGCTGCTGCTGGGTATAGAAGCAGTCAGAACCAACGTGCAGTTGTCATAGACAAACACAAACACCATTGCATCACCTTGAGGCATCCCAATTAAATGGACTTGTCATCTTCACCAAGCCAGAGTTATCACTATTAAATATCATTAGGCTTAAATTAGGTTTGCTCCAAGAGATGTCCTGAATAAACAAATTTCCTGATTAAGTCCAAGTGGCATGTATTTTAATAAACCCTGTTACCACATTCTTGCACTTTTCCTAATTTGATTGTTTTCTTGACTCTAACTTTCTGGTTATCATAGCATTTACCCCCATGGTTAAAACTTTAAGTGCAAAAGCTCTGATTATACAAGTCCTTTTATTTTTGCAATGTCATTTTCAGATTTTATTAAAGGGAAGAGAGCTTGTTTCAAAAATCAGGTCCTTGGTAATGTAGGAAAAATTATATATGCAAAGCTAAAGCTAACACGGTTGATTAGGGAATCAACTGAAATATTTCAGAGGTAGCAAGGTATTGGAGGGATGAGTGCAGATTGTATAGAATCAATCACACAAATAAGATGTACTTTTAAGTTTACTGTCAGAGATCCTGCTCATTCCCTCACGACTAGACTGGGATAAGCTCAGCCTGGCTTTTCTCTGTATGGACGTTCAGGGATGGCCAGTGTGACTTCTCTGCTCCACCGATCCTTTCCTTTCCCTTCATCTACATCTGGTTGCAAATTACTGAATTAGAAACTTGAAAACTTCCGGTACTCAACCACTGAAATTGTATGGATTTGAAGTGTTTCAGTTGATGGCTTGAAAACATTAAAGACAAATGTCTTGGTTTGAAGGACAGGCATCTGCCAAGGAAGGTGGGAACCTCTGAATAATTCCTTTGAAATTAAGGGGCTTTCAGGCAAACATATAGGAAAAGGAATAAGAGTTCTTTACTAGTATGTAGATGTATAACAAGGCAAACACACAGAACCAGAAACCCAGAGACAGCCCTCTCTCAGCGGCAGGCATGTTCTCCTTTGGTGCAGTTATGGTCATAGCCAGCAGGGGGCGCTGATGGGCAGGGCAGGTGCAATGATTCCCCCGCACCTGCAGGGGGTGCTGTGGCTGTGTCTCCCTTATGCGGTAATGGCGTGAGGAGGGAGTGGAGTGGAGCCCAGCCCCTCACCACCTGGCCAAAATCTTGCTCTTCCCGAGATACACCCCCAGTTGATGGAGTAGCAGGCTCCACCCTTCCCCCACCTTGTCACAACCCAACCCACTGCAACCCCGAATCCAGTCCAGCTGGGGCAGTGTGGCAAAAATAGAGGGACAGGAATGATGGAGTTGCCTGAAAAATAAAGAACTTTAGCAGTGAAAATAACAAACATAGAAACCGCACAATCTGAGGGGCAAGATCCAAAGACCAAGGGGCGTGGTGAATGTAACAATATACAGGGGTATTCTGAGGGCAGGTGTCCAGTTGTGAACGCAGAACAGGAACATGACTTTATATGAGACAGGTCCCAAACCAAGTGAGAACAGGAACCAGAACCATGGCCTATTACGGGATAATTCCATTAGCATACCAGCTCTCATGGCTACACTCTTCTCACCATAACCTGACAAGATATCTCCCTTTCAGTCTCAGGTTGAAGCCTCCTGCACAGCCACCAAGGCTAAACCACTACTTATCCCAGCCAGTTCAGTTCCCACACCACCTTGGCCTTTTTTTTTTTTTTTTTTTTTTTGTTTGTCTCTCTTAAGTACCAGTTGTTATTGTCTCGTAGCAACAGATGGGACAAAATTCCATGAGAGAAACAAAAACAAAAGGAAAAATCCTAACCCCCAGCAACAAATATAAAAAATCAGCTCTTTCAAAACATTTGTTTCTGTCAGGAATCCGGAAAACAAAAGCTTTTCTCTAACAGTACAAGAGGACACAGTTTGGGAGTAAGATTCAGGGCTACACAAGAGCTTCGTGGAAGCAGCCAGATTGAGAGAGGGCTTGTTACATGCCAAGGTAACTCATCATAATCTTTTCTTTCACTCTTTTTGTACAAGATAGACTACTAGCTCCAGAGCACCTCATTGATGAATCCATTAATCTAGTTCTAGTGCCTTATCAGCTCCAGCTCATGGTAACACTCTTCTACCCTGTAAACATGTTAACATCCCAGTGACAGGACACAGCCTGGAAGTGCACAAACCTCAGGGGAGGAACAAAACATTGCCTAAGTTCTGATGATCAAAGATAACTGGCAGTCCTGCCACCCTGAATGTTACCTGAAACTAAGAAAATGTGCAAGTAGAGATAAGGAAAAAGAGTTAACAATTAGGGTGGTTAAGCACCAGAACAGATCTTCCAGAGAGACTATGCAATCTCCATCCTGGCAAATTTGCAGAGTCTGGACTGCAATCCCAGGCAACCTGCTACTCGGAGCAGTTAAACAAAGGAGCTCCCCACCTGGATCACCTTTGGAACCTGCTTTTACACAGCATGAGACCCACTCCTCCATGGAATGGAAGGTGAGTACAGAAAACACCTATGTCTCTTTTCTAAGCTGTCCTGGGAAAGTCCTATGGATGTGCCAGACAAAGGCTGAGTAAGTTAGTAGCCTTTCATACATGCAGCTCAATAAAAACACTGAACAGCTCTGTTGCTACTCATTGTTGCTGTCTGGGTGGCATTTGAAGAAATAAAGAAAATGAGAATGTCATTATGCATTGCATAATGGAATAATTAAAACTGCCTCCATCATAGCTCTCTTTTATCATAGGTTTTATTCACATAGCATTCCCCTTTTTACAGACTGAGAAAGTAAGGCATAGAAAAGTTTAGCAGTTGGGCACAGCATTACCTAGAGCTAGAAACTGAGTTTTAGCTGCCTCACCCCAAACTTGTGAGGTACTGGTGAAACTCAAAAAAATTTAAAGCTGATCTAAGTAAAGAAACTTATTTTCTTGACTCCAGCTGCCATAGCAGTTGCTTAGGCTGCCCTTAAGAGAAAGTACATACATTGCCTTTGTCATGGATGCTGAAAACATGCTCTGTGTCACACTTATACATAGAGGACTCTTGCCTGGACTGTGCATCTGACCCTCACCAGAGCTGTCAGTCACACATTGGAAATTACAGCTCATTCTTTGCACTCATTATGCCCACCTAATGTGTTCAAAATCAGCTTCCTGTTTATTTTAGGCTTTGTACCTAAACCAACAAGATGAATGCTTCTTTGAATGCCCTTGTAGAACATAAAAGCCTTTCTTGTCCTTGTGATTTTCCACAGCTGCCTCAGGTGTCTGTACTGCTGCAAACAGGAATTAGAGGACAAGAAACCTGCCTGTCAACCACAGATCCAAAAGACACGGAGTTTATCCCTCCCCTTATTTGCTTTCTAGCTGGCAGAAAACACTCCATGATCAAGGTTTGCCTGGGAACTCCTTTCTCTCCTATGAATGTAAATATTGTTCATACAGAAAATAATTGCGTTCTCCAGCCACTGATTTGAGTGGACAAATATAGATGGAAAGGCAGCTTTCCTAGGTCCTAATATATTCACCCAGGTCCTTCCACTAGTGCTTTGTTTGAGTGCCTTTAGTCTGCTCTCCTCTCAGTGTGTTCCTTAGATCCTCCAGATCACTTCTCAGAGGCAATAAGCCTTTCTCCACTGAGTAGGTTTAGGCATTTTCCTCAAAGATGGCCTTCATTCAGAAGCAATGAAAAAACTGCAAGAGCAATTCCCTTGTCTAGGAAGACTCAGGCCCATTTTGCTCATGAAGTAATACTAAACTGTAGTATGTGAGCTAGACTACAATGCATTCTCTGTCCAGGGCATCTTACAAAATATTGTGTGTCATGACACAAACAATGGGACATCCAGCTCTGCTTTCAATTAGATTAACTCTGAACAAATTATCTTTGGCAGGACAGCTTTCAAGGGAAGGAAAAAGTGTGAGGTACCCATATCATCTTTTAAAAAGACAGAGAAAAGCATGCTGAGATTTTTTTCTTAATTGGTATTACTGCAATAATGCAGTAGCATTTTCTTTCTGTCTAGTATATATTATTGTCTTTATGCCCTAAAATACATAATTGCATCATCTCTGCTGCATTGTACAAAGCTCCTGGCATGTTTTTGATGGGAAGCATAGTCACATATAGTTTTCCTAAGAAACAACAGCTTATTATAGCTTGTAATATAATCTGCAATTGATACAAAAAGCACCAGAATTTTTTTGATTGTATTTTCTATAGCTCAGCTTTAGTCTCTGCTTATTTATATCCACCATGAAAATAAAATGTAGTCAAGTCTTCTTCACCAGTATACCTACATATCAAGAAGACAGAACCAGCTTCTTCAGTGGTGTATGGAAAGAAGAGACAGGGTGGACATAAACTGAAGCAAGAGAGATTCATGTCTGATATGAGTAAAAAATTCTCACATTGAAGACAGATTATCCAGAGGGACTGTGCCTCCAATTTTCAATCCTTGGAGGTTCTGAAGTCCTGAATTGGTACAGACCTGAGAAATCTGTTTTGACCTTGTCTTCGTGTAGTAAATTAAATATTATTAAGCCAAAGAACATCCAGCTGAACTATAACATTCTTTGATGTGGTAGCATGCTGCCATAATTCAAATGGCAAAAGGCACCTAGTGGAGGTGCCAAAGAGGAGTGCAATCCCGGCTGCTTTCTCATGACTGTGTAGGATTTAATGGCTTTGGATAATAAGCAAGCTGAACCTTTCCACATTCTATTAAACTTCAGGCTATATTCAGATTGTCTGGCCTCTAAGTTCATCCCTTGCTATCAGAAGAAGAAATGCTGCTAGGTTTTGGTTTGTTTGTTCCCCCTACACCAATCTCTGTCCCTAGACAGTGTTCTGGAACTGCTTTTCTCCTTAAAAGCTTACTGCCTGAGCATTGGAGCAGGCTGTGGTAAATGCTTAACTGCCCAAGCTATCCTCTTTTCTGCTGTCATCACTCAAGTACCAACAGTGGAAAATGAAAATATTTATCCCATTCTGGGCAAAGTTGCTTCAAAAATAAGCCAGAGGAACAGGGATATTCAATATAGTTAGTTGGTAGGAACCATCTCTTAGTCATCATCACTTATGTACCTAGCCCATAAAGGTGACATTAAACTTAAAAGTTTTTCCAGCATAGAATACTAAATGAAAGATCTGGTGTATGCTTCTTGGAAAAGGTACTAAATGATATCTGGGCATCATCACTATGATGCAATGAAAATAATGTTTTAGATGGAATATGAATTGCATGACTGTTCCAGGATGAGAAGTATATAGTGTTTATATGGAAACAACAACAAGTTGTCTACTTCCATCCAAAACAGGAGTGGAATACAATTCCTTCAGGGTACTTTTCGCACACTCAGTGAACATTGACTTGACAGTAGATAATAAAACGTTTGCCTGAACTTTCTCTGATCACAGGGCTACCACGGCTTGGTTGAATCATTCCTGGCTCTAGGAATATAGTTTGCATAAAACAACTTTAAGTATAAACTTGTGATTTTAGTTCCCACTGCCTCAACTTCACCTAGAAATGTCAAGATTTAGCCTATGTCAAGATTTAGCCTTGAACATAAAATGTGCTATCCATTACAGCACCAAATTAAGTTCTGTGGGAAAATGTGTGTGTGTGTGTGTGTGTGTGTGTGTGTGTGTGCAAAGCATGCCTCTGGCTGAACAAGAGCAAGGTAGTGAATAACGTGTGATAATGTCTTAAATATGATAATATGTGATAATTGTATCAGCATGCGTGATTTCATGTGAATACATGAGGCAGTTGTATATGTCCATTTAACTCCAATTTCTTTTTTGCCGTCTTTCAGTAGCATTTTTGTCACTGTTTAATGAATGAATGTAGCAGCTAGCATTGTTGGGAGGAAGTTTTTAAATGCCGTGTGTCTACTTCAATCTCATATCCTGTGTTTATCCTGTTGTCTGTGCTGTGGTCATTATCCGTGGTCGAATGGTTCTCTGCTTCTGGGAGACCAGAGTCTGTCAGTGCTTATCCACCACTCCTTTCAGCATTTTCTCTTTGCTTCCAAACGATGGGTATTTTGTGGTCTTATGAAAGACATGAAAATATTGTGTGTGCCATGACTGAGCTGGACACCTGAACAACAGCCTTGACAAACCCTTTGCCTCCTCTGGCCTCCTCTGATCTTCTCACATGTCGCTGCTGGCAAAAGCAAAAAGATGCTGTGTTGATACAATAGCACCAAAGGAGACATAAATCAAGACTATCAGTACTAAACAAGAAAGGTGAACATATATCACTTAATTTTTGTGTAGAGCCATTGGCACATTTTCCTCTTATGTGGATTGCAGAGCAATGCAAAGAGGAATGTTCAGAAATTAGAAAAGGATAATTCAAATCTCTCTCCTGCAGAAGAAACAAATCCCAGTTTTATTTCATTTCCAGAAAGACTCTGGTCAGATGCAGGTTTTCTCATGCAGTGGTATGCCTGCTTTCCCTAGTGTGCTGATGGGGATCTCCAGAAAGCTGAGGACACAGCTGACTTAGCTATGGGCTTTTATGAAAGTGTTTCAAATAGAAGGGCCTGTATAATCTAAAGGCTGAGGGCACATCCTTTGCCTGGCCTGACTGGATTGTAGGATCTGAGACACATAAATGGATTTAGCACAGCTGTCTTGCACCTGGGACAAACCCTAGCTAGAGTTTCTGCCTCTACTGGCTTTGAACACAAAGCCCTACTTCTCATCCCCTTCAATCTCCTCCTCCTGCCCTTACCTGGGAGGTTGTGACCTCTCTTCCTACAGGGAACAATTCAGCATCCCATTGTTACGACTCAATCCTCAGAACCCAGGCAGCTTCTGGGCACAGCATGACCACATTAGTAAGAGCCATCTTGATAAATGTTTAACTTTTTCTTCCATGAAAATAAACCAAGGCTTAAATGTTCAATTCCTTTCTGCTCTGTGCACATTTATGTTTTCTCTAAATGAGGCCACATACCCTAACTCTGTTCCCCCTCCTCCCCTGGAAGCTCCTATTCTCTCATTATTTTAAGGCATCAAACCTGATTCAATAAATCTCTTCTTTCAGAACTGTCATGTTTTAGCCTCAGAACACAAACACAGTATTTCTTCCTAGCATGCTTCCCTTTTAATGCTTTAAAAGCTGTTACAAATGTCTTGCTTCCTCCCAGCCACAGCTGTATTAGATTATCTGTTCTGGTTTTGGTTGTTTTTTTTTCTAAAAGAAAAAAGTGAAACTCCTGATGCAAACTCAGCCCTTTGGAACAGCAACTGATTTATAACTTTTTACCCCCCAGACCAAAGGTTAACCCCTCTCATCAGTTATTAAAGGTTGTATTGGATGCCAGGGGAGCAGCATTTGTCAAGTCAAGATTTCTAGGAGCAAAATTGAGACACACCATTTTCAGAGTGTACCTGAAATAGGCAGCCTGTGGGGAGAAAGCAGGTTGGTTAAAATTGCAAAAGGATGAAGAGGGAAGACAAAGGAAAACTTGCAGCAAGGGACAAAATGTTTCTTTTCTAATCATTGCCTAGGGATGTGGTGGGAAAAGAGAGCTGCCTTGTGGTGCATCTTTTTAGGTGGTAAAAGCAAAGCAACAGCAGAAAAGGTATCAGGGAGAGGAATACAAAAACAAAGCAAAACATTCTTATCAGTTAACCCATGGTTTTAAATTGTAATTAATGAACTTTTTGTATTTTCAAATTCATACACTGCTGAAGGAACACAATTATGTTGATTTTTTTGTGTGCTGATAAAGAGTACTATTTTTTAAAAAGCAATTACCTTTCTGAATTCTAGGATAATCAAAAGACAGACAACCTTCAATTTTGGTTTTCTCTTAAAAACAACTCAATGGGATCCAAGGAATCTTAGGCAGATATGCTTCAGTATAGTAGGTAACTGTTTAATTATTGAAGCTGAAAATATAAATATGCCTAGATGAGGACAGCGGAAACAAAGCAATATGTCTGTGTCATTGTAGATCCATCCTATTTAACTTACTATAATACTGTATAAGAATAAACAAGATAATGGGTAGGGGTATGTTGATAAACAGATATAAAGCATCCCTCTGCAAAAGATAAGACTGCTCATAGAAGGGTTATTCAAGAAGTTAGATAACCACACTGTGGAGAGTAAACCTCTGTCATAGATTTAAAGACTAACGATGAGGATATAAAGTTGGAACAAGTTGGCAGCATATTTTGTTATGGATGAGACTTCTGTTGTGCCAGTCCCTGAAAAGGTATTTTCCAGACCTAAGGCTGGGAAGCTTCCATCTCCAAGAGGTGGGAACTAAAGAAGTCACACTTTTCAAGCAAGGAGAAGGAGCACAGCATTTTGAGTACAAACCCAAACTAAATCTTCTGCATCAGGAAAGAAATGTGCTCTGCTGATGTCAAGGAAAGTTCCTCACAAAGATGTTTTTTCAAGAAAGGCATGGTCAGCAGCACCTGCACTCTCAAGGTAGAAGTGAGGAAAACAGCCTGTTCATTACACTCATTCTTGACTGACAAGATGTGCCACCCTACCTGAGCTAGCTTTTCCTTTCCTTGTGCAGACTTGCTCTGAAAGATGGACAAGCAGCGCCCGGTTTTTCTCAGGACAAACACTGACCATGGGAAGACTGAGCCCCACCAGCAGGGTGAATGGGAGCGAGTTTCCCGAGTCTTGCAGTAGCTTACCACCAATGAATGCTTATGTCTGAGGCAATCTGGATTTTTTTTTTCCTTTTTTTTAGCTATATCACCTGCTCAATACAGCTCATAGCATTGTAAGCAGGCATGAGGAAAATCAGGATGTCCTGAGACAAACAGAACCCCAACATTAACCCTGAGCACAGGCTGATCCACTATCATCACAGTCTAGTGTGTCTCACTGCTGGACCACTCTGGAGGTTGCTACTGCTGCACTTAGGAGACCCCAGAGCAAATTACAACTTGATAAAAAATGGATAAGCCTTATCGTGCTCTAAGGAGGAACAGGAAGAAAAGGAGGTGGTCATTATAGATGGATAAATAAAACTGGAGAGTGAAAATTGTGTCTGTCTGCGGCCATAACACTGTGGAGCTATTTCTTAACTGATTTTCATGGCCCACTGGCTTTTGTTTTGGTTCCTGGCTTAGACAAGGAGCTGGCATGCCCTCTGCTAGTGCAGTTTAAAATAAGTACTGTAGGCTTGATGCTAGCCCTAATGTGCATGCTGGGGTCTCTCTTTTCCTCAGTTTGCAATTTGCACTTTTATTTAGGTTCTCTGCTTGTTTATGATTTATGAAGCTTTTACTCTGTCTATCACATTTAACAAGCAGTGTGAAGAAAAGAGAAAGCTTTTAGCTCCAAGGCAAAAAGAGAAAAGAAATGGTTTCTCCTATTCCTTTAATGCAATTTAAAGGAGATTGGAATTTAAGAAGCCAGAAAGTGAAAGATGGAATGGCAGAGGGAGAACAAAGAAAACCCTAGACACTTTTAATTTTCCCTAGAGGAGAATGTTAGGAAAAACAAAGACGCTTTTTCCCCTCCAGCCCCCAAACAGAAGTGTTTTTCAGACACACAGATTGGATTTTCAGCTTCCCCAAATCATCTTGGCAAGGTAAAGATACCTTGTACTATCCTCATCATCTTTTATTATCTCTACTAAACCAAGTCAAGTGTTATTTAATTAAAAGGGACATGTAAGGATAGGTCAGGCAACTCATGAACAAAGGCAGATACCCAAGACAGCTCCTCAATTTGGCTGAGATGCTACAAGGCTTGGGGACTGGGAAAGAGGCACTGCCATGAATCACCTGTGGTTAAAAAAGCCACTCTTCCTGGGAAGTGAAAGAAATAGATGGGACATCTGAGATAACCTGGTTTGAGGCTGCCGCTCTGGAGCTGAGCAGAGGCTGTTAAAAAGGCTTGAATATAGACTGCAGTTTTGTTTCACTGACCAATATTTTCTGAACTCTCTAGAAACATAAACCATGTGCACCCTCATTAGTTCACTGGCGGGTCTCGTCCTCCAGATGTATTAAGCCACTTTCTAGATACAGTGAAATGAAGTCAGAGAGCCAGGTCTTTGTGCTGGGCAAGATCAGATCTCAAAGATGGCATGCCAGCCAATACTTGCTCCTTGTTTTTTGCTGGAGATCTCGCTAAAAATCAAGAATATAAATATGGCTTTGAACTTTTATTGTGACCTGTAAAGTCAGATGATTTAACCTCTTTCTATTGACACAAAGTCAGATTAAGCAGCTTATTCTTTACATAGGACCTAAGGTTTGCTAAAGTCAACAACAACAAAGAAGTGCACAGGATTAACAGTCTTTGGTTCAAGACCAAAACAATCAAACTTTTGTGGTGACAAAGAAGGGAACTCTTCCAGTCATTCTGTGTAAAATTTTCTTTTCATTCTGTTATAGGTTTGTTATTGTTTAAATGCTTCAAACTCTAAGAAAAAAATACTTGTATTAAAAAGACAGCAGAGCACATTTATTACTGAAGCATTGGTTCCTCCTTACCTCTTCCATCTTCTGAGATGCCTTCCCTAAATACCAGGAGAAATAATGTGATACAGTGATTATGAAGGTAATAAAAAAAGGAGCAGGAGAAAAATTACCATTTCATATTTTTTTGAAAATAGGAAGAATGGCCTCATACACAATTGTTTTCTGCAACCAGGTCAGATGTGATCTCTGCAAACATAAGTTTTAAGTCAAAAGGATATTATTTTCTAAAAGTTTTAAGCATTTGCAAGTAAAGGCTTAAGATAAAAGTACGTTCTCAATCGTAAGTCACTATAATTAGTTCATGAAAGTGACCAAAATACTTAAATGAGGTTTAATTATAAAGATTGAGGAGATGATTTCAGGAAAGTGAATTGCAACCCTCCAAATTAAGACAGAAATAAAAATCAAGGCAGAATTAAAAAAAGATAAGTACTTTAATTATACTTTGTATTTTTCCTCAAACTGGTTGCAAATATATATGTGTAGCAGTCATCACACACACTGAATTTGGATGTGATAGAGCAGGATTTTGGTACCAGCAACCCATATTATTCAGTCTGGGGACCTCCATGGGCTAGGAAAGTCATGAGCACAGCTCCCCTTGATTTCCATGGGCTTTTGAGGTATGGAGCAGGCAGTGATTAATGAAAGCTTCTCCATTTTGTCATAATTCTTTCACCTGGCCACTTCCTAATTGTACAGTTTCGATAGTACGTAGACTCTTGCTCCTATATACACTCAGGATTGATGGATTTCTTCATCTTGAGCCTCCCACTCACTCCAAACCTCTGGTTCTTCTAGTGCATTAAAGGTCATGCTTCAAGCAATTTTCTTGCCTGGGTACTTTTTATTCCATCTCAGGTGTCTTGTAATTAGATCATACAATGCTGTGATGTATGTGAACATAAAGCATATATACAACAATGTATGTATGTTTTATAAATGAGCACGTAATAACAACATAGCAATAGTGCATCCATTTGTTAAAGAAGAGGGAGGGTCTTCTGACTATTCAGAATATAATTTCCTCAAGGTGAACCTGAGGCAGGACACCAAGCCTAAAGAGCACCATGGCAGTGCGGAATTGCCATCCCCATCTATCCTGCCACCCCAGAGAGATTGCCACAGAGGCTGAAGTGCAGAGCCAGGCATTCTCTCACCTTGGTTTTGTGTCTGTAGTTGCCACTTATGTGTGAATAATAAAGTCACCTGGAAGCCAAGAGCCAGACTTTCAAGGGTGTCAAGACATCTAAGGGTAATCAATAGTCACTGGGATTTTCACACTATCTTCAACTGCAGTGAAGGAGAGATGGTGCTTAAGTGCACTTTAGACAACCTAATGCTTCTGAAAACCTGACTTTTCATTTCCCTTTGCTCTTGCTTCTCTGTGCAGCAGAGGTAATGCTGCCTGCCTGGCAAAGGGCTGACAGTTTTCACCCTGTCCTGATCACATTTAATCTGTGTCAGAAAAGTGCTGTTTAAAAAGCAGAAGGTGTTACTGTATTTTTGGGAAGTGTTAATGGCCACCACATGCCAGCCTTTGACATACAGGCGACTACAAACACAGCTGCAGCCAAATGAGGAATTAGCCATCCTTCCTGAGGTAACCATAGGTGTCATAATGCAGAGGAAGCAGAGATACCCAGGTATGCCCTGAAGCAAGTAACCCGGCCACCAGGAGCAGCCCAGTGCCAGCAGACTCAGGTGTAAAGGCTTACTTGGTGCTGTGTCCCACATGGATGTGGCCCCAACAGGCTCTGATCAGGCTGGGGAGAAGCCTCCCAGGTCCCTTCAGGCAATGAAGGAGTGGGAGGTTTTAGGGACAGCCTCCCAGCTTTGAGCAGCAACAATCCTGGGTGTTCCTCAGCTGTGGCATCCAATACATGCAGAGTGTTTATGTGATCAATGCAATGGGTGGGAGAGCAAGGGAATCAGTTAAAAAGGGCTGCATCAGTTCTTGGAAGCCTTGGGAATGGAAGAAAGATGCCCACCATTTCCAGTACCCTTTCCAGTACCATTTCCAGTACATACATATTTACTCTCACAACATGTTATTCCTACATTCAGCTCTGTGCTGCTCCAGACTCTCATCTTCCTGGAACAGCAGTTCCAGTGACAGGGCCCTTTGTACCCTGGGGCTGGATGCCAGCTGCTATGTACGGTCAAGACAGTTTAAATGCCTAAAACTTCAGTCTGAGATGGGAGATCATCTGCTGATGATATGTCCGCCAACTATAAAAACTGCCAGTTACAATATTCATCTTTCTACTGTGGTCTTAAGAGGAAGATGAATTAAGATTTTAATGTCCTTAAAATAGCATATTTAAATACTCCTCATTATACATGAGGTATTCTTTTAGAGCTACAAGAGTGAGGATTTCTTCAGAACTGCAGCTGAGTACATGTTGAGGTCCTGGTCCTCACTCTCCCTCCCCATAAGAGACAGACATGCTCACAGCAAGTGGGCTGTGTTGCAAATGTTGGGCAGGAGTGAGTGCTTCAATGGCTTATCCCTGCTGAGGAGAGCTGAAGGAAACAGCCATTTTCCCTTCTCTTGCTATCCTGGACTGAAGTTGCATCAGAGGAAGGAGACACACAGGGGTTGGTTTGTGCTACTATTGCTCAGTGCTTGAGCTAGCTGAAAAACAGCCCCAGGTGCTGCTGTATGACAGCACAGAGCTTAAAACATGGAGTGGAAACAGATGGGTGGTTGTGTAGCATTAATTCCAGCCTGGGCCCACATCCCCATACTCTGCTGTAGGGTGGTTGGTACATGTTAGTCTGGGTTCAGTGCTCTGTCTCAGTGATCTGGTTCCTGGAGCATCTGTACAGACACACAAAGCAGGTACTTCATAGGCTGTCTTTCAATTATTCCATTTCCCAGCAGCTCTGGGAGACAGTCACTTGGCTGGAAGAGGAGGAAACACATACACTCTGTCTGGGATCTAAGCTGGTCCATCTCTAGAAACTGGAGGACTGTATAAAATAGGTCTGCTTTACCATCCTCATCAAGGGACTACAGGTGCTATGTCCACAAGTCATAAAACCTGTCAGTTATAGTATTTATACTTCTACCATGTATTTAAAAGAAATAAAGTTAGATAAGATTAATTAAGATTTTAATGCCTTTGAAGTGATATATTTAAGTATGGGGATCTGATCAGGCAGGGTGCACCTCATATTTCATCAAATGATTACCAGAAGTAATTTCAGGATGTAGAAATCAACCCTAGCGCCAGAGGTGCATCTGAACAGAGTAGGAAAGTGATTTAAGGGCCATGGCTGTCATATCCCCACTGTTTGCTTGGGGACCTGACCAGATCATACCACAGCTCTTTGTAGCCCATGTGTCTGGACATCCTTCTCATAGAAACCAGGAGGATGGGCAGGAGTGCAGTCAACCCGTGGCTGGAGCATCTATCAGAAGATCTTCTGAGCTCCTGGGTAAGTCCAAAATTTCAGACACAGCTTCAACTGCACTAATGCATCACATGTGACACCCCCTGTCTAATGTGAGCTTTTGAGATGGATCACCTGAATTATCTTCTGTATCCCACTGCATCCACCCAGCTTTAGCAGATTCTGAGTGCTACCAGGCTGACCAGGAATGCTGGTAAAGGCTCTACAGCTAGCTAGCTCATGCCTGAGCCACATAGTCCCTCTATGGAAACACCACAGATTAAATAAAATAATGGTATTGATTTTTGTTCTCTATTTACTTCTGTCCACACTGCTTCCCTCTGTATTTCTTGTTTCTTTTTCCTATCTATCTAATAAGGTTTCTGAAATCTTCCTAAAGTGCCAGCAAATGACAGTTGTATAAGCACATCTTGTTGGCTCAAAATCTTTGCCAGCGCTTAGACAAAAATTCTGGCTTTTCAAGCAGAAATATTTTCCCCTTTAACTTTTGTCACTTTTGAGCCCTACCCCATCTCCAAAACTTTGATTTATTAATTCACCAAGTCACAAAGAGTTTTTATTGCTTCTGAACTCTGGAAAATGACTGAAGGCCCCATGTAAAAGCCAGGAGTTCTGCCTTGTGCATGACAGACAGTGTTCAAGCATGAAATCAGAGATGGTGTGGAGGCTGGACAGTGTCAGCTACATCTTCTACATGAACAGCTGCACACCAGCAACTGATTAGGTGTTTTGACACAGACGTGTCACTGAGGAAGTCATAAGGGGGAGGCAAGCTTCGTAAGTAGAACTTTAGAGCCCCTTCTCATCATAACTGCAGCATATTAAGATGCTTTATTGCACAGTGAGAACATAAGAAAGCTTCTAGGGAGATAAGAGTACACAGGTCCCATGGCAGAAACCAAGCAACTAAGCATGTGTGCAAGCATAAAGGAAAAACAATTTTCACCCTTCTGTCTCTGATAATACTCTCAGCTGTCCTTTGCTTGTGTCACCTTTTTAACAGCTTTTTGTATGCTGGAAGATTTATGTATCTCCCCATCTCTGTCTTACTATATCAGCTCTACTGTGGAAAGATGGCTGGGGGTAAAATTAGAGGAAACTGAGTGGTTATGTTCACATCCTAACAGAAGTTATAACAGTACAGAAATTATAGGATAAAACACAGCTGCTGCTCCCTGGATGGGACACAGTTGGCATGCTCCACAATGGTTCCTCATACAACAGTAAGCACCTGCTAAGGAGGATGGAATGGATCAAATATTTATTTGCTGTCCTGCTGCCTACCCAGTTGCTCCTGGTTTTGTTTTGCCATCCCTTAGCACTTCTTTGCTGTGCCTTTACTGATTTGCACTCAGTAATTTCATACCACCTCTTAAGCTTTTCAGCACCTTTAGCTTTGCCTCCCTGTTTTTCAGGAGACTTCCAGTATCAGTTTTGTGCTAGTCCCAAGACCATTTGGTGCATCTCTTATTGTTGCATTCCAGTGCCTCCCAGATGTTACTGAAAATTATGAGTAGAGCCTGATCATCCACTGAATAGACAGCTTCACTCCTAAGCTTACTATCTCTGGACATGTTATAATTTGTTATCTACTTTGCTTTGAAAGTGCCCAGTTGCTGATCACCACCTAGCCTCAAAAGGTTGTGTCTTCCCACCACTCACCAGCACATTCCCTCCTGGTTTTATTGTGAGAAAATGCTTCCTAATACATAGCATATGTCACATGTACTTAAGTTGTTGTATTCTGTTTTGAACAATACTTCTAGGTAAAATAAACCCAGAAATGTTAATGTTGCTTATTACCTGTAACAATGTGTGTAACCGCATATGTGTTCCCTTTAGTTTGGCTGGAAACAAAGCAGGCCTGATTAGAGAGTCATAGAGCCATTAATGAGGTGCTGCACCCAAGGCCTGAAGATTTCTAAAGACAAAATTTTGTTGCCAGGCGAGAAATTATTTTTATACTTTCTGCAGTAAACATGCAGCAAGAGTATGCATGCACTAATGACTGAATATATCTACACCTAAACATGTCTGTACCTGCTGGGACATGTTGGTTTTGTATGTGTGCTGCTTGTGAAAGTGCCTAGAAGTGGTTACCAGGGAAACTCTAAGAGCCAGGCAGCTGTATTTGTACTTTCCCTGGTATTCTTCTAGTACTAACTCTGTCAAACTCAGGGGCTACCCACAGAAATGCCTACTAGAGAGGGACACCGGACTGAGGTCTTGTCTGTTCTGCTTTCAGCTGGAATAGAGTTAATTTTCTTCTTAGTTGCTAGTACAGATCTACACTTTGGCTTTTGAACAAAAAGAAAAAATGAACAACCAATGTCCCTTTTGCTAATCTCCAAGTGAGAAGAATTAATAAACTGTGAATTTTCAGGGAACTGTTACTCAGTTGAAATCACGTCACCTTTCATTTCCTGCCTGCAAAATCCCCAAGGCATGCAGAGCTACGAAGTCACAACTCAGGCACACTCCAGCAAATGTTGGGGCAGGGCAGGTTCTCTAAGTATTTAAAAGGGGAATAATCCTTTTGTGTGATTTTGAGACTTATCACTTTGCAATTTTTTTTCAGAGGCAGCAGTTTTATTGAAAATTAATTACCTGCTATAGCTTTTATAGTTTTAGCTAATATGAATTATTAAAAAAACTATGGATATTGATCTAATACCAATATCCAACTATGACGGACAAAGACTCTCTAACAATTTAAAGTTAGAAAGTGTATGTTTATTATGACGCCGGGCAGCGTGTGGGATAGTTCCCAAATACACACGCGCAATTTACAGATGATCACAGGGTCTTTTATGTACAGGAGTATTGAATACCCAAAACACAAATGCATATTCATAACTGTCGTACATCCCATTCCCCGCTTCGTATGGTAATTAGCCCAAAAAGCCATTAAGCATGCGTAGTTTGTTCTTTGAAATGGGTCGGTGGTCTTTTTTATAGGGTGGGGTCCCAAAATGATGAAGTAAGATGAGTCTTCCTCTCTTTGACTTTTTAACCTTTAGTGTTACATGACAGCTGAATCCTGTTTTTTTCCGGACTGTTTGATTTATGATTGTATTGTATTCATGGGGTCTATTGATTATTCAGGATGCAAAAGCCTAGTTTGACAGCTTCCATGATTTATCAGTTCCTTCCATGGTTTATCAGTTCCTTCAGTCTGGCTTCTGTTAACAAAAGGGAAGTCTAGCTACCTTACCTCAGCACTATCTATTTTGACTAAAGTCCTTAATTCTTCGAAACCAATGCTTCAAATATGTTCCCTAACATTCTGCTTTCAGTGACATCAACATATTTATGAAGACCCAAAGTAGAGCCAGATTTCACTGTGGATTTCTACAGTATTTTTTTCTGGCACCCTTATGACTGCAGCATCTTCGTATGTATTTTGACCATAAAAAGAATTCATATCTGTTTCTCCATGGTTCCTCCATCTACTTGCATTTTTATTTCATGAAGTTACCCAGTTCCCTCTGATGGTATATTACAGGGTTCAGCTTTCTGAAGGCAGTTCATCCCTGCCTGCAACAGCTGTGGAGAACACAGGGAAGGATATGGCAAGCGGTACGAGGTGGTGGTCACTCTCTGCTGACTACAGAAAGATTGAGACCTGCACTGTTTCAGTGTACATTTCAGGTTTTCTAAATTTCTCTATAATTTTTGTTATTAAGTTTCTGTAAGTGTTCATCCACCCCCATCCCCTTTCCCAAATATCTGTCCTTAAGCCACATAATAGGCCTAGCTCCCCACATTGTATGTCCCTTCAATAGCCCTGGCTCCCTCCATTGTATCTCCTTAATAGCCCTGTCCCAGTGTATTGTATACCTATTGTATCTTATCATTGACACTCCCTGGTGCTTGATAGCCCTGGCTGAGCCACATGGCTCAGCCAAGGCTTCAGGTATCCCCACACCCCTTTTACCCCTAAATGGCAATGTCAATGCCCCCTCTACCTGTGTCACTCCCCTCATTTCCATCAGTAACGCCCCTGTTCATAAAAGCAAGTAAGAGCCAAAAAGATTCACTCACACTCACACACTCACGCTTTGACCACCTGGGCCTTCGCCCTGAATAAACACCTTCCTAAGTACCACCAAGTGTGAGCTGCTCCTTTCTTCCAAGCAAGGTCACATCTCTGTCTGAAATCTGGACCCAAAGGATTAACTCATTTGTATAGTATCTGAAGAGCAGAGCTAGCCAAGAAGACAAGCTCAGAAGGACCATACTGTACTAGATGCCTTTTCAGATGGCTACAAGTGAGGTTAATGTCTAGGCATCCCAAATGGTCCCTTTGTCTCTTCTGTTTCCCAGGACTGACAAAGCACATTCCATGGAGGTGGAAATTCACAGCACAAGGATGGTCAGTCTGTGCCATGAAGGCTCAGATTCCCCACCACAGAGACACTGTTGCTTGTGGTTTCTCTTGAGCTGAGGAGGGAGGTTTGTATTTGATGTGATTCAAGACAGCAGAAGAGTCCAGCTATGCTACAGAAGTGAGTGAAGAACAACCTCACCCCCGATGTACTGGGACTTCATGGTTCCCACTAGCTTTGTTCCAGCAAACTGCTGATGTGGGATGGCACTGCAGCAGTTCTGGTCTGAGAACACACTTAACTAAGCAGTGCACCTTTTCCTCTTAATCCTGTGCTGTCTTGAATTCTTCTTCTGCTTGATTTGTTTCATTTTGTTACCCAGAAAAAAGAAAATAAATTACTCAGAAGGCATTGTGACCAAATTGCTGAAGTTTAGTGAAACTTTTCTATTTCTTTTTACAGAGTACTTTCTGTACTTTGTCATACTTACCTGAAAGTTTCTCATGTGGATAGGAATGGAGTTCATAACACTAATTAAACTCTCAGGACATGGACAGAAGCTGAAGATGGGAAGTCAGAGAGATCAAACTGACTGATCATAATCCCAGGCAAATGCATAATTTGTCTCATTAGATTTTATTTTATTTTTTTAATGAATCTACTTCCTTTAAGTTTCTCCTGGGAATTCAGTTTTTAGGATATCTAGGGTATCTTTTCACAACCAAGGAGGCTGGAATCATCCATCTTTTTGCCTCACATCTTACAAGTCACTTAAGGCTCATGGCAATTATACAGACTCTAAGATACAGCTGCAGAGCATCTCTCAAAGTAAAATGTGTGTTGTCACCATTGGTTTGTTCTCCCAAACCCAACTGATTTCCTAGAGGAAAAGGCACATTTTCCTTTGGCTGAAGGGAAAATGGTGTGGTGGATTTGAAGTTTTGAAGTAGGAAGTACGAGTGGAAGAGCAGACTATAAGAGGAAGAAATAATCATGTCTCAAAATTTTATGTGGCTGAGACATATATGTCATTTGTATTTGTAAAACACTAATCTTATAAAAACAAAAATCTAAACAAATATACTGCTAGAAGCAAAAAGTCACTTAGTGGTTGCAAAATTCACCTCAGGCTGGTAATTTGTAAACAAATGAACTCTTTCCAATCATAAAAGCTACATTAGGCATCTATTAAAGTATTAAGGAAGGAAGGTAAACCAAGTCAGAGATGATATCATGTCTTTATTTCCCATATACCAGATACTATATGCCCCTGAGAATGTGGCAAAAGAAACCACAATATTACCCTGTTACAGTTTATAATGGAGAGGAAATTAGATACAAAGACATTGCTTGACTTAACAGTCAGAGAAACAACACTACTGATTACTAGAATCAGTTCATCTGAGTCTCTTCTGGTCTCCTGAGAAGCTTCTAACAAAGGTGTGAACTAGGAAGGCAGAGGTTCAATTCAGCACACTCCCTATTTTCTTTCATTTACTTACTGGAGTTTAAAATTTCATTTATGGATCCATATTAGAAAAAACTAACAAATATACAGAACTTTAATTTCAGAGTGTGATTTCAATCTCAGTAACTCAGCTTGGCCCCAAAGCCAACAAGTATGACTCTCTTTAAAACCAATCACATCCAAGTCTCCCATAGCCGTGATTGTCCAAAATGAATGAATGTTGTTCAGAAATTCTTTAGGACTTCCAATATACACATAATGTTCTGGTACTCTGTTTGAGTGCTGCATTGATTTTGGACCTGAAGCAAAGTCAGGTGGAAAAGGCTCCCTTGGACAAAGCTGGTTAAAATGTCCAGGGAAAGGACTTCCCTCACTAGGAAAGGGAGGCTGATCATGGCCACATGCCTCTAAATTGTCTGATGGGTGGAGCACAAAGCCCTCAGGCTTGCACCGAATCAAGCAAGTTAAAGGGAGCCTGAAGTCTAAGGAAAGCCTTGCTTGGTTTGAAAGCCTCAGAAGGCACTTCTGTTTGGACATTCAGAGGTTTCCTTTTGACTCCTGGAGGGAACTTCTCTGCAGCAGTGGAAAGGCCCTTCAGGGTTTTCTGGGAGCTTTTGCTCTTTTTAATTGGTCTTGTCCCTTCACTTGTTTGTCATTCAGACAACATCCTTCAGGGAGATGCCACAGATAGCAACAGAGGATCTGCAGAGAGTGGCAAGGGTGAGAGCTCTCACAGGAAGATGCACCTTCATTCTGCTCTCTGATCCTCCTCAGCATCTTGGTGTGTCTCAAAGGTTTGTCTGGAGCAATGTGGGGAAATATGGGCTTTGAGAATGTTATTCTTGCACAAATCACTTGGAAGAAAATGTCCAGGGAGAAGAACAGAATAGTCATCTGAGAAGGCTTCAGTGAAATGCCTCCTGGACAGGACAATTGTGAAAAGAAGGGGATATTCTTTTCAATGAAAGGGGGAGCAAGCTATGGAACAAAAAACGAGTGCAGTTGTGCCACAGGAATGATCAGATGTTACATGAGCATCACATGAGGAAGATTATCAGGACAGAGAAATCCACTGAGTTAAGCCCCATGACTACCCTGGGACAGGACTCACAAAATTTTACCATATTATGATTTTCTTGGTAAAATCCATAGCATTTCTCAACTCACTTGAACATCAGAGTTTTGAGGTGTGAGCTTTGGAGAGCTTTGCCTGGTCAGAGCACTTCCCCTTCAAAATTTCCCAGGAAAACAGGTGCTTGAATCTGCAGTGTTTCATGGGTGGGTGGCCAGAAGAAAAGAAGGTTGACAGGAAACCTGCTTTTCCTCAGACTGTTAGAAAATCAATACAGTCTCCTGGCACACTCTTTCTCATTACCTGGCAAAAATAAAATATAACCAATCTTCTGTTGAAAAACTTCTGGCTAGATTTTGTTGAAGGACATGAGGATGAAGATGTAGATAACATCTGTGAAAGGCATGGGACGTGGCTGGGCATGGGACTTGGCTGCTACTCAGCATGTGGTAAGAAACCACAGAGAGGAGCTTCTATTGTAAGGAATCTGATCTGGTGCTCAGTATATTGTCTCCTGGCTGCAGACACTTGCCCATGAAAGATTACTTCACTGGAGCCAGCCAAAATATCTTTTCTCTTGGAGTCTGCCTCTCCAGAAAGGTTGTGCTAAGATTGGGGTTTTTGCATCCTTGGAGAAGTTGGCACTTTGGAACAGCTGTAGGAGTATTTAGGACAGCAGTCTGCAGCCTGCAGGCTCCCCTGGGGCTCGCTGCTCTTTCTGAGGGACTGATGGAAGCTGGCTCAGAATAAAAAGGTTAGTGCACTTGAAACAATTTTTCAGTTCTGCTAGCAAACCGCAGGGAGCCAAAAGTTACCACTCTAGAAATAGTCATGGAATTAAAGCATGGGCTTGATTCAAACACTGTTGCTTGTGCATGTGCCTGTGGCCCCAGCAAGCCTCATGTCTGAAGCAGAGCTAGTCACTCCTCTCCACCACACACTGGTGCCCAATCTCTTAGAAAGAGATCCACATTTCTCTGTGCCTCTGGCCACTTAACTAGATAGAGGCTGAGCCTTTCAACATTCATTATTTGTCTCCAGACAATTATCTGCCAGGGCTCAGCAGTCAATGAGACTGCAGTTTTCAATATTATTTTGCACACATCACCCTGACCACATGAGCTTGCATCTGTCTCCTCAGCCAAGTTTTCACCAGACTGCTGCTTGTTGTCATGGTACGCACCAAAGACCTCACTGTCATGTTTGTGCCTTGAGCTTGAACCAAGAATTGCTATAACTCAAGGTACAGCATCCAGAAAATCATCTTTGGACCTTAAAACGACAAGCGTCTCACCTCCAATCACACTAAAGATGCCTGAACCATCAGGTTGTCCATAACTGGATGAAGTCTCTCTAAAGAGCTTCAGCAAAACCAATTAAGTTTTACCACTGGTATCAGTAAAAGCAAAGTTTATTTCTGAAGGTTCATAGACTCATAGAATCATAGCATGACAAAATCATAGAATGGCTTGGATTGGAAGGGCCATTAAAGATCATAGATGATCCTACCCCCCTTCCATGGGCAGGGACATCTTTATTTTGACTACGTTGTTCCGAGCCCCATCCAACCTGACTTTGAACACTTCCAGGGATGGAGCACCCACAACTTCTCTTGGCAACCTGTTCCAGTGCCTTATCACCCTCATAGTAAAGAATTTCTTCTTAGTACCTAATCTACTCTCTCTGTTTGGAAACTATCCCCATCACACCGTGCTTTTGTAAATAGTCTCTCTCCATCTTTCTTGTAGGTTCCCTTCAGGTACTGGAAGGCAGCAACTGGGTCACCCCAAAGCCTTCTCCACTCCAGGCTGAATAAACTGAATTCTCTCAGCCTTTCCTTGTATGAGAGGTACTCCATCCCTCTAATCATCTTTCTGGCCTTTCTCTGGACTTGTTCTGACAGATCAATGTCCTTCCTGTGCTGGGGACCCTAGAGCTGGATGTGCCACTGTGGTCTCAGCAGAGCAGAGGAGAAAGGAGCAGAATCCCCTCCCTCACCCTGCTGTCCACACTGTTTTTGATGCAGGATTCAATTTGCTTTCTGGGCTGTCAGTTCATATTGCCAGGTCATGCTCAGCCTCTCACCCACCAGCACCCCCAAGTCATTCTGGGCAGGGCTGCTCTGAGCCTGTTCATCTCCCAGTCTGTATTGGTATCCAGGGTTGCTCTTACCCAGGTGCAGTCCCTTGCACTTGGTTTTATTAAACCCCATGAAATTTCCATGGGCCCACTTCTCAAGCTTGTCCAGGTTCCTCTGGATGGCATCCCATCTTTCAGGATCTGATCTTGAGGAGCATAACATGTGACTTCTCAGTGTATGCAACACTTACATCAGTCTTACTGAACATTTGATCAGCACTGTTATATAAATATTAAATAATTGCACCAAGAAGAAGGGAAAGAATTATTCAAATTGGACAGTAGCAATAAAACAAGGACTAATACATTAAAGCTTAAAAAATTAAATTTACATTATTTGATTCTGTAACAGTGTGATTTAACTCAGCAAATTGCTTAAGGGTCCATTTTGCATGAAAAGTGCTTTAAAACCTGAGCTTTATTGTCTCACATTTATCTTGAGCATTAAGAAGTTTTCAGAGGTAGCAAGTACAATGAAGGAGAGACTTTGCTTAGTGGAAGAAGTGGAATTTGGACAATGATAGTTCATGCATCCTCTATTTAGTGCAGGTAAAGTGATGGCTATTTAAGACAATGAACTGTGTGTGACTTCTGCCTTAGGAAGTCTCAACACATTCACAGATGTATGTGGGCATCACAGTGTGCTGGCTCTTTGTCCCTCTTGGGCACATCAGGAAAAGGAGGCTCAGTCATGTTCAGCGCTACTCAGAGCCAGCCCAGCTCTTCTTTCATTCATCTGAGACATTTCTACAAGGAGTGTGTTGGGTCTCTCAAAAGTTTCTTTCTTAGGGTTTCTGCAGTTACCTGGAAGAACAAAATTTGTGTGTAGGGAGTAATTGAGAACATTCTTGTGAATAAAAAGTATCAGCACTGCTAAAATGGAAATCTGTAGCTCCAAGTGTGGTGCTCATCTCTTCCAGCTGGAAATCACTGGCACAGGTAGATACATAGATACACATTCCTTCACAAACCTTACATTAGTTTGCTCACACTGTAGGTAATGTATGCACAGACACTTATATCTCACTTCATTTGGCTTTGGGTTTACAAGCTCTAATGGTCTATTGTAAGATTAAAAAATCCTGACTTCAGAGGGGTTAAAGACAAGGCTTTTGGTTATTACCCTGTGTATTTCCCAGAAGGACCACTGAGGGGGAAGGAAAAAAAGAGGGATGAGGAACAAATACTGCCTTGTTGCCTGTGTTTGTCCAGTGCCTTAACCCGGTAGATCTCAATCTCTCAGTTTACTGCAGCTTTGAAATGTAATATTATTAATAATAAATAATTATGTGCTCAGCTTGTCTCTCCCTTTCCCATGTATAGTTCCTGGTCTGTGCTAAATTCACTTAAAATGAGAGTAAAAAATATTTCTGTCCAGGTGTAAATAATGCTCTGATACACAGAATGCAGAACTACTGCTACCAAATGATTTTTTATCTCAGGTAAAATTTGTGCACTCAGAATTGTGCCTTTGGATGTCCGTCCTTTCCTGAAAGTAATTGACTAGTCTATCTCTTTTATAATAATCATGAAATCGTTGAGGTTTGATCTAGAATGATTTTGAAATCCTGCAGGATCCTATATGCACTTTCAGAATATTATTCTGTTACTACAGGACTGTGGGCAGTCCAGCTCACAAAATCCCTGGTCTACAAATAAGACAAAGCTGATCTCAAATATTCTCCAATCATTAGTGTTTTGTATTCCTACAGCTATTTTTAATAAATATCTCCTTTCTAACACAGCCCAACATTTCTATATTCTTCATGCCTTCATGTAGGGAGCTCATTGATTTATTAATATTTAGCAGCTAAAAATATCTCCTGTTTCTGGCTTAGCAGCAATACTTCTCTCTCTTCATGAAAACATACAGAACAAAACTGCAGCAATACTCCTTTTTCTCCATGAAAATATACAGGACAAAACCACAAACCTGCAGTATGCATTTTAATTTCCATATACCAGAGTAAATATTTGCTTTCAGAATGTTGTTCCTCTGATGAAAAAAATGAAAAAGTACAGAAGTGTTTTTGAACAGGCTACTGTTTTAAAGAAGACTAAATGAACAGAGTCAATACAGAATTAAAAGTAAAAAAAACCCCACAGTTTTGGTAAATGGTTAATAAGATGACTTTTTTTTTTTCTGCACTTCATTATTAGCCCTTTTTATTTCTTTAACATGTCTAAGCTTTACACCATGCCCAATATCAGATATGAAGACATGAAGCTTCCTTAACAGGTTTAAGACTAGAGAGATGTGTAACTGAGCTGTGCTTTACCATAACAGCCCCCTCAGCCCAGAGTACAATAATCATCTTGCTAATCACAATATCATTTTTCATTTTAGGAAACTGCTCTCAGCACCTTGGAAAATTTCCTCTGAATGATTCACAAAAAATAATTTCATTTCATTTCTAAATTACAAATTAAACAAATGACAATTAACTGAGTAAATAGCTAGCTCTATTACTGCCTCTTTTCTTGCTCCCTGTGGACCTCCTCCTGCTCAGGCCTCCCTGCTTTTCTCGCCTTGGGATCCAGCTTGTTCACCACAACCAGCTGCAGTTTAATTTCCTTTCCTTGCTGGCCTGAACATTTTTTCTTCTCCTCACTCAGCAGAAGCTTTCTTCTCCTTGCTCTCCTCCCTAGCTGAAAGGGAGTACAGTGACGAGGAAGGGTGAGAGGTCTGCAGAAGTTTTTCTCCAGACCATGGCTCATTAAGCTCCCACAAAAGGTTTTACAGCCACATGGCTTTCAAGAGGCTACCTAATGCCTGCTGCTGGGTGCCGTGGAATCAGTTCTCCTAACTTGGTCCCTGCTGTCTGTTTTGCCTCTGACACCAAAGTAGTGCTGAGATCATCCTTTTTGCGCAACATCCCAAAACCTGGGTGTTCCCACTTTACCAGTAACAGTGAGGAGCTTCTCAGAGTGGCCTGAGGGAGGCAGTGACTAACAGAGTGCAATAAGCAGCAACAGAGGTGGAGGAATTGCCTGACAGAAAATTTGAGCGAAAGACACCACCTTAATTATGTTTGTTCAGTTGGAGTCACAGGCTTTATTCAGCCCTTGCTTCATCCCTGTTTCAGTATCTTCTTGAGTTTGTGTTATTTTGAAGTTTTGGAGTTTCCAAAAGGTGTGTTCCCTCTGAGATTTTCCTACTCTCAAAATTGATTGCAAGACCTTTCTACTAAACTTCAACTGAAGTTTCTAAGACAAGCTGCCTTGAGAATAAGAAGCAGTTAAAAAAACCACAAAACAGTGGAAAAAAAACCCAGGATGCCACATTGGTGAGGTTTACATCTATTTGGAGACCAAGCTAGAGGCTGTATCAGATATTAAACCTTCAGTTGCATGCACCACCTTTGATCCCTGGGAAAAATAGTGGTGTTTTGACAATAGCAAATGATGAACAACAAAAAGAAAAAAATCTAGCTTATTTTATTTTTGTCAGAGTAGCTATGGACAGAATTCATTCTGAGGAAGAAAAGAAATCTCATTCAGGGGCTTATGTTAATTCCAAGTGAGTACATAAATCCAGTTTGGGGTTTGTACTTCACATGGAACTTTTCTCCTGAGACTAGATACTGGTAAATCTTGAACTAAAATTTTGTACCCTACTCAGATAGAATTTTGCAGAAATGTAATTGAAGCCAGAGCACAGACACCCATGTGGGAAAGAAGTAGAATTATAAATATAAAAAAACAGAGAAGGAGCCTAAGTGATGAGGAAAACAGGATATTGTGAGATACTGGAACCACAGGAATGCACTAAGTGATGGAACATGCCCCCTGCTCTCAGAATTAGCTGCTTCATTAGCAACGGCTCTGCTCAGCCAGGGAAGTTAATTAAGGGCTGCAGCCGGGCATGTACAGAGCAAGCAGCCACTGCACAGGGAGGCTGCTGCTGCTGCTCCTTGCAGGCTGGCAGAATAGATTTTGCCCACTTTCACGTCCATGTCTGGAGCAGCCATACTCCTATACCTCCCCTGAGGAGATGGAGGTACACGGACTGCCTCACCTGTGATGGCACGTCCCTTGCTCTGCATTGTGCACAGAGGGAGAGTCACTGCTGCACGGGCACCGTGCAAGGGTGAAGCCTTGGGTGCAGTGCCAAGCCCAGAAAGGCACATGATATGTTTCTATTGCCCACATGGACAACTGTGGCCAGCTGCAATGTTGATGCAATTTCCCCAATTTTGGGACAATAAGGAAAAATTTAGCTCCAGTTATCTGCATCCTAGGCAAATAGGGTGAAATTAGGCTCCACTGCTCACAATGCATGGAGCCAGTGCTTTTCATGGACATACATGGGCGCATACAGACAAATGGCAAAGTTTGTTTAAAAATCTTGGCTCTACTTTACTGGTGGATCAAAAATAAAATAGCTCTTCTAGTCTTTGCACTCTGGCTATCTGTGTATCAGCAGAAGTCCAGCAGCAGGTGGGAGAACTCAGCCTGTCAAGTGAAGGAGTGAATGCCAAGATTTTTATCCACCATTTTACGAAGGCTGCTCTGAGGCTTAGAACCAAAGGACTCTCCAGATGAAAGGAGCAGAAAAAAACTCAGGAAAAAAATATCCAAAATCATAAAACAATCTCAGAACAACTAAACTGATGTATTGCAGGATTTGTAAAAATATATAAATAATGTCTTCCGGGCTTTCAAGCTTTGCCACACTTTGCTTGAGTGACTTGGTAGAGCTCAACTGTGAAGGAATTTAAAAACAAAACAAACCAACAAAAACAAACCAACAAACAAATCAACAAAAACCCAAACAAAAAAACAAACCAAAAAAACCCAAAACCAACAGAAAAACCCCCAACCAAATCCCAAGCCAGCAATCTCTGATGTCTCAAGGGATTGCTCCAAAGCTGTCAGCACTGCACTACACTTGGCAGTGTGCCCTAGGTCTGGTTTGCTGGCTGTTCCATCACTGTCAGATGTTCCCTTAGCCAGAGCAGGGAGCCAGATGCCTCTCCCTTTCTTCCTTGAAGCCATCTCAAACATGGAGTCTGGGCAGGCAGAGAAGTGCCACCAGCATGGGGGCCTGAAGGCAGCCATGAAGTGCCTGCAGTGGCATGGGCCCAGGTGTGGCTGCTCTATGGGGTGCAGGGGGGCCAATAATTAGAAAAAAGAAAAGAGGGTGAATGTCTATGTTGCATAAATGAATAGGAAAGCACAGTTAGTGTGGAGGGGAGACCTCCCACAGAGGCAGAGAAGATGGCTTGGGGCAGTCTCTGTTTCAGTGATCCAGTGCATGACTTGGAGTCCTGAATCATGAATCTAGTGGTGGGTACATGAAGACTTCGAATTTTTCTCACTCTGAATTATTTCCATTGAGAGACACTTTCAACCCTCAGACCAGCAGTGAGATGAAGGACTGGGCAAAACAACACAGCAGCAATCCTGGACGAATCAATCCAGCAAGTGCTTCCCATTGAATGCAAGTTTGTTTCCCCAACTCTTTTGCCTATATTTAAGATCCTTTTGGTGTTTGCTTTCCAGAAATATTGTAATAAAGCATCTTTGCCAGAATGAAAGCTCATGAAAAATGACTGTTGAGACAGAATGTGCAAATATGCACTGAGAGTAAATTTTCCGTTGTTCATGCAATTGTAAAATTAATAATTTGCCTTATATTTTATTATATAAATTACACAATCAGAGCACAGTAACAATGTGAAGTGAATTATGTATCTAACCAACATTGCATGAATTCCAAATACCATCAAAAAATTACTAGTGAACAATCTACAGGCTAAGAATTATTAGCTCCCAAAATGTATGGATCTTTTCAAATAACAAAGTCATTAAAGGAAGTTCTTGTTTATTCCCAGAAAAATCTGTAAATAGAGAGAGAGAGTGAAAATGAAGAAAAAAACCAGAAACTCATTGTGCTCAGCTCACTCAATCCAACTCTGTAATTGACCATCCATGCGATTAAAAAGCTGTCAAGGACAGGCTCTTGAGGATGGAGTACCTGATGCAGATATCAAACTGTGACAAAATCAGAGACTTCATTTGGACAATTACATGGAGACCAACATGCCCAAACCTAATTTTGTCGTGAAGAGCTTCCTGTAGGGAGAAAATCAGAGTTCTGAGCAAAGATCTGCAAGGCTTCCTCAAGTTCTGCCTCCTTCTTGGGGAAAGTAAGACACTATTGCATAGAAATCTTTGGAAGTAATGCCCTTTGGAATCTTACCTCATCCTGGATAAACCAGCTTCCATCTTTGCTGAGCCAGGGAGATATTGTTTGAATCTTCAGTTGAATTGGTGACCCAGCACAGGGGAAAGGGGGCAGGAAGGTCTGAGTGCTGTTTCCCTCTCTACTTTGAAACATGTGCAAGTAATTTCACCACTCAGTACTGTTTTTCTAATTTCTCCTGTTTCATTTTTAGCTGAAGAAATTAGAATTCAGATGGGCTAAGGGCTGTTTTTTCCTGTTGTGCAAAAGACCACACACCAGGGCTGATTCTCACCAGCACATCCTTAGACCAAAACACCAAGACAAGATTCTTATTTATTTAATGGACAGAGGCAGATTCTTCAGAGGAAGATTTGACCCCACCTTTCTAAAACATGTATCACAGAATGGGCTGGTTTGCTGTTGTGTTTTACACTGTCGAGAGAACCCTTTCAACAAGCACAGCATAGGTGCTTCACTTTTGGACGGCTAAAATCAGCTGAATTTCCTTCCCCAGATTCACACAGCACCTTGCACAATGCAGCCCAGATCTGTCTTGAGACCTGTAAACATTGGTATGGATTATAATCAATGAGAGAAAACTTAATTAAAAATTGCCCATGGGGACTGCCTTCTATTCTAGGTGTTCAAGGCTTTTAATTTAAAGAACAGAATGATTTAATCTTCCCATCACATCAATAAGGTAGATAATCACCCTTAAAATTTCTTCTAGCCTGAAAATTCAGATGGAAAAAGACAGAAAGTGGATAGAAACACAGGTATTCGTTCCGCCTTCACATCCCAAAAGGCACATATTGCCCTGATTTTCAGCCTTCTGATGATTGTTTACATGTTTTCTACTGGAGCTTCTCACGCATTTAACATAAAGTATATTGTTTTCATTCCTCTCTGTGATGGACTCCTTGTTTGACCACAGGGGTCAGAGGGGTGTTACCCTCATCTCCCAATCCTTGATCAAATTCCAAATCCTATTTAAACCCTAAATCATAATAAACTGTCCTTCTTTTCCTCACTTCAACCTGATGGTGAGTGTTGTTCTTTCTTGTTGTAGAATAGTGACAGGCACACTTAGCAAAGATACAATAAAACCGGATAATAAAATAGGGCAGACAAATGGTTTGTAAGAGAAAGACAACCTCTTGAAGTAAGTTTGAATATGTATTCCGAAGTGTTGTTCCACAAGAAAGGAAGGGAAACTTGGCTTCATGCTAATGTGCTCACAGTCTGGCAGCTCTTGATTAACCCACAAGGAGGCGTGTCGCTATCCGAAACATGAAAAGAACCACACTCACCCGTCTGGTTGAAGTGAGGAAAAGAAGGCAGTTTATCATGATTCAGGGTTTAAGTAGGATTGGGAATTTGGTCGAGGATTGGTAGATGAAAGGAACACCTCTCTGACCCCAATGGTCAATTCAGAAGCCCATCACAGAGAGGAATGAAAACAATCTACACTGTTTTGAGAGACTCCAAAAGAAAATATGTAAACAATCAACAGAAGGCTAAAGATCAGGGCAACAGAGGTGTGGTCACTTGGTTCCTACTCCTATTGCTCTGTCTCTCTCCTTTCCTCCACAAAGTCCAGTGCTGACTCAGGTATCTCCATCTCCCTTGGAGGCATCCCTGTTTCACAGAATCCACTGCAAAACAGAGATGCCTCCAAGGGAGATGGAGATACCTGAGTCAGCACTGGACACTGCTGTCAGTGTCCATGGCCCCTTTCCAAACCCTCACTCAAGGCTGCAGCTGGCTGCCAAATTTAGAACCATTTTTCAAGAGAGCTCACTATTAGTCAGGCATGTGGATCTGAGCCGATCTTTTCTTCCTTTAAAGAACAATCCCACATTTCATGTGCAAAATTATATCTAACGTGTAATTTGAAAACCAAGCCTTACTCCAGTAAATGGGATCAAACAGGAGGGCATTTCATTTGACAGAATGGACATTTCTAGTTTTAATATTACATTAACTTTTCCTCTCCATGCCTTTCATGGATTTTTCATTCTTAGTCAACAGCGCCTGACTTCTAACAAGAGTTATCAGTCTGACTAGGGGCTCCTCAGGATTTCAACAGTTCCTTTGGGTTCAGAGAGGGTTCCTGGAGAGCTGACTTCAGGTCCCTGTTATTGTCCATACCTTGTTTCACTTGTGCCAGATGAGAAACCTTGATCTTTGAGGGATTGGAATGGCCCCATTAGGTAAAAGTGATATAGGATTAAATTGCCAATAACCACAACAGCTTAGGAGACTGCTGCCCTCCAACTAACACAGCCTGCAAGAGGCCTACAACATCACTTCTGGTCTGGGAGCCTGGTAATGCACTCCCAAATTGTGAATCATCTTGATCTGCATCCTCTTAGTTCAGCTAACAGGAAAATATCATTGTCTGCCCACACAGCAGGCAGTGTACTACACAAGTAGTCCAGACAACACCTCACTCCCTTGTTTTCCCCTGTGTCAGAGTCTGTCTGTGGATGTGTTATGCCCCACAATTGTCTCCGATGGTCGGGAACCGGGACCCCGAAGAGACTGGAGAGAGCCCCTGGCCTGGCTGAGGTGGGGCGCTTGCCGAGGACTGATAAGCATCTCCACGAGAACGGAATGCAAGAACAATAGTAGCTCATTACAGGGGACTGAGCTGACTATACTGACCGTACTAGAAGGGTACAGCTTGCCGCTTGTTCCTGAGCAACCAACCTTAACGCAGGTGCCTACCTTGGCCCTGTGCCCTCTTTGGCTCCGTGTCACTCGCCTTGGTCTTCTTCCCAACCAAACTATAAAGACTCTGTAGATCCCGTACACCCTTCGTGATCACCCCACTGGAGAAGATCACGTCTATGGGCATCTCTACGCCTTGAGGACCGCCGACTCTCCACGTTGGTAGCCATAACCCCCTTACCCTCTTTCTCTATCTTTCTCACTATTCTCTATTTTCTTTCTCTACTATCGCATTGTGGGCACTAAATAAAAGTGCATTTTTTGTTTAAAGCAAACTGAGTTGTCCCCTGTTGTGTCTTTTGCGCTTTGAGATCTCCAAAATGAACCATCAGGTTCCCCGCATATGTTTGCAGACCCTGACACCCTGTGACTCCTGAAAACTGTGTTGTCACAAGGAGAGTGTCTAGTGGGAAATTCTTGTTAAGTGTTAGCATCACATTGCTAGCTAATGTGAGGTTTTATACTTTGCAGAAGGTGATTAGCTATAATATGAATAATACAATACCTAGATGACAACTCAGAGTAATTACTCCAGCATGACACAGTAAAGCGCTCTAGCTAAATGCCTAAGTGCTACATAACAACACTTTTTAACTAAAGTAACCAAATATCTTTAATGTTGGGTAGAAGAGCTGTAAATTTGAAAATGCTGTAAAACACTTTAGACATCAGATAAAGATTTTTCTTTGGTCAGAGACAAAGAATGGAAAAATTAGCATGACAAGTAAATTTCAGGGACACAATCACACCTGAAACCAGGAAGGTTTTGTGGGAACTGCCTCAGAAAATTGGCAAGCCGCACTGACCAGGAGGACCAGAGTACCTCTAGAGAGATAGATCCCCAGAACCTGTGTAGACCATCCCTACACTGCCATTGCCATTATTTGATGCTGCCATGAGAGAGAAGGGGGACCTTCATGTTAATAAAAAACAGCTCCATTCTGTATTGACGCACATCTGGTAAGTCCTAGCCAGCACTGATCTTAAATCCCTCAACATGACAGATTGTAATAATTTAATCATGTACCAGTAAATGTTTTTCTATCAAGCCTAGTTGCTGTATTTCAATGTCTGAAATTATACAGGGTGTTTTCCACAGGATCCTTTTTTAATTTTTGACAGAGTAATGTCAAGGAAAGCACCTTCTAACTGCCTCTGCCAAAAGAGGGAAAGAAAACAAGAGAATTGACACCTGCACATGCTGTCAGTGGCATTAGGAAGGAAATTCATGCTCCATCTAGGTGGTGCAACATACACTTCCTCCCTCATAAGAAACTCACAAGACCTCTCTATCTTGCCCATAACTCACCAACTGATTTGAAATTAATGCCACTTGAAATCTTCACAGCATGTTTTTTCAAATTATGTATCCTGCCTGCAGAAAGCTCATCCACCACATCTTGCCTGGTCTTGCACCGCTCTTGAAGAGCTTCATCTGCAGTGACATTTACAGTGAATCAAGTTTTCTTGAGCATGGCTCAAATTTCCTTTATGTCTCCTTGCATATTTTCCCTTTTGTTGTGGTTTGAAAGCAAAACGAGTGAGAGGCTCCAAGTCAGAGATACAATTTAATAAGAAGAAAGGTAAAAAGGTAAAAATAAAATAAAATAAATGCAATAACACAAAGGACCACTGACAGAGTCAGAATACAACTTGAGCAGGATGGTGGAAACAGTCCAGATGAGGTGCTCTTCCTGAAGCAGTGATCCTGTAGAAAGGTCTGGTAGCTCTGGTCCTCTGGGAATCCAGTAGGTAAGGGCTCCTTGCACTGTTCCAAATACCAGCTTATATCCAGGTGAGAATGCTTGGCTCCTCCCCCTGGGCAGAGCATCTCAAAATGGGATGATGAGTTGTGAAGTGGGTCCTTGATGGCCCATTAAACAGAGATAACTCCTGAAGGGAGTTACCTGTGAGTCACGGGCAAGGTGTTGATGGGCCATTAGCAGAAGACAGCCCAACACTAGAGCACTGCCCCACTTGGTTTTAACAGTTCATGAAGATGGTGATAGAATAAGTACTTTGTGTACATCCTACACTGCAACTCAGGACACCTTTGCATCTTTGGACTGCCTGCTTTTTTATGGAGGCTGATTTCTCTTCAAATCAAAACCCGGAGCTAGTCCTGTGGAGACCATTAGGCTCACTTTTAAGCAACCACTTTAGGCTTCTGAGCAATAAAGTGTGTTCAGCCACTAGACATTACTCTGGGCTCTGGGAATTCCTGGGTCACCTGTGTTAATGCTGGTTTGTTAACTGTGCCCAAGGGGGTGGATTGTTCAGGGCTTCTGCATTGTCCAGTCATATTTTGAGTGTATTTTGCATACCATGAATTCTACAGAAAATACATTTTTAATCCAAACTAGTAAATCGTACCATATTTAATATCTTTGAATCATAGAACCAATTGGGTTGAAAGAGCCCTAAAGATCATCTCATTCCAACCTTCCAGCTGGAATAAGGGACACCTTTTACTAGACCATGTTGCTCAGAACCCCATTCAACCTGACCTTGAAGATTTCCAGGAATGGGAATCTTTACCTGTGTTTTTAAATGAAAAAAAATCTGGATTAATTGCATTAATAATTCTTACTCCTTCCAAATCATTGAGAGGAATTGGTCTCTCAACAGCAAAATCACCAGCTGACTTGACATCTAGCATTCTTCCAATATGGTTCTTGCTACCATTTCTTTGTCCTTGTAGCTATGCGGGAGTTCATTTTTATCCCTTCAGATTTTCCACGAAGGCAAGTCCCCTTGAAAGTTTATGTCCCTACTTGTTTTGGAGAAAATGGGCTGTAATTAAGTGAAGTTGCATTGCTTACAAAGTTGTCATTTGCAACACCAAATACATAAAAGCAAGGGAAATGCATCATTAAGGACATAAATCTTCTCTTCTACTCACATAATAAATAAACAAACATATTATTCTTATCAGGTACAAGGTATAGCACACTTCATCAAACTCCAGAAATGCAAACCCCCATCTGTTCTTTCAACAGCAGCATTACAATGAAGTGCAAAGCTTTCCTTTAAAAAAAAAAAAAAGTCCTAAAACTCTGGTCTCAAATTCTTACAATGGCATAAATCAGCATAGTTCTTCTGAATTCAGAGATTAAGTTAACATTTGTTGAAAATGTGGCACATTAAGTGTGAAGTTCTTTATTCTGCTCCATAATTATCTTTCTCGTTTGGAGCTAATATTCTCCTTTGACTCCTATGCGTTGTGGGCTGGTAGGATCCTATTTCTAACTCAAAACTCTAACTGATATCTTCCTAAAGATATATTCTACATCACACCTGAATTATTTCAGGGGAATATTAGATGGCTGATCCGACTCCAACACCTTACTTATTCCTTTTCATCTTGTAGTGATTGGAAGTTTTGAAGATCTCAGTGTGATCAGAGGGACTGTGGTTAGAAGGCTGCAGGTTGAATCTCACAGGGTGTGAAGGAGTGGAGAATTTTGTGGGATGTTTTGCAAGCATGTCTTCTTTCCTACCTGCACTCCCTAGGTTCTAGTGACATTCATCTACCACTTTTTGATTCCTCTCCATTTGTACAGAAGGCCATGCCTCCACTAGTAATCCATGGCTCATATTTCTGACCCTGCTGCCATTAATAACCTAGCTGAAGTTTGACCTCAAAGCCACACTGCTTGAGAAACTCAAACAACAGGTTTCAGAAACTTACTGGTAAAGTGGATTAGAAAAGATTTTTCTCCTGTGATCACAAATCACTCAGAGACCATAGTTTTGAGAAGACACTCCTGAATTTTCTTCCACTTCAATCTCTGTAGCTTGACCAGAGAAAAGGGCAAGCTGGTAAACAGATATTATGGGTCGTGGGTGAACTTGGGAAGAGCTTTGGGCTTTTGCTGGACTGACAGTGATAGCATGTCAAGAGGCACAAGAGGCAAGGCTAATGCAAACACCTGGTCATTGTGGAGATTAGTGTGATAGATACTTAGGAAAGCAGAAAATGCCTCATTTCTGTGCTTTTGATATCAGCAGCAATGAGATTATTTTCCTTCCACAGCTACAGTCAGGCAGACTGACCCAACAAATTCTCATTACTGGTGCTTGCATTCTTTGCATCCTTCCTCTCTTTTGGCTCTGCGAAATCATTTCAGTGCTGGACCCAGATGGATACATCTGCAAATTCGGGGGGGTTCTACTTGAGGGGACAGACAGATACAATACTGGGTCCAGACCTCTCTGGCTAGCTGACTGTCTTCAGAAACCTTTTCTGGTTGAAGACATGACTCTGGCCAGTTGAGTGAAAGATTATATAACCACAAAAGAAGCAACATTTCCAAAATAAAGTTGATATTCATGCTAAGTTCCTCAGAAATTTCATGGATGTATACCCCACCTTTTCTGCGATGTATACAAATTGCTTGGTGGAGAAGCCTTTGGACACAAATGGCAACATATATTCTCAGTCCAGGCTGAGAATATCTTTAGCTCACAGCTAAAGAATTGACATAACAAATTACAGCAAGTGAAAGAGCATGAAGACATAGTTTAAAAAACCCCAGTGGCTATAATTTTTAATCTCAGTAACAGAGAATTATTATATTTCTTAAATCTAACATCATAAAGTTTAGTTCCTGGTAAGTCTGAACCAGAACTCATAATTAAGAGAGAACTTTAAAATTCAACAGTTAATAATAGAATATTAGAGGAAAGATAATGAAAGGAGTAGTCCAAGGTGTAAACGTCTTTACTTCTTCCATGCTGGAATGTGGGTTTAAGTCCTGTTGGAGAGATTTTTCCAACAGGGCAGCACAAGGCTCTTAATAGATCTCCATATAGATGCAAAGATTATTTGAGAGACTGAGATTTAGCTAATGATTAACATTTCCTGAAGAATGTGCTACAGGGCTTTGATTGGGATACTCCCAGCAAAATCTCACCATTACAGCAAATAAATCAAAAGCATAAGCTGTGCTCTGGACTTGTGCACACTGACCATTTTTCAGCTGGTGGTCTCTAATCAAATCTGCATACAGGCTGGAAATGGACCTAGCCCTTCACTCCTCTATTCCTCTTTGTTTTTCCTGCCTCCTGAAAGCTGTTTGCATGCTTTACAAACCAGGCTGACAGTGCTATTTTTAAATCAGCATCATTTTGAGTTTCAGGTTTCAAGTGAATCAAAAAGTACAGAAATGGTGGACTTGTGCTTAAAAAAAGATTCTGACAGCTCCTGGGGATTAATTCCATGGACTTTCAGAGAGGTCTGGATGCTCATCATATTGGTGCCTTTTTAATTTTTATACTTATTATAAAAATAAATGAAAACAAAACAATAGGACAACTGTATTTGCTGAATGTTGTGGAATTAAATGAGATTTTGAGAAAACAAACTCCACTACAAAACAGGTTTTAAAGAACAATAACTGCAAAATCCTATAAAAGAAAGTAAACAACCAGTGTGACATCAGGTTTCATTTACACATGGGAAAGACAGACTTGCAGAGTGTCATTTAATTGGAATTTTGATTATTAATACAATGTGAGATTAACAGCATTATTAGAGGAGATCCATGAAGGGCTGACCTGATTAATAGAGTTGACTAGCCCATTGAGGGCTGAAAGTTGCCTGACAATTCAGCCCATTAATTAGCAAGATGCCACATTTCCTCCCACTGGGTTCTGCTCCATTGAACACACAAAAGCCTGCAAGTCCTTCTGCAAATGTTTTCAGATTTTCTTCTAGGAAGTTTTCCTTCTTCCTGAGGGCATCTGTGTCAAGTCATATCCAGAGCTATGTTGCCACTGAAAAGGCACCAGCAGCAGGACTCAAGGGTATGTTGTAACAACCATTTAAATACATATCCTCAGCATGTTCTCAGTTGACAGGAACTCATTGCTTTCTCTGTCTGTGCAAACTTTTAGCATCCATTATTGACTCCCAAGAAGAATCTTGCTGCTTAGTCATCCTTTCTGTGAAGAACCAGCTGCTGCACCCCTGTCACTTGCAAATTTCATTTTTTTACCCCACAGAAACAGAGGGTAGAAGGATGCTGTAATTAGGTTGGTCATTTTGAGTTTTAACTTTCTAAGAAGAATATTCCCATTAACTGAATGTCCCAGGAATCAGGAAGCTGATAAATTGGCATAAAACTCCCTTTGATTCAGTAGCTACATCAAAGATATAAAACCTTATTTATGAAAGTTGCTTCAGTCATCCAACAGATTGAATCTATCACAGAAAAGCAAGTGTGCCTTAGCATATTTTACAGGGTGATCCCAAGACATACAGGAAAATTATGATTTCCTCTTACATTGCATAGGAAAGTTCTATAATGATATATAAATTCAACTTGAAACTGCTGAGTGTATTTTCACTGTCTCAACAGAGAAAACCGTCAAAAATAAACAACAACACAAAGAGACTGGAAGAGAAATTAGATTTTCTAGAAGAGGTTTGGAAACTGCTAACTTTATTCTCAAAACCAGCACAACACAAAGACTAGAAAATAATACAGAAAGAAAGAAAATTAATTGGACTCATACACCTTTTTTGTACATGCACAGGATGAAGTTGTCTTGAAATGTTGCTCTACACATACAGAACAATAAGCAATCTTTTCTATTTTGCAAGGCTGATGCATGCTTACACAAGCTGCAAATCAAACCAAAATTCTTCATAAACATGCTCTGAATGAATACTGATTTCAGCTGCATAAAACACTGGGATTTACAAAACCCAGCTTTTCCTTTCTAGAAAGTTCTTAAATTCCACAAAACAATCAGCAGAACTGGTGAAGGGAAATAAAAAACAGTGGCAGGGTTGTGGAGAAGTGTAAGGGACAAGTCTGTCTCTGAAAAGGCAGTTGAAGAAAAGCCACCCAGTCCAAAGAGCATTCTGCATATGATGGCTTCAAAAGTGCCTAAGTGACAACAGAGATCCAGTGAATCTCCACAGGAACATGTCTACGCAAAGCTTAAGCAGGATAGTTTCCCACAAAATGGGTTTTTCCTATTTGTTCTATCCTAAGAGTGGGTACAGGTGCACAAAGCCCATGCTCCATGTTCAGAGGCGTTCAGACCCATGATTGCATGGTCAGGTGTATGTAGCTGGTTTGTCAGCTGCAAACCCAACCTATTGCAAACCAAGTTTGCTGCTCCCAAGAGTGGCACTGATCAGTGGGACAGTCCCAGACCATCCAGAGCTGTGAGACCCCTGGGTGTGCTATAGGGACAGCCCCAGCTGTAATGCGAGGGCCTTACAGTAAGAAACCTGGGTGTGGACCCTGCCCTACTCCTGTGTCAAACAAAGACTCAGAGCCACAATCTCAATCCATCTTAGACAATTACTTTCACCAGTCTGAATAAGGCTCCTATACTCCTGACGATTTGATGGCATTTAGACTCCTGACTCACTTAATGCTTCATTTCCTAAGTTGTTTTTGGTGCTCATAGATAAAGGTAGGCACTTACATGGGACTTTGTAAAGCACCTAAAGAGACTCAGTGTGATTGCAGTGGGGTGTAAGCCCTTCATTTGCACTTTTGAGAGCACCATTAGATAGCAGTGTGTATTTTTAGGTACATAAATACTGTGGGAATTTGGGTTTGGAATGCAGTGGAGCACATGGTTGATGGGAGAGCAGGTCATCTGTAAGAAATTCACTGCATTTTCCTTTTCTCATAATCTTCATGCAATTGGAAAAGAAATGCAGCTACCTGGCCCCTACCACTTCCACAGACCAATCTACTGTATATGCCTGATTACTCCTTTGTTTTTTTCCTTTCATCATCTAGCAAATGAAATCCACACATATGGAAGGAATTTCAGCACCTTTTAATTCTTCATAAGCCTTTAAACACAGGCCTCTCAATTTTTAAAATTCTCTTTCCTTCAATAATACCCAGCTTTTTCATAGTAAGTTTCTTTGCTAATGCTTTCAAAGCTTTGTGGGTTTAATAGCTCATTACTATTTTTAATATGGGGAAACCGAGGCATAGAAGTGATGGGAATGTGTACGTTCATTCATCAGACCAAAACTGAGAAAAATGCTCATAATTTCCAGTCCAGTGCCCTGGGCTAAATTTTACTTACCTTAATTTCAGCAAAATCATCGCACAGTCCAACAGATGTAGTACATGACACAAATGAAGACTTTTTAAAAAGTTTCTTTTTGTAAGTTATTTGTTGCTCAGCTTTCTACCTCAGTAAGAGACACTTGTGAGCATACTAAAGACAAAGCCACATTTTAAAAAAAGTTGATCACAGTGAAGTAAGGCAACTTTAAGAGGAAGTGGAGACCAGCATCAGCTTCAGCATATACAGGCTGAAGTCCCTGATGAGGTCTCATGCATCTAGTTGTGCCTTCATTCCAAGCCAGGTGGAATCTGAAGGCCAAAGGAATACCAAGACACATTATAAAAGCAACTGGTGGCTCCTAAGGATATTTTATGGCTAGACAAATTATGTACTGCATGAGGGATTGTAGGCGATGGATAGCAGAAAGGAAGATACCAGAGAATTTCTTGTTTGCTTCTTTGTTTATGGCTGGGTATTTTTAAGTTTAGACAATTTTTGAAAGTTAACTGATAGCTGAAAAGCAGATTGTTGTAGGGAGCCATAAGGATAAAATTTCTTTATGGCAATAATGATTCTCTGGTAGAGCAGGGAAAACCCTCTTAGATTTTAATTGAAAGTGAATTCTAGAATATATCTCATGTCTTAGCTTCTCTAACCCTTCAAAGACACAATATGAACTTCAAGCTGATGATCCCTTCCTCCTATGTGAATGGAGAAATTAATGAGAAAACAAATGTGATTTCCATCATTTTTAGTGCACTACAAAGTAATGATTTATAGGGAAGTGAAAGATGAGATGTCTATAGTCTAGATAACTAGAATCCTGAAATAGCTGAGATGAGAAAAAGTGCAGCAATTTTCCACTGATAAGCTAGAGGTGCAAAGGTCTTGAGTTTGGGTCTCTATGTGGGCTTCAGCTCCTGAGTTCTATCCAACCAGTGGACAACCAAAAACCAAAGAAGGTATTATAAATATGTATACCATACTCAGAGTAGATTGATTTGTGGTGTCATAGAGGAGGGAGCAAGCAACAACCTGGAAGGCAGCAACAAAAGCCATATGGCTCTTCTCTTCTTTGGGTTGTTTTTAAACCTGGTTTGCTCTTGGGATAAGACTGAAGGCTCGTATTAGGATATGCCTTCAGGTGTATCCCTACACAATAATTCTGCATACATGTTACCAGCTGTGACCAGTTTTGGTAAGTCTAGAGGTCATAAAGAACTAGTTCCATACCTGCTTTTGAAAGTACACTTGCTTGCAGCAGACCTTGGAAGCTCTTTTCTGCAGGAAAACTTAGAGGTCAGGCATAACCTGCCTCCAGAAGTGCTCTGGGACAGATCTAAATGTCCCAAGTCCAAAACCTCACTTGCAGCTCATGGTTTTATCACTATAAGTTATAAACACAAAGGTAAAAAATAGATGGTCATAAATTCTGTCCTGGCAGAATGACAGCTTTTCCCTTATCCTTGCTAAAGAGAAGGTCTTGCCTAAGTGGGGCCTGTCCTAAGAGGCCTCTTGTACTTACCTGCCTCTCCAATAAAGGCAGAGCTTGTTTGTTCTTCTGAGACCTCCTGTCTAGAATTCTCCAAAACCCTCCAGAGCAAAAAAACCCACCCCTCCTTATCAAAGTGAGTAGAAAAAAACAAATTGCCAATCCTAACTCACTCCTCAGAATGTATGGAAGGCTACTCTTTATTTCTAACCCCTCTCCCTTTCTTATAATCCTTGTGATCGCTGATTTATTTTACAGCTTTTTTTAAATATGGATCACAATAAATGCTACAATAAAGAGTGTCTTTAGCTTGTTGGAAGATCTGGATGTCATTGCTAAAGGGTCAGGAACTGCAGTAATGCTACCTTTAGAAAACACTTGGTAAAGGTCACCAAGCACTGTGCTTATTTGGATGATATCAGCTAAATTGTTCTTGTAGCTATTTCCAAGGGTGACTGAATCTGAAAGCCAGTTGAAAGGCTTTATTTAGTGTGGCATTTTCTGTTTTTGAAAAACCCATCTTTCACTATTCTGTATGAGAATATGCACTTTTCAGCACAGTGCTTCACTGTTTTGGGCAGTTCAGAGGCCCTCTCCACTGAACTGATGCTATCAAGGCAGAGGGAGGAAACACTCTGTGGCAGTTTTCCTTACAACTCTTCATGATCTTCTCCATGGAATATAGAGTGATGAAAATGCTTGTCTCCTCACTCCGTGTTACCATAACTGTTCTTTCAAGGGGTTTGCATGAATTTTCATCTCCCTTCCTTGCCTAAGAAACTTTGGGCCTGCAGTTTAGTCTTCTATGGAGAAACGTTATTATGTTTCAATGTGGAGAAACATGGAGAATATTAAATAAATAAATAAATAAATAAATAAATGCAAGGTGTGCTTGCTGTGGAGGCAAAGGGTCTGCAACCTTGGCCCAGGAATGTATTTCTCCATTGAATACGTTCACCAACAGCAGTGATGAAAACTGTGAGTGAGCAGCTTTGGTGAGTGCCTGGCATCTAGCCAGGATCGACCCACTACAGCACTGTTAAATCTCTTCTGAAAGGGAGAAGAAAGCTGGGCTGTATATTTCCAGGTGAGGTGCAAAGACTTGGATTGCATGACCTCCTGTGTGGGGAAAGCCCACAGAAAAAAAAACTGTAAGAAATCCTCTGGGAAATGCCAAACCACATAATTAATTTGCACCTGGCACCAAAGATGTGTTCAGCATTTTCCCAGCTTTCCATTGTATCCGTGGGGATTTGCCTTCCTCAGGACAGACAGTACATTAGAGATAGGACAGCTGAACCTGCATGAGTGCCCATCTTCTCAAAAAAACTTGTAGATTTTAATTTGAGACAACGTATCTCCTTCAGTTCCTGTACTAGGGAAAAAGTACTTCATGTGGACCCTGTCTTCCAAGATGACCATTCCCTTCACAGATCTTTCTTCTTTTTGATTGTACTGTCACAGGGGACATAATTTATTCTCACTTCATCACGTTCTCTGCAACAGTAATACTGAAACTCAGGGATGGATTATTGTCTACCTCATGCTGATCCTGCCTACTCTTGAGACACTAATCCTATGGATGAGGATCTCAGTTGTCTTTTCTTTAATCAAATACTGCTATTTTTAGCATGGATGACCTATAACGAAGGTAATGATAGTAGCATTTTAATTTTTTTTTTAAATCGCACTAGTAGAGGCTTAGAGATTTAAGCTTTACTGCTGATAAAGAATCAAGTGCAATTGTGGTAAGGAAAAAAACAAGGGAAGAAATTCAGGGAAGGGTTTATGACTGCAGAGAAAAATAATACAGGCAGAAGAATCCTTAGAGGGTGTGAGGTTAAGTGGTTATTTTTCTGGAGGGGATATTGCTATTTAGACCCTTTAAAATTTGCAATCTCTTTTACTCTTTATATTCTTTTAAGTATAGAATGATGTAAGGGATTGTGGGGAAGACTAGAAAGAGAGAAAGCGGTTGTTGGAAAGACAATCTGGGAAACGAGGGAGAAATTAAAAGAAAAAAGCAATAATAAAAGTAATAAAGGGACAGTACTTTTTCCCTAAAATGCATGAAAATATGCATATTTTATGCCTTTGTGTGTATGCAAGGGCCTTTGTTTGGAGCAAAAAAACGCATGTAAGTTTTCTGATACATCTGGAATACCTTCAATTATCTGGGCCAGTAGGCAAAATAGATAGTGTAAGGTTTATTTAAATTAAAGAAAGATGAATTTTGATGAATTAAATATGAAAATAAATAATACACATTGTGCAGTAGCTCTTGAATTTGCTTTGATGTGAAATGCAATTTATTTTGCATCTGTTTATTTTTTCCCATTATAGCTGCAGGTTTTTATTCTTCATAACACAGAACCCCTTGCAGGAATTGTCAGGAGATAGAAATGAGGCTTTTAAATGAGAATAAAATTAGGAAACTGTAATCCTGCTATCTCAATCTGTGAGTGATTGCTACTAGCACCTTAATTCCACTTAAATTTTTCAGCAATCTAATAAACTGAAAGATAGCCATATAAGTCAAGCTAAATGTTAAGAGGCAATTGATGTTTCTGGACAGTGACATTTGTATCAAAGTCAGCACTTCAGGATGACTGCTGATGGAAGAGGTGACACTGCATATCCTTCTCCTCCTGTAGTCAACAGGCTGCTTTAGTTCTAGTTGTGCATGTCATTGGTCTCGGAGCTCTGTTCTGCAAGGTGGACAGATTGCAAGGCAAGGGAGAGGAAATACAGCTGTCAGAATCTGAATAGATGTCTGGTGGTAGAATTGCCTATTGGATTTCTGATGTCTGATTTTCTACTGAAGTGCCTTAGCAAACTGGGCTTCTTACGAATGCACCTGCTTTTTTTCCCATGAAAGTGGGCACATGAGCAGTGAATACCGAAGTGAAACACTCCTTACATCTTTAACTTGCTATGGCAATTCTGTTTCACATAAATCCCAAGAAAAATTGTCTGTAAGGTATTAGCATCTTGATTTGACATCACCAAAGTGATGCAGGGAAAGATTTTGGTATTTGTTTTTATTTCAATATTCCTTTGAATATTGAAGTAATATTCAAGATTATTACTTGACACAGGTCAAAGCTTTCCATTATTTTTTACAGTTTGGAATGTGTCAGTAAAAGAAAATAAACGTACAGGCTGCAGGTTTGCTTCAAGTAAATCAAAAGCACTAGTAATTGCCTTTCATATTTTATTTCAGAAAAATAGTGTATTCATGACTCAGTATGGTGCTGTAGACAAATTAATATTAAGGGAAACATAGAGGAAGCTACAAGAGCACTGAGAGAAGAAAGCATCTAGGAAGAGCTTTTTCTTTCTCTAATGAAGAGAAAAAGATGGTAATGCCTTTAGATGAGGTTCCTAAACAGATGTGTGCAGAGCTGTACGCAAACTGCTTCAAAGTAGGGCACAGATGTTGTCTGAATAATTTTCCCAACACTTTTCAGTATATGTGCATGGCGAGCTAGGAGTTGCTGTAGTTATCACTGCCAGTGGTGATGCCAGAACTGTTCAGTCTGGAAATTTCTGACTCCAAACTGCAACTGATATCCAGGAATGAAGGGGAATAATACTACTCTTTAAGGCAACATTGTGCCTGTTACCTTTTGGTATATCATATATTCATATAAGGCAATTGGCTAAATACTGACCAAGCCAGAAGCCATGGAGGGATTGAGCTGTATCTCCACCCTTAACATGAAGGCTTATCAGAGCAAGTAACTCTACTCAAGTTTGGATTAAATTTCTCTGCATCAGTAATTCAACTATGTATTTTTACAGACACGAACCATCTAGCTGAAAGTCATTTATTCTGTATAAATAGTGTGTCTTCCAAATGGAGAGACCTGAAGCCTTTAAAATGAATTAAGTTTCCCAGTTTCTCCAAGGGATGTATTATATGGAGTCAGGATGCATGTGTATGTAGTGATTACAAAGATGCTTTGAGCAGGATAAGATGCACCGAACCACAATTAGATACATATATCAATTGTGCTTTTTGCCTGCCCTCCCCCAACGTTTCTCTGCACATTTCCATCTCATAACTGCAACATTTGCTATTCATATCTGCAAAAAAGACATCCAAACGAATATTCTTACCTCAACAAAGGCTCACACGGTACACTAGGTCCACAGAAAAATAAAGTCGTTTTCGATATGGAAGAGTCAAGTATAGTATGACATTTTTTCATTTGCGAAGAAAGTCTTCTTTCCACATTGTGAATCTTTATTCATGAGCATTTTAATTGTCCCGCACTCACACATTTCTCTTGAAAGAGATCCTCCTTCCTCAGTCATTCAGTCTCTCGAACACTCAACACAGGCACTTACCTGAGCCACTGATTCTTTGCACTTAATCCCTCTAATGAAGTAGGGAGTCATTCTCTATCCCCAAGTAAGAAGTAAAAGGCTAAGCAGAGATGGCCTCAAGTTGCACCAGATTTAAATTGGCTATTAGGAAAAAAATTTCCAACAAAATGATTGTCAAGTATTGAAACAGGATGTTCAGGGAAGTGGTCAAGTCACCATCACTGGAGGTATTTAGAAGACGTGAAGATGTGGTGCTTAGTGACATGGTTTAGTGATGGATTTAGTAGTACTGAGATAATAGTTCGACTTAAAGATCTTAAAGATCCTTTCCAACCTAAATGATTCTATGATCCTATCTAGAAACTTGTACATCTGAATCATTGCTTCTGGGTGACCAAATTCTTGTCTTTAAACCTACATCATCTTAACTACAACAGACATTATTCATACATCCTTCAGTAAATTGTTCCATTGATCACAATGATCTGAAGGTATTCCTGATTTCTAAGATGAATTTTTCTAGCTTTAGTGTCATGGTTTAACCCCAGCCATCAACCAAACCCCAAGCAGCTGCTCTCACACTCACCCCAGTGGAATGGTGGAGAGAATCAAAGGGAGAACACTCATGGGTTGAAATAAAGACTATTTAATAGGCAGAGCAAAGCTGCACATGCAAGTGAAGCAAAGCAAAGTAATGAATTCATTCGCCACTTCCTGTGGGCAGGCCGGTGTTTAGCTACCCCCAGGAAAGCAGGGCTCCAGAACACAGAATAGTGACTTGGGAAGACAAACACAAAAATCACTCCAAATGTCCCCTCCTTCTTCCTTCAGCTCTATATGCTGACCATGATGCCACACAGTATGGAATATCCCTTTGGTCAGCTGGCATCAGCTGTTCCAGCTGTGTTCCAGTTGTGTTCCAGTTCTTGTGCACCCCCAGCCTCCTCACTGGTGGAGTGAGGCAGAAAAGGCCTTTACTCTGTGTAAGCACTGCTCAGTAATAACTGAAACATCCCTCAGTTATCAACACTCTTTCCAGCACAAATCCAAACCACAGCACCATAACAACTAGTGTGAAGAAAATTAACTCTAAACCAGCACAAAATGGCATCTGGACATATGACTTTACTCCTTAGTGTCAGAACATTTTCCCATTCTCCCAGTAGGTAGTTTTAGGTCATGATATAGCAACACTTCTGACGACCCAGGTACAATGAACATATTTAAGTCTTTTACTAGAAGGCAACATATTCTATCATTGAAAGAGACTTGCATTTTTCTTTGAATCTCTTTCAATTTGTCAACAGATAGTCACAGAGTGTTCTTGAATAGTGCAAATGACAGGCTGTGATTGCTAACTCTTTGGTTGTGTTGCATGTGCATGAAGCCTCAGTATGTCTGTTTTGGCAGACAAATAGTTTCATCCTTCCTTTTATCATGCTGATGACTGATAAGAAAGAATGCATTTGGTTTAGTGGCAGCTGTTTGCTCTTTCGATGAGTGAGGCTACTAAATTTAGCACCTTTTGGCACAGTCTGAATTTGTTCTCATCCAGTCCAAGATAAATTAAATAGAACTGGTGAGTTCAGTCTCGAATTTCTTTCACCTGCAAACCTCCCATTATTGCAGTCATATCTCAAAAGAAGTTAATATCTTGCTGGTAAAATGGTAGTCTGACCACTTTAGGACAAGTGTCAAGGCTTAATTTTAACATTTCTTTGTTGCATTCCACTTAGAAAATGCCAACTGAAAAGAGGGGAAAAAATGAAATTGAGTAAAAAGCATATGCCTTATTTGTTAGTGGAAAAAATCATTTAATCTATTGTTTTAAACTCTCAAACCTTTTCACTTGTGAAACAGCAATTGACTAACTCTTTCTAGACCCCAGATTCATGAACACACATACACACACCCACATGGGTTGTATTGCCCAATTTGAAGCATCTCTACCGTTTCAGCCAAGAGATGAGATACTAACCTTCCTAGGGGACTGCTTCCAGCATCCACATCCCTTGCAAAGGATCTGGGTCTAGTCAGATCAACCATGCCTGGAAACTAACAGCACAAGCCAAGACTTGCCAGGGAATATCCTGCTTGACCATTTATTTTCATAGCCATGCTCCAGATCTTGAAAATTTCTGGGCATACTTGAACACTAGATGTAGCTGTAATATAACAGCAAGTAGAATTTCTTGAACAAAGTCCAGGTTCAGGCAGAAAAAAATTAAGAGGGACTGTTGAAACTTCTTGCATTCTGAAGCATGCAATTTCTCCTTCGAGAAATAGGACATAAAAGCATTGAGTACCTTCATTCCACCTATGGAAAATTCGGGTATTGAGTGACTAAAAGCCATGCTGGGGCAAGGTCCATGTGGCCCATGAAAGTCCTCAAGGTTCTTAGCACATTTTCTTTACCCTTTCTTACTCCTTTCACGCAAATGAATTTATTTGTTGAATGAAGAAACACAACTAATCACAGCTATTAAAAATGGATTGACATAGGCATGCTCTCCTTACAGTGTTAAAAAGTGATGGCTATGAAGTCCTCTAGAGCATGAAAACAAAACGTAAAGACTTGAAAGTTTATCTCAGCTCCAGTTACAGGAAGGAAGCACCAATACTTCAAGGTGCTTTACTGAACTTCTGGGTAACAGGCAAATACCTGACACTTTAATCTTGATGCTTTAATATTATGCTCTTGAATACCCACAAATCTTCAGAGGGAGACTCTCTTTATCCTTTTTGACATCTTTGATCACTCATTAAATACTGAAGAACAACACCATCAGAATAATTCTTGTTGGATGCCTAATTCCAGGTTTCACTGAAATTAATAAAAATTCATGTCTCCTCTCTAAAGTGGCTGTCAAGTTTATTGGCAAAGACAGATGAAACTTGCATTGCTTACGTTTATATGGCATTATATAGGATAAAGCTTCACACATCCAAACATGAGATCTGCATTTGGGAAAGAATGGAATGTGTTCCATTCCAAATGATTCCTCTTTATTACAAGTCTTGACTTTTATAGGAGAAAACCACTTTGATTTGCTGATTATATAAATCACTGTAAGTTATTCTCTCAGCTCTTTTGGTTATCTTATTCCGTTTCCATTCCATGTAAGATCAAGATAACAACCTTTTTATTTTTTGCAAGCCACTGAGCAATTGTTGAAAAGAAATGGCCTTCTGTTTTCCATCAGACTCACCAAGCTGACAATCAAAGCTTACAATGTGAAAGGAAAAGACTTTATGGACACATTACTATTCAGTTGTCTCCTTATGACACCAGGAAGCCTTTTAACTAGATTTCAGAGTGACCAAGTGAGTTGATTTTTTTTAATTGTTTTTCTTTTCCCTGTGGGTATCATGTGTTTGGTAACCTGATAGTCACATCAGAGTCCTGGGTTCAGATTCAGGTTGTATTTCAAATTTGTTGCAACTTTGGGTCAGGAGGTTTCTTCTCTTTTGTGCTGCTGTTCCTTCTTCCGTAAATTGGGCAGATAAGGGAGTACTTACCAAACAAAAGAATGTGTAGGGAGAATTAAAGGTAGCTAGTTAGTGTACATTGTTTTGGTATTTCACTTTTTTAGGCTACTGTTATTATTTTTACGTACCTACAGCATATTGGGTGTCCAATATACCTCATAAATTTGTCGCATTTCTGGCCAACAAAACTTCCAGAGAAATATGAGAAGTGATGACTTTGTTTTCATTCAGTACAAAGAAGGAAAACATTTTAAGACTTGTTGAACAAAAGACAATATGGGAGCTGTCTTCATGAATGCAAAACACTTTGAAAGCACTTTTCTACCCTTTCCCTTTTGACTCAGTAAAAAACTTTAGGAAAAAGGGGAACATATTTTGAACATGTGACAGTAGTTGTTTTCAAGCCTACACTTTAAACGGGCCTATTAGAAGACATGTGGCTTACACAGATTTATCTAGCTTCTTCTGGGGTTTACATTCCTTTCATTGGTGGGTCATGTGGGTTGTCAATAACCTCAGTTGTGAAAATGGACTTTTGTCTGGAAAGTGAAGTCATTTCAAATATTTCTCTGACACAGTACAGTTATTTTATGCTTGACCATCACTCAGTTAATTCTACTGGCATGGAGTTACTGCGATTAGGCTTGTCATTGAAGGTGGATAAGGAGAGTAGGGTGAACCACACCAGAGAGAAAGTGGGGCTCTAAGAAGGAGAGGATACAACCAGAAGATGACACCTTTCCAATATTTAAAAATACTCCAGATTATCTGAAAGTTAAAACTAATTTCTCTGCTAGACATATTTGAACAGCAAAACTTGGAAGTGATTTTTATCTCTAGCGTATATTTTAGAGTTACTGGGTCATCATGATTAACTGACAAGGGATGAAGAAGTGAGGGAGTTGATTAGGGAGGTTACCCAGTGAGAAGGAAGGAAAGCCATAAAGAAGCTGGCTATTTGGAAAGATGGAGGAGTGTGTTTTATACAGTCAGTTTGCAACAATGGCGTGTGAGAGAGATGCAGTAAATGTGCTGTTGATTTTATACACATATGAGACTTATCTCCCTCTTGCTGTCTTTGGAAACAGTTTTGTAGGCAGGAATAAAGCAAAAACTCTCTGTACCTTACTTCAGCGCATGAAGCCGATTTTCTCCTTGATGGCATTGAAACTTCATTATGAATTCAGCTTTTTACTCTCAGAGCATGCATAAATAAAATGACAAATTCATCATTACCACGGAATAAGGTCTGAATAACATTGAACAATCCCTCTTGTTCTCCAGTTGGCATAAGAAAAGAGGGACTTCACTGCATCCTACCGTTAGAGAAAATTCAACTGCTAAACCCAAGGTGAGCTGGCTAAGATTTTTACCACTTTATCAACTTTCTCCCTGTTTCTTCTTTGTAGCCTTTGTATGTTGGAAGGTGTACAAGTAACTACTAGTAGAAGTATGGATCAATAACCAAATTACTTAGGATGGAAATAAAATGGGGAAGACAGTTTTCAATACTTCCTAGCTACTTTGGACATTTTCCTGGGGAGGAAACCGTGAAAGCAGAATGTAGCTGTAGATTTGAATTTTTAAACAAATGCTTGGAACTCGTACCTCCTGGTTTTTTTGGTCTATTTTTGCCAAGGATCACTTTTGTGATGTGTGGGTTATATTTTTAGTTTTAAGCTCCCAAGTGATGAATTGAATGGTCACAGTCCTTGCCTCTGCCATCAGTTTTCCAGGTGCCTGCTCCTTGAAATGCTAGAAGACTTCTTGTTAGCAGGCAGAGACAAATGCTCTACAAGGACTACAGCAAATGAGCACTGTAGTGTACATGGATCATCTATGTAGTTAACACTTGTAGGAATAGACTAGAGATGAATGACTTAACAGGGGGGTGGAAAACCTACTGCTGAGTATAAACTTACAGTCCTTTCAACTTCTTCTACAACTTATAAGGAAAAAAGGCCAACGTTAAAAACTTATTCTTTCAATTTGTGACCAGTTACGAAGGAGCTAGGAGAGGCCAGCATACTGTGAGAGAAATTGTGCTGAAGATTTAAGCCAGGTCTTGTATTGAAAGCTGAACAGTTAGAACTGATGTTCTAACAGATAGAGAGTGAGAGCACTTATAAAGCAAAGCCTCCTTTCCATATTACAACCTCCTCTGAATTTAACACTCTTTTGAATACTCTTTGTTCTGTAGCTATAGCTGGCATGCTGAACTCTACAGTCCAACTCTGAAAATTTTGGGAGGTTTCTTGCACCCCCCACTGAACTATAAATGAGCTAAAATGTAGGTCAGTCTAATTTAAAATTATGCCTGTATAAAAAAGTTGTTGCCTGCTGGATGAAACAACTTAAATTACTAGTTTGGCACACTCCTGGATAGATTCTGAGATGTGCCTCCAGTACCACATGTTGTATGAGGTTTTATGTTAATCTTCATATATTTAGCATGATATCTAATGCTTTCTCCAAGGGTCAGCACTAAAGAACTTGAATGTTTCCAACTTCAATCTTAGAGAAGAGTATTAATATCTTGAAAGAAAACATCTCTGGACCATAATGGAATAATTTGTGATGTAATATTCTTTTCTATTTAAGTTTAGATTTTTCTGGGAAAAGATATTTGAAAACACTACCTTCCACCAACCTCCTATAGCCCCAACAGAATAAATCAAACATGCAACAAATAGGAAGAACTAAAAATCTTTTATTTTATCAAAGTATCTTTTTTCCCATTTCTCTCAGACAATGGTGTTAAAAAGAGATGGCAGAAAGGTAAGGCTATATGCTAACCTGAGGATTTATTTATGCTTATTGTTGTGCTATTTGCCACTAAAATGGTGCCCCAGATTTCAAAAAGCTACATCCCTGAAGAAAATGAAAATTAGAAGGCTCCTAAGTACATATATGTTGAATTTAGAGTGTTAAAACCCTTGGCTATTGTATAATAAGTGTATTAATCTTTTAAATGTTTATAATTTTAAATTGTAATGTAACAATGAGAAGCCACCTTGGTAAGCAAAAAGGGGCAGAGCTCTTTGAAAACCACAGCCCCCCTGAGCAGCCAAAGAAGAGAGAAGAAGCTCCCCACGCTTGCCAAACTGCAGCAGCCTCCCCACAGACGCTGGACCCGTGCTCCCACCACCGCCACTCCGGCGTGGCTCTGCCGATGGGG
>VWZU01005457.1:67217-98961 GCA_013397095.1 Sterrhoptilus dennistouni | reverse complement strand
TTTTTACTTTACTTTCTTTATACTTGTGGACAGAGCATGTGCAACAACTAGACATCTTACACTGTGGTTTTCCTGTCTGTATATACACTGCACATGCACATAGTCCAGGACCATGACTAGTCTAGACAGACCTTGTCAGAGACAGTGAGATGGACTGGGAATAGAATTCCTGGGAAGGGCGTGAGCAGGACTGTGTTCATCAGTGTTCCTTCGCACCCTTCCCTTGGTACCCCAGATGATCACCCATGAGAGGAATTCCTCTCCTTTTGTCTGATCAATATAAGACTGGCCATTTAAAGCTACATTATGCAGGTCACTGATTGATTTCTCATGTCTGCTCCAGTCAGGCTCCAAACTGACTAAATATGGAAGCCTGCAAGAAAGACTGCCCTGAACCATTGCTTGTGCAGCTTCCCATGTTACCTGGTGCTCCATAGAGCTGGAACATGCTTATGGCTTCACAGGCTATTATGCAAGTGTGAGTAGTCTGTACACAAAGACTGGACTTTCACCCACTGTGTTCTGCTCCACTGAACAGTATTCCCCAGTCTCTGTTTCTGTCACCATACATTGCATAAAGTGCCATTAAAGTACTTTAAGTACTTATATATTTCCTTAGATAACAAGGAGAAACATGGCAGCACTTAGTGTACTATTTGTTCCCTGAGAGCAGGAGGCAAAACCATTTCATAGCAGCCTCCAGAGACAGAGGAGACTGCACTATAAAAACTTAACAACAGTGTTGCTGCCCCACCTGATTCTCAACCCTCAGCACATATCTGAGTGTGGACCAAGGGTCGGTCCATTACAATGCTGTTCCCTTGCACAGCCCCTCATGACTGATGGTAGGTATCTTACTGGTCAGTAAAAATGCTCAGAGAGCCCACATGATTGATGTTTATGGCCTTAAAAGATTCAGTACATTTTTGTCCATTGCATTGTTATCTTTCAGAAGTTCCCATCAGATTAAAAATTTCAGTCAGAAAATAGGATATGTCCTGTATTCTTCCCCCTAGATGATTTTCTAGCATAACCATCTAGCTAAATTACACTAAAAAAAAAAAATCAGCAAAAAAACCCCCAACGAACAAGCAAACAAATAAACAAAAGAAATACCTTACAAAAAAGGGACCCAGACTGTTGCTTAGTCTCCTCTTACTGTGCTCCTTGCTGGCAGAAAACCGTAAGGCTTTCTTTACCGAACAGATTATAGACAAATGTGCAGTGTGAGTAAATATGGAAAGAGATTGTCTTCCTGGTTACCAGCAGTCCAAGAAGTCCTAGCCAGCATTAGGTAAGACTATTTTCTCTCACAAGACTTGGCTCATCATCACCATGATCCTGTCAACAGAAACCTCACCTGTGTAATTTCACCAGACTCCTGGAGACTCTCTCTGGTGCATGGCTGCTGGTCCAGCTAGAGATTTAATTTTTACTGATGATCTCTGGGACTTCCAAAGCCTAGTAAAAACTGCAGTGGCAGCTCACTTACTCTGAACATGCATGTCACAATTTCACGACACATAGAGGACAAACAGGCAGCAGCAGGTCAGACAAGGAAAGCTCTACCTTTTTTTTCTGACTCCAACAACTTATATACACTTTGTACAAAAGCCAAGGATTGGCTAGAGAGGTTGTCACCTCATGGACCTTGTTGGTCAACATCACCATCAATCATGTTTCTCCTCCCAGAGGAGAAACATGTAAACGCACAGATAAATTCTAAAAATATACATTGTTTTCATGAAGCTGCATGAGAACTTTGCTGTAAAGGTTCAAAGACTCAAAAGCAAGAAAATTCAGGGTGACACATGCACGTCTCCAGTTCCCTACAGAAGGCTTCAACCCAGAAGACAAAGCTCCCTGTGTCAGTTATCTTTATTGCAGTCCCAAGGTATGGTAAGCAAAGCCCAGTTTCTTTCCCCATCCCTCATTTTCCTTTTCCAGAAAGTGCTGCTCAAAACTTTCCAGCTAAGGTTCTTCACCTCTGTAAAAACAAGTGCAACTGCTCACTTGAGAGAGTCATCCTGCATCATCTCAGTCTGGAAGGATAGCTTGTCTTGGGCCCTAGAGATAGCAACCACCATATTCTGGGTACACTGCATATAGCCTGACTCAAGCCACCTCTTTGATCTTCAAGAGACAGAAGAGCAGTTTCAGTTACTTTATCTGACATGATATATCTGCTCCAGCAATTTGATAGTGAACCACTGTTCAGCAGCATGAGTTTAAATAGTTTGCACTGAAACACAGTATTTTCATGTGACCGTGACTCCTGATTTGGATTTTTTTTTTTCATACAGCATGGTAGTGAAAAATATGTCAAAATAGCAGCCTGTTGAAAAGGCTGAAAATCAGTCAATCTGCATTTAAATTTCAAATTACCAAAGTATTCTTGTACTTTGTATTCTGGGTTATCATGAGCTAGTATCTAGTTTCTTAAAATCTAGGCATTACAATTTTGAGATATTTAGCAAACAAATCAAAGAGTTCCGATTTAGGTCCTGCAGACACTTTTAATGAGAGACAGGGTTTATAGGACAAGAAGCTTAACACAATATGGGAGTCTTGACATAAATATTGCTTTAAAATATTGTGCTTATCCACTAAAGGAAACACTTTTCCTGAATGGTTGTGATGGGGATTGTAACTAAATGAGCTTTAAGGTCCTTTCCAATCCCAGTCATTCAATGACAATATGATTAGCTCAGTCAGCCAGGACACAATGGGTTTGTGTGCTAGACACCTGGGTGCAGTGGCAGTACACACAAATGGGAGAAAATGTGTTTGAAGAGGACATAGAGAAACTCAGCAGCAACTGAAAGAGGAAACTGCCAAAATGCATGTGCATATTCATCTTGGTGCCATTTCAAATGCTCCCTTCTCCTCAGGGAAGGAGGAGACTGTGCAAAATCCTCCACGCTGAGCAGCTGAATTAATTTTTTCCTCATGAAAGTTTCGGGGAATGAGGCTGCCACTAACTCCCATCCTCAGCTATGGAGTGTAATTGTGCCCAGGGCCAGGCAGCTGCCTCCTCCTGCCTCTAAACTGAAAGGAAGCTTTGCTTGTATTTTTAAGGATATTAAGGAGGATTTTGACTGAAGCAAATTAGAGCAGTTGCAAAATATACAAATAGAGTTAAATGAGAAGGCTCTTGATTCTCTTCTTCACATTGGAAGGAGAAGGAAAAGCTGAGAGTCAGCCAGCCAGCTGCAGCTCAGTCTTGCTTTAAAAAGACTTTCTAAGGCAGGAGAAATTGGGATTAGCTGGAGACGGAAAGGTTAAGAACCTTGAGAACATCAAGCATTAATTACCTATTGGGGAAGTAGTGCTAACAGGATACCATGCTTGTTCTCACTGACCAGGTTAGCAGTCAACATGAACAAGTATCTGTCCCTAAAAGTGCCATACAGCTCAGTAATGCTGTGTTTAAGCTACTCTTACAAAGTGTGTATGTAAAAATACTAGTATTTCATTATCTTTTAAAATTTCTGTTCTGTGTTACCTTGTGCTCTCTTCGATTCCTCACTAACACAAACTGGGAATTGCAACCCTGAGGCCATGGAAAATCATTTTATAGCACTGGCCCTAAACCAGAAGTGTTCTGAGCAGGTGAAAGACTCTTCATTTAAGAGAATGTATAGGAAAATGATGTCTGCTATGGCTTAGTAAAAAGTAAACCAATAATCATTTAATATCTGGTGGTACGTAAGTTCAACTGCACAATCTTTTCTTCTCTTATTTATCAGCACTGTTGAATGAGCAGTCAGATTTTTTGTTGCAGTCCTATATTAACACAATGCAAACTCTTTATTAAATGGTTTTAAATAAAGTATTAATACCTTCCATCAAATGACCTGCCCTGATAATTACAGATACTGGCCTATTGGCACATAAGCTATTTGCACCAATAGATGCCGTTTATTTGTTCAAATCCAAGAAAAACAGCCATTTCAAAACAGGAAGAACAATAAAAAAAAATTTGTTCTTAAAAGTTCTTGCATATTATCCAACAATGCTGCAGACTGGTTTGTTATTGCAAGAAATAATGAGGCAGATTTGGGGTACCTAAATGTCATAGTTTGAAAGACAGGTGTCTGCTAGGGAAGGCAAAAGCCCCCCCTTGGAATGGAGAATGTAAACCCTGTCCCTCCAAATGATTGTAATTTTGAAATCAAGGGGCTCTCAGGTGAGGATATGAGGGGGAGGAATAACTAGTTCTTTACTAGCATGTGTAACAAGGCAAATAAACAAACAATAACTATGGCATTAACAACAAAACAGAACCAGGAACCTTGTGATGGCCTTCTCAGCTGACTCAGGGAGGGATGGAGGAGAGGCTTTGCTTCACAAAACCCTGGGGCAGTCTGATCCTGGTGCCCCTGCAGGACTCTGAGGAGCACCAAGCTGGAACCGCAGGAATGAGCAGTAATCCCGGGCTGGTGGATGAGATGTATCAGAAGCTCCCTGGTGGTAGCTAGAACTGCAGGAGGTCCCCAGCAGGACAGGGAGTGCGGGGCTACAGTGTAGCAAAGACCCAGAACAGTGTGGAAGAAGCAGCAGGGAGGGGACAGCAGCAGCCCAGCTCCAGGAGCGTAGGAGAGGGTGAGCTCAGAATTCCTGGACACATGAGCATATGGTGGAACATCCCTAGGACTGGACTCCAGTCCAGTAGTGACAGTAAATTCTCCCTGCAGTAAGCAACAGCTTGACCCTCCTCCTTCCGATGCTGAGATGAAGAGAGAGCACAGCTGCCCCCAGCCCCATCCTTTACCTGCCCCCAAAACTTGTGTATCTTCCCCCTCCAAGAGAAACTCCCAGAGACCAAAAGAGGTCCAGTCAGGTGCTACACTCCTCTCCTTTGACCACTTCTTTGTTTTGCTTAAGTACCCATAAGTACTCAGTAGTTAGTTTCCTAGCAACTTATGGGAAAAAAATTCTATAAGTAAAAAAGAAACAAATCTAACTCCCAACACTAAACTATTATGAAAATTTGTTCTAAATCCTAATATTGCTAAAAGTCTCTCTCTGTGGAAAAAAAAATGTGGAAGTCCTTCTCATAATCTTTTAATACAAGGTTGTTTCTTACCGCACTGAAAAATAAATAAATATAGAAGTCTACATAGTTTCTTCCCTTTGAACTTTGATAACAGACATTTTCTGAAGGGGAGGGCTATCTCATTTCTGTACTGGCAAAAACAATATCTCTCCTTCCTTCACTCTTTAATTTCTGTGACTTTTTGGTTGAACTTTGATTTTTAGTCCCAAAGGCTACAAATAAAAGTACAAGTGAAAGGTTGAAACAAATTTCAAAAAGACACTGCTATGCCCTGCACTTGGGACCAGAGCCTGCAGCTTCTCTCTAACTCTTCTCTCTATAGGCTCCTGGAGGGGCTTCTGGATCAATGTCCTCATTGCCAGGGCTGTGACTTCCTTCTCTATTCTGGGCTTTGAAATTTCTAAGGGGAATATGAGCAGACTGCCAAAATTCCCTGCAGAGGCTGGAGCTACACATAAAGTGGCTTCACAGTTTTAGTTCTCTTCCCAGCATGTGCTTCATCCTGGTGGATTTGTTGACATCCTGCCAGATCAACATTCACATTTCTTTTCCATTTTCTGGGAACCACCACTAGAAGTTCTGCTAAGGCACATGGAGAACAGGGAGGTGATTCAGGACAGTCAGATGGTTTCTCCAAGGGCAAGACTTGCCTGACCAGCCTAATGGCCTTCAGTGGTAAAGTGGCTCAATCAGTGGGCAATGGCTACAGATGTCATCCATCTGCACTGCTCTGTGGCCTTTTATACAGACTCCTTTAATCTGGTCCTTCTGTCTAAAGATAAGGAGAGATATAGATTTGATGGATGGACTGTTGGTTGAATAAGGAATTGGCTAGATGCTCACATGCAGAGGGAACTGGTCAAGCATCCTGGTCACCAGAGTTTCCTCCTGCAGTATTCCTCTCTTTCTTCACATTAGTATTAGAAATGTGTACCTTGACTTCATATTTTTTCTACCCAGCAAACAGAGACAACCTCAGGTCACAGGGAGTAGTCCTTTGACTACCATAATCTACTATATATGTGGCAACACTTTGAGTCCTTCTCATAACTTATTGGATAAAAAGAAATTCTTTTTGTCTCCAGCCATCCTGAACACACCAGACTTTTTGCAGGTGCATTGGCTTTTCAAATTGTCATCACAACGCTTGCAGAGGAAGCTGCCACAGCCCCCCATTCATTTCTTTATTTGCCTTCTGTGACCCTTTCCCAGTCTGTCTCCTTGAATTCCTCTTCTCTTCCTGTTTTTCTCTCCAAATGACACCGATCATCTCTCTCTGCCTAATTACGTTCAAACTACTACTGTTGCAAAAGCTTTTTCCCTTGTATCTCCCACCATCTGGAACAGTCCTTTTTTCCTGTTTTTTCTTTCTGCCTCACTGTTTCTCCATCTATTTTCAAATCTCATCTGAAAACATCTCTGCTCCCATGCCTATGCCTCTTAATTTCTCTCTCCCTCTGCTATTATGTATTATTTAACTTTGATAAGTACCTTGGGATACCATTTGTGTGAAAAAAATTTAATTAAATAAAGCTGTAGTCTACAGTCAGCAGCGTTTACCTGTTGTATTTCTCTGGAGAATGGTTTTTCTTCCAGGAACCCTGAAGTCTGTAACTATGTAGTTTGACCCTTCCTTCCTTTCTTGACCTAATTGGCTGAGGTCCAGCTATTTTTTCCTGAGCAGGAGACTACATAAGGCCCTGTTCTTCCTTGTTTGCTCTCTTTCTCCCCTGAAAGCCTTCGAGAATAAACGCCTTGGAATAATCTAGGGGCAAGAGCCTCTTTTGGAATCTTTTGTCTTGCCCCTGAGATATTCCTCCAAAGCTCTCAAGGAAATGAGCTAGTCAAAGAGCCACGGGAGGCTGCGGAGGGGTATTTCATTTACCCAAATTATTTGCTTTTGGTCTTTAGTAAACAGTAGATCCCCCCATGATGATAGCAAACAGCATTATGCTGATGACCACCCAGTAATTGGAAAGAGGAGAGGCGCAGAGATACCTGCCAGGCTTGTGAGGAACAGAGGTGCTGCTCTCAGACAGAGCCCTTGAGGTGGAGCACAACTCAGCAGGAGGAGTAGCAGCAATCTCTGGCAAACCTGGGGGAAGACAAGGAAGCAGTGCAAAATGCTGTAAGATTGCAAAGCTTATTAGTCATCAAGACTCACTGATTAGCTCTGCTTTCCTTGGATCTCATGTGCTCATGTAAATACCCAAGGCAGACATCTGGCATGAGGTGCAGATCTAAGACACAAATGGCTGCAACAAAATTCTCTGAGCATTGCTGCAAATTGGCTCAAAGGAAGCCAGCTGAAGGTAAAAAGCAGAGCTCTAACCTGCTCAGCTCAAAATTGCAGAGCCAGGAAAGGTGCATAAAGGGCAGCTTGATGCAGTTACTTGGAGGGTGATGATTATTGCCTTCTGTGTATTGGTTCTCCTCAGGGGTTTTCCTTTAGCTGTGAACAGTTAAAACAACCACAATCATCATCATCATCACCATCATCATCATCATAATGTTAAAAACAACAACAATATAAAAACAACATGTATTTTGGGGTCCTCAGACACTTCATGAGACAGATGTCATCTGTCAGTGGCTTTCTCACACCTGTCCTGGATCCTGAAGGAATCTCTCCTGCACCCCTTGTGTTATGCACCCACTGTGGCTTACTGATTTAGATAAAAATAGCCTACCTAGGGTATCTGCAGAACAAGAGGCATTCATATAAACTGATTAGAAACTACATCTGAATAACAACTCCTTTCAGAAAATAAAAAAATTGTTCCTGAAAAACATGAAGAGTAAAAGAGGCTAAATTTATTGAATAAATAATTCACTATGAATTATTCACTCAGCTTTAGTGGGTTCAGCCATTAAATTAAAATATTCCCCAATTTAACATATAATGCAAACTAATAACAATTAAAGTCAGCAGTGATGTTCTCCAGTAGTGGAAGATTGCTATGTATCTTAGCCACACAAGGATAGCCATTTACTAATTTGCACACATGTGAAGCCTAATTCATTTCAAGACAGGAAATGAAATCTTGCGATTTCAATGAGTATCAATTCAGAGAGGTTCCAGCCATTTCCTGCACTTCATGTCACCACGCTCCAATTTATTCCTTTCACTTCGTTTCAGATTTTTTTTAAATTGTATTTAATTCCTTAAATTTCTCCTCCAGTCTCTTTGTTTCACTTCGTTTCCTGATTTTGAGATTTCAATGAGTATAATTTTTGCAAGTTTCAGCCCTTGTCACTGCCCCTGATGTTATCCCAATCTATTTTGTTCTATTCACTCCACTTCCAAATTTTCTTTTTTTAAAAAAATTGCATTTTATTTTATCATAGCTCCTTTCCAGAGTGTTTATTATATTTCTGATTGCAAAATTTCATTTCCTTTCCTGAAATGAAATCTTGCCATTTCAATGAGGATCAATTCAGCAAGGTTTGGTCCATTTCCCTGCACTTCATGTCATCCCATTCCATTTCATTATTTTGACTTCTATTTAAATTTATTTTTCATTGTATTTCATTTCATCAATTTCTTTCCTGTCCCTTCACTTTGTTTTCTGATCTCAAGATGTCAGTGAGTATAATTTTGGCAAATTTTGGTCCTTTTCACTGCACTCCATGTAATCCCAATCCATTTCCTTGTATTCACTCAATTTCCAAATTTTCTTTTTTTTTTTCAATTGCATTTCATTTGGTCCTATCTCCTTTCCAGATGTTCCTCTTTGTTCTCTGATTCCAATATTTAATTTTCTTTCCTGCAGTGAAAATTTTCCTTTCAGGAAAGGGAACGAAATCTTGTGATTTCAATGAGGATAGATTCGGCAAGCTTTGGTTGTTTCCCTGCACTTCATGTCATCCCATTTGCTTTTATTGTTTTCACGTTGTTTCAGAATTTTCTCTTTTTTTTCCTCTAACGATTAATTTCTTCAGTTTCTTCTCCTGTCTCTTTTTTTGCCTTTCTCCTCTGATTTCAGGATTTCCATGGGAATAATTTTGGCAAGTTTTGGTCCTTTTCACCACCCCTCATTTCATCTCAGTAAAGTTTGTTGTAGTCACTCCACTTCCGAATTTTCCTTTTATTTTCAATTGCATTTGGTTTGATCATATCTCCTTTCCAGAGTGTTTGTTAGACTTCCTTCTCTTATTTCAATATTTTATTTCCTGTCATGGAAGGAAATTCTGCACAGACAGACCCTAACCCTAGCCCTAACATGGCATCATTAGTGGTGGTGCCCAGGGTGTGGTTAGGGGTGCTACTGGGGGCAATCTGTGGAGGTGGTGGCCCCATGAGGAGTCATGTGAGGGCAGGGGGAAGTCTGTGGAGGGGGTGGCAGCGTGAGGAGGATGGTGCTCTTGGCCCCTGACCTGTGAGCCTAGACCCATGACCCTCTACCCTTATAGCACAAACTCTGTAACCCTAACCCTGTAACTCTGAAAGGACATCATTAGGGGTGGTGCTGAGGGTGTGGTTAGGAGTGGTGCTGGAGGCAGCCTGAGGGAGGGTCCATGCCGCAGTGGGTGGTGTGAGTGGAGGAGGCAGTCTGAGGATGAGAGGTGGCAGCATGAGAATGCTCGGAACTGCATGACCTTTGATCTTTGATGCATTACCTTTGACATATAACCTTTGTGTTTGACTATTGGCCTTTGATCTTTGACTCTCCGATCCATGACCTTTGATCCCTGACCTCTGACCCTTTGACCTTTGACCCTTGACCACTGACATCTGATTCTTGACCTTTGACCCCTGAGCCCTGACCTTTGACCCCCAATCCTTGATTGAACTCTGCTACCCATACCTACTACTGTGTCCTGTAACCCCTAACTCCTGCTGTGGACCTCTCAGCCCCCAGCCCCTATTTGTCACTCTCCAACCTGTAGATGTCATCCCTACCTTTTTGGTGTGATCTTGTCCTCCTGTGAGGGTTCTTGTGTTGCCCTGGTGTTAATATTGCTGCTTGCTGCTGCTCCTGCCACTAGGGCTAAAATGGCATCCTTAGGGGCAGTGTGACTTTCTACTGCTGGGGGGGTTTTATTTTAAGCTAGAGAGAAAAATTACGTTCCAGTTTAAACACAGATAAGCAGAGGAAACTAAGTCTCCGTGAATAAAGTGGTTCAAACCCAGAAAGGTTTGAAATATATCCAAAAAAACATGATTAAAACCAAATTATGTTAGATGTTGGTGCCAAAAATTGATGTTTTATATAATAAAAGAGGCAAAGGGAAGGAAGGAAGGAAGTCCCAACAGCATCTCTTTGCTCCCCTCTATCTGGTCTTCTGGGTGGTGAAGGACCTCGCCACCGTGGTCATGCCAAAAAAACATAGAATCTAGTGGATTAATACACATTTTGAGTAGATAGGAACACCCAGGTGTCTCCCCTGCAGGGAGCCAGTTTGACACTGTCCCTTACAACACTGTGGATCTGTTGCATCATCCTGCAGTGCTCTGGTGCAGGGTCTGGGGACCCATTTTGGGGAGGCCTTTGATAGGCCATGACAGCCCTCTGTCTTTCATGTGAATACAGCTTGTCCTGGGGTGAAGGGGCCCCACAGCTGAGCTGATCTGCACAGCAGAGGATAGGCATTCATTGCCTCTCACCATACGCCCAAGGCCTCTCTCCTCTCCACCCTTCAGTGGAGCACCACTGTGCTGGCCTTGGCATGCCTTTTGCAGCTGCAGTGTCCCTGGAGCTCTGGGCTTTCTGGTATGCTCCATCCTAACCCTAAGCATAACCCTAATCCTAAGCGGAGCAGTAAAACCAGCTTTTTGCTGAGATGGCCAGTACAGGAAATGTGCCAAGAAGAAACGTGGGGAGGAAGCAATAATTGGGCAGTGGGATGTTTTTTTTCTCTAAATGAAATGGACCAAAACCTGCCAAAATGATATTCACAGAAATCTCAAAATCAGGAAACAAAGTGAAATGAAGAGACAGGTGGAGAAAATTTTAAACTGTAATGCAAAAAAAAAAAAAAATCTGAACAAATAAACAATAAAATGGCACAGGATGACATGAAGTGCAGGGAAATGGGCCAAATCTTACCAAGTTGGTACTCATTGAAATCACAAGGTTTCATTTCCTTTCATGAAATGAAGGATTTGCTTTCTGAAGGAAAATGAAAGGAAATAAAATCTTGAAATCAGAGAACAGTATCAAGCAAGTATCAATTCAGCAAGGTTTGATCTATTTTCCTGCACTTCATGTCATCCCACGCTACTTTATTGTTTTCACTTAATTTCAGAATTATTTTTTAATGAAATTTTATTTCATAAATTTCTTTTCCTGTCTCTTCATTTTACTTCATTCCCTGATTTCAAGATTTCAGTGAGTATAATTTTGGGCAGTTTTGGTGCTTTTCACTTCACCTCATTTCATCCCAATCCATGTTGTTGCATTCACTTCATTTCCAAAGTTGTTTGGTTTTTTTTCCACTGCATTTGATTTCATCATGTCTCCTTTCCAGAGTGTTTGTTAGGCTTTTTTTCTCCAATTTCAAGATTACATTTCTTTTCATGAGAGAAGCCTATTTACAAGCATCAGCCAATCAAAGTGCTGCAATTTACATAGAGATAGTGCAGTTATTTTTCACTGTATCAAAAATTCTATTCATACTGGTCAAGCATGTTGTCCATGCCAGTCAGGCCACTGCCTGCCTTCAATTCACCCTGCCAGGTACACAGAATTAACTTGCTCATCCATTAAATCAGCAGTGAATCTCCTCTATGCTACAGAGGAACCAACACTTCACCCCAGGTTTTACCTTCAGTCTTAGGTGACAGAAGATGGTCTGACCAAAAAGGGCCATGAGACAGATGAAATGTAGACCTTCTAGGCTGAGGCTTTGACGTACTTTTATTGAACTCTCATAGTAGTATTGGCTTGTTTCAAAGTAAATTCCCTTCAGCTAGCTTTAAAGCTTGTTTAAAATAGTCTCTCTTTGGGCAGTCAGTGGCCATCGGTCTCATCTTCTTGACCCCAAGCAAGGTAGGTGAGTAGTTGGGTGACTTGAGGGCTGCCCTCGTTTAGTCCAGTTCTACCAGATGAAAAATACTATTGATCAGAAGGAAAGCCAGAGCAGTTCCTAAATAAAACTAACTTGATCATCTTTTTGTGTGTGTGTGTGCCAGTATCTGATAATGGTGTGAGAGTGAGTAGAGCTGATCTGGAACAGGTGAGCAGATCTTTGTACACAAACTGTGGTGTTCCCCACTTAGCTTGGTTTCACTGTATTCAGAGCTAACAAATGCCAAGGCTGAAAAAAATTATTCCCTATAAAAATTTCATCCTTCATGTTCCAAGTTTATTTAGCTCAAGATGTGGTAGTTACCAGCTCATAAACAGGAAGTATACCCTCCAGTACCAATCTGCTTAAGAGAAGTTTATTGGATAACATTGACCATAATGATAACTAAAACAGATATACAGCCCCCTTAAATGAGGTTTAGTCTTCAACAGCCACAACTCTATCAAGTAGCTTTAGTCTAGGTTTTATCCCCCCTATTCAGTACTTTACAGTCTTTTGTTCTTTCCTGCCTCTTCTCCAGATTCTGGTACTTTCTTTGTCGATGGCACAACAGCACTTTAGCTATCTGAAAATATAGCACTAATAAAAAGTGCCATGAATAAAGTTAACATAAGGTCTAACATCATCATTCTGGTTTCTTGTCTTGATCTCTCCAACCACTTCACATTCCCCTTGCTGGGTATACTTTTGCTTAGCAATCATCCTTCTCTTCAGAAGAAAAAAAAATTCTTTTCTTGTTGATAGACACAAAAAATTATAGCTATAAAAGTCAGTTTGGACCACCTACTCTAAAAAAGAGCAGCAAAGCAGTGACAAGGGAAACAGAGCTTGGGAACAAAGATCAGTTCCTTATTAGTGCAGCTTTGTGTGAAACCAGAGTAACTAGGTGCTTAAATACTTTGGAAGATCACAGCCTTAGTTTCTTTCTACTCAGTTCCTCATTTTTAAAATATAAATTATTTTCCCACTTCCATAAGAGGATTGTGAGAATTAATACATCGAGATCATGAGATACTTGGATACTACAATTAAGAGGACCAAGTGATTGCTATGTGTGTTTTCTGTGCTTTCTTATACTGTTTTGGCTTTTTTCAGTGGATAATATCATATCTTCAGCCAAGCTATGTAAAAGGAAAATATATATCTATTTCTACTAAAGCTTCATTCTAATTTTTTGTTGCTGTTTCACAACTTGTAATATGCTTTTGGATCCTTTAAAGTGTTCTCATTATTGTACCTAGATATTTTCCTAAGTCATATAGGTAAACATTTCTGTCTTAAATTTCATCAGTTCTCATTAACATCTTGTGGCAATGAGATCTGTAATCACGTTGGTTTTTTGCAGGAAAAATATTTGGGGTTTAGCAGTTTTACATATTTTACCTTCCATATTTGCAAAACCTATCCTTTTATCTTTGTACACAGACCTACCTTCATATCTTCTTTAATTGGCATCTTGGTATTTTGTTTAATCTAGTCCAATCCACTTCGTGAAGACAACCTTTCCTTTGTTTAACTTACATTTGCTTGGCTAATTTTATTTACAAATATGATGTTACCGTGACTTTTGAGCAAAGCTCTATTTTTATTCTGTATACTCTGAGGAACTCCAGTCTTCCACTTGCTCATAAACACCATTAGTTTCTGAGACAAGCAGTACCTCAGGTCTCAATATATTGTTTTAGACGGAGCTACTAAAACTAAACCACCTCCATCTAGGATACACCTTTTGTGCAAAGAGCACTGTAATAGCTCCAGTAATACTTCCTAGCCCATCCTTCACACCCTCTCATGTCTAGCTCAGCTTTTATAAATCACTGCTCTGTGAGGAACAGAATTCTTCACTGGATCATGCACACAGACACTCAAATGCTCTCAGTTAGATGGTTCTACTTTATTTATGCAGCAACATCTTCTGAGGTTGGGTTATCTGGCTCTAATGCTGACTGAACATATCTTCTCCTCTCTGCAGTTTCTATCTGCATCAGGAAAGGATGAGCAGAAGATCCTTGCTCAGAATGCACGTGTGCTCCTTTCCCTCTCTGCAGAATTATGGCAAGAAACAATCACTGCTGGAAATTCTCAACTGTATATTTTGGAGCCAGAAAATCAGCTAGTTCCATTGTTTGCACTAAGACCACCAAAGGAAAAAAACCCCAAAATTACCCAACAACACAAACCCAAAGTTCTGCTCAAAAGGAGCATTAAGAGTCAAAAAATAGAGTTCATTAAAGTAAAGTAATATCCTAAATAAAGCTAATGTACTCTATCCTGTTCCAATGAACTTCATGAATAATGGACAAACAAAGCTTCCATCTGCTTTAATTAATCTGGTTTCAAAATTAATTTGACCCAACACATAATCAGCAGTCAATTTAAAGCTTTGGTTAGTGAACAGGTTCAGGTTACATAAAGAGAGTGTGTTAGCAGAAAGTGTGTAAACAGAAAAGGGCAGTATTTTATTCCCTGAAGTAAAAGGCCGCGTTAATTAATACACAACAAAGGTGGGGAATGCATTTCCTTTGCCAAAAGCTGACTCTACTCTGAGGTTTTATTTGCTAATTTAGATTGGCACAGATCTTCTTGCCTGTTCCAGAAAATTTCTGAATTTCTTTTAATGGATATCTATCCTCTTTTTGGAGAGTCTTGTACTGATGCTGCTGCCTTTTTTTAACACATCAGAGAATGTGGCTTGGATCAGCCTTGGAGCTCTCTCCGGTGGCTGTCCTTCCCAGCAGCTGAGGGATCCTCTGGTAGAAAGATGGCTCAGCTTTTTCCCCAGCCACATCCATGGCATGGATGATTTAAGAAGATGCAGTGAAGCTGTTACTATTTGAACTGCTGCTGTATGGTGTCCTTGAGGTAAAGGGACTGATTCCATCCTTTACATGCCTTCTTCATGCAGTCAATCTCAATCTTTGATGATAAAGTCTGGAGAAAAGCTGAAATTCCCAGAAATTAATTGTTTTAGATTATTGGTGTCATAAATAAGCACATATAAATTACTTGCTATTGCAGATTTAAAATAAATACTTGAAGGTGATGAACCCTTGTTTACACTGATGCTATTGGGAAAGAATTTAAATGAATGAGATAGTATTATACTGGGGCCAGTGGACTGCAGTAATAAGTTCATGTTTCTTCAAATTTGTTTTTCTGTAATTGCATATGATTCTCTTAAAAGAAATAAATGTGAAATTTTTCAATTCTTAATTATCACAATGTCACATTTTGCACATGACCCTTCTTGGCTTAAGTGCAGCAGAGGATGACAGTGCAGAACAGAGCAACAGCATTGCAATCTGAAGAGGTATCTAGCTCCAGTGCTCCCCCAAAAGTCCCTCTATAATGGACAATTCCATAAGTCTTACTGTCAACTCAGCTATGCAGCCTTGAAGCATTGTATCATAGATGTGGAGGCTGCACTTCTTTTTAGATTTTGCTGAAAACAGATCATGAAGAAAAATAAATCACCTGTGAGAAACTTTGTGCTTGGTGGAAACATCCTGCATACATTTGAAGCAGCATCTGAGACTAAGTGGGGCTTGCTGGATGAAGAAAAAAGCAATAGGACTGGCAGAAAGCTATTAAACTGTGCAAAGTGACAATGTTTAAGGGATCCATTTCCCTGCTGATTCATTGCTGCCACCAAAACTATGAGATTGAAAGGGAAAGAGAAAATTATGGTTTCTCCTCCATAGATTTATGGAGCAGAAGGTGTTGTCCAATTCTGATGTGGTGTTCTACACACACAAACACGTTTGCTTCTGGTAGAAATGACGCTCCATACTGTAGAATGTTTGCTTGCTGATTTGTGTGTTTACAGCTGGTCCCTGCAGATCTTCCACCTGAAGAGCAGGTCCACCATGTGCATGACTATAGCTGAGGGGCATGGGGCATATTGGGAAGGAAAGAGGAAAAGTTAGAAAGGCTTCTTTTCAGAAGTTCAGATGGTGTATGGGTAGAACCAGCTCCCAGTAAGTGTAAATTAAATGGGCTGCTCTATCATACTGTAGCACTCAGAAGGCTATTGCAATAGCCGGTGATCAGCAAGGCACAGAGAAACTGTATTCCTGTACCTAATGGAAAGCAGCTTCATGCCTCTTTTCCCAGATCTGTCCCACAAAAATATCCCCCTTTCTTGGAGCAGAACCAGAATAGCAAATGAAACAATGTGAGTAAGTGCTTGGAGGGGCTATTCTGCAATGATAGCCTTAAGCAAAATATCCTTCAGCCTTGCTTAGAAAATGTCCAAGATTCATAGAACAGCAGTCAGACAGGATTTGACTCTATTGATAGAAATCATCTGTGTCTTCTCCTAAGAAGGAATAGGTAATGGTACATCTAAGGATCCAGCTGATGTTTGCTGATGGTTGCACTAGGCCTGGTTTAAAGAGATCTTCAGGGTCTGCTCAGTCTACCACTGCTTAATAATGTAGGTTCTTAAGCCTCTTGTTAGAAAGCTGTGGGGGCAATGCCCCATCCTGGACTTCCTTGGAGCTCACAGAGTCCAGTAAGCAATCACCTAGGAAACAGTTTCAAAACGTCTACCTTTCCTTGGAGTAAGTGTCATGGGTAACGGAGGAGATTGTATTGATTTATAATTTGAGAGGCTTGGAGCAACCTGGGAAAACCAACCACCTTTTTCAAAGATCAAAGTACTTTCATATCTGTGTTCTTACGATGAATTCCCTGTAAACATCTCACTTCGAAACAGGTAGTTTTGATCAATTTTTGATCCATTTTGATTTGCGACTCACTTGAGACTTTACTACTGTGAGATTTGACTTCTTCACCTCATCATTACCCTGAAAAGTAGTCCCTAATAATTATTGACACTTGTCAGATTGCCTTTCTTTTTAAGTGCCTCATTGGAAGCTTTCAGTCTCCTGAGCAAGGTAATAATATCAGATGATCGGTTGCAATGGTCTGTGTGCAGGGTTAGCCTGCAGCTAATAAAAGATGAGCTGAGCTTTGCCTCAATATGCGAAGGCTGAGAGATCACACATTAATTCATATTTGCCATAGGGCAGGACTATGCATGAACAATTGCCTTGACTCAACTAGTGAGCAGGACAGCCACCTTTAAAAATTTAGAAAAGGACCACAGCACATTCAGAAAAGGAGGGTGCTGTAAGTCTCCCCAGATAGATTCCGTCTTCTTGTGTTTCAGACATTGATCATGTATAACCGTCCTAAATCTTTGTTGTTCACTTACCTACGCCTAACTCGTACCTCTGTGTCAGAATCTTCCTCTGGATTTTTATGCTTTTTGCCAGTCTGTTCAGGGCACTCCCTCTAAACATATCTGAATGAATTGGAAGCAGTCTTCAGTGGCTGTTTTTCAGGATAATCCTTCTCCTAATGGCAAGTGTGGCTTCTCCTAGGCTTATCAAAATTTTCCTTGCAAATTTTATATAGCACTGGTATGAACTCTATAGCTTAGGTAAAACTCACTGAAAGGGAGCAGTCTTAGGGTTTGAGGTTATTTGTGGGTTTTTTGGGGACATATTGGGTAGATAAGGAAAAAGGGCTGGGGAAAAGGGCTAGGTTTAAAGAACTAGGCCAAGGCTTTTTGGTGGCAAGGGGGACGTGCCACTTCTTGTTCCACAGACAGCGAGGATTTTGTTAAGGGAGTCACTCAAACTGTTTGTAAACTCCACAATGGACCATAGAAAAAAAAATCCTGATGTTCTATCCACCAAAACTGACAATTTTTGTTGTGCTTTTTATTAGCCTATTTAAGCAGAAGAATCCCATGAAAGTAAGGTGGCAAAGCAATAAAGACACAGAAAAGCTAGGTAAATAGGAAAAAGAAAACTAAAATGCATAAAACATTAGTGCATTAGATGAAGTGTTTACACATCATTTTGCCTTTTACCACACTTGAGGACATGTCAAATGTTTGTGCCATTCTGCAGACAGCTCCAGCTGAACAGTCTGGCAAATTCTCCTTGCCTAGGACAAAGTTTCAAAAGTAGTATATTCCTGGACTTATGCCATCTTACTCTGATTCCTCCTGGGAGAACAAAGCAGGTGACTCACAAGGTTGACAAGACTTTGATATTAAATTCTTGCAATTTCCAGAACTTTTCCTGCTAATACAGCACTGTGTTTGCTCTCCTATTGAGCTTCTGTATCAGTCTCTGGGTCTTAACACTGTTACCAATAATTTGCCAAGCTTTTTGAATTTTTTTGATGCTATCACAAAGAGAGAGTCACAGAATATCGTCTAGTCCTAGCTGGTGAAGACGGGGAAGAGCTGTACATGCTGATACATCAGCAGATCCAGTATATTTTATCTCTGGGCAAGAACCTCCAGCAAACTAACAGCTCTTATGCTCTGCTGAATTACATCAGCAATGACCTGAAAATTCCTCCTAGCACAGAAACAAGGACAAAATTAGAATGCCACATACAATTGTTGTTTAGGCATTCAGTTATAGTAGTTAATGCAGTTGTTATTAATGGACATTTCCCATGATGTCCTAATATACACTGCCCATTCTGCAGCTTCTTATACTGGTTGGATGTGTGTTATTTTAGATCCAAGGCCTGAAGTCTATATCCTACAATGAAGTATGACCCACTGTATTCCTCTGGGCCTACCACTATAATTTTTGGTTTAGGACTGAAGATGTTAAGACTTTGTTCCTCACTAGCTCCAGTTGACAGCTGCAATTTCTGTGGTTCTCTCCTTATTTCCTCTGCTCGGTATTGCCTTATGAATCGATGCGTACTGAGTCTGGCTGAGACAGAGTAAACTTTTTTCATAGCAGGCTGTACAGTGCTGGATTTTGGATTTGTGATTCAAAACTTGATGATAACACACCAGCCTTCAGATGTTTCTGCAATGCTTGCACAATGTCAAGAATGCATCTTTTTCCCACTCTGCCTCCTTTTGAGAGTAGGCTGGGTAGTTAATAAACTGGGAGGAGACACGGGCAGGACATCTGGCCAAGACTGACTGATGGGATACTCCATGCAATATCATGCCATGCTCAGCAAGCAAAACTCAAGGAGAGGAGGAAGAAACGAAAAATACTTCTATGGCACTTGTCCTCCAAAATAACACTGGCATTCAAAGGCTCTGCTTTCCATGAAGCAGCTAAACATCTGGCTGCTGCTGAGAGACAAGTAGTGGACAAATTTCTCCTTTGCTTTGCTTGCATGCACAACTTCGCTTCACCTACTGAACTATTTTTATCTTGATCCACAAGGCTTCTCAGTTCCTTCCTATCTTCTCTCCATCCCACAGAAGACAGGAGGGAGGGAGTGGCTGTAGGAACTTGGCTGCTGGCCAGAGTCCACCCACACCACATGCAAATACCAGGTTTCCACAGAGATCAGCAAATTAGTTGCTCAAAGGCCACTGCCTACAGCTGTTGATTGCAGTGAGCTGTCACTTCAAGTGCAAGCTGACACAGCATCCCTTGACCTCCCTTTGTGTTTTACACCTAAGATGATTTTTCTGTCATGTTTATGTGTCCTGTCAGTTACATGAGTCCATGACTAATGAACACAGGGAAGTTCAAGCTTCTAGAATTATTTAAAAGAGTTTTACTTCTGTTAAACCAAGTACGTACTAATGGGTACAACCTGATTTGGGTAGTCCAAACCATGTACTCCTAAATGTTTCTCATATTTAACTGACACTGACCTTGCCAAATGCTTTTTAGTCACTGCTGACCAGGTTTTACTGACATTTGCTGTTGATGTAGAACATGTGACAGTTCTTGCAAAATATTTGGAGAAACAAATATTTGAAAAGTGATTTTACTATGCTGATGTTCTTGATGTATTGACCCAAGTACTTAGTATGGTCAAATAATCAGCAAAATTCAAATGCAATGATTTTCCTTTCTCTAAACTGTCAGTACCCACCTGAAATTCAAGCATGGAAATGAATGAATGAATGAATGAATGAATGAATGAATGAATGCATGAAATACCAAAATGAAGGCTTAGGAAAGGAGCTCTTCCCTTTTAATGTCAAATCTGGAATTTAGCAAGTTGATTTCATGCTTCTGTGCCTTTTCAATTTTGAATATGTACTAACTAAGGCCATTTTCTTGGAGGTCCCTGGGAGTCAATACATGGACACTGACTCTTTCTCTGTAAATGGCCATGAATCCCTCTCTTATCTTTCCTGGTCTCTTTGATCAGCTGCACATCCCCTAGGTTTTCTGCATAATTTGATATTTTGACTAAACCAAAAAAACATGTTTGAAACTGTCTGTGATAAAAACGACATCACAGTAAGACCCAGCTGCAATTATCCTTTGTCTACTGATGTCCCTCGGTTTTTCTGTGGACATTCCAGTTGCTTTTTAACTCTGGGGTCAATTGCCAATCTTCAGTGCTATCTGAAAACACACTTTCCCTGTGACCTGGAGAACTCCTCCAGCCTTTGAGGTCAGATTCCAAGAAAAGCTTTTGTTATCCTAGAGGCATTTCAGTCTCCAAAGCATGAAAAGGTACGTAAGGCCTTCCTAGGTTATAGGCTTAAAGTTCTCTACCCAGGAGAGACAACAAACATTTTCAGCGCTGTTATCTTGGTGCTTACTGACCTAAATGGTTTTTTTGCTCATTTTTAAATTCCTTGTTAGTTTGTTTTGCTTTGTTTTGTTTTGTTTTGTTTTGTTTTGTTTTGTTTTGTTTTGTGGGGTTGGGTTTTTTTTTAAGTAAGAGTAGGCAAGCTAGTTATTCTTCTGCTCACCTGAGACCAACTTACCATGATTAAGGCTAACTCCCCCTCTGGTATATACCCCATTATACATACAGGCTTACCTCCATGAGTCTGTCCCTGGCTGCCTGCCTTCAATGAGTTTAGCACTGCAAAATGCTGGATGGAAAAGGCCAGTGTTGGTTTCAAACTGCCTGGCACCAGCTACACAGGGCCAGACTCCAGCTGGCTCTTGCAGTTACCTCCACTCTGTGTTTTGGAACATGAGAGCCTCTGACACACACTAATTACATCTAAGACAAATAGCCAGAGGCAGTGCTTTCTACATAGTCCTTTCATAGCGGACATAATAGGTCATCAACTGACAGCCTCTCTAGAAATCTTCCAAGAGGGCTTCTCATTTTACTGGGATGACATTTCGGACACTTGAATGTTAGGGGTCTTCATTCACTTCTAATCTCCTTGATGACAGACGAGTGAAACTACAAGTGGCTAAAAGGGGAAGATTTCCCCTACAACACTCTTTCTAAAATATGTAATTCTAAATAAGTAATACAGCCACATTGATCCTTTTGGGGTCTTGTTCCTGTACTATAAGTGTTTTGGATTAAATATTTCTTCAGTGACTCGTGGTTTGATCATTTCCTTTTTGCATATTTTCCAGACCTCCACTGGGTGTTATGGGCTTTCTCATAGGAGAGACAGAAAATCATTCAGGAAAAGCTTTGGACAATATATCTCAAATGCAGAATTATGCCAAAGTTCCTAAGTCGTCAAGTGCAATTGTGCCCAGAATGCATCTTTGTAAGAATCCACCCCAAAGAGCAGAAATATTTTAAATTCAAAGCAGATAGATTTTATTAGACTATTACAGGGATGGAGCACCTCTCCTAGGAGGAAAGGTTGAGAGAGTTGGGGTTGTTCAGCCTGGAGAAGAAAAAGTTCTGAGAAGACCTTACTGTGACCTTCTTGTATTTGAAAGGGGCCTAAAAGAAAGATGGGGATAAACTTCTTAGGAAGCCTGTTGTGGTAGGACAAGGGTCTATGGTTTTATACTGAAGGAGTATTTAGATTAGATATAAGAAAGAAATGTTTTTAAAATGAGGGTGGTAAAACACTGTGACAAGTTTCTCAGAGAGGTGGGAGATGCTCCATCTTTGGAAACATTCAATCAGGTTAGATGGGGCTGAGCAACCTGATCTAGTTGAAGATATTCCTGCTCATTATAGGGTGGTTGGATTAAACTTGTTTGTTTGTTTGTTTGTTTGTTTGTTTGTTTGTTTGTTTTTCGACTTGAGTGTTTTCAATTTCTTTCCTGTGAGATACCTACCAAGTTTGGACTATTAGATAAACCATCTCCTTAAAACAAGAGAAGACTGTTGTAAGACTCTCAGAGATATCCATTTCTCTCTTTGAACTTGTCCTTCAGCAAATGCATTTTTTTTAGATTACTATTATTTTAATTCCAACCCTTGTTGTAGGAATTTTCCCCAAATAAATCTTTGTAGTGCAAGGCTTGTGCTCCTAGTCTGCTCTCTGGAGACTGTGTTTCCTAGTAACCAACATCCCTCTACTGGGAGATCTTGAACGTTTTTCACTGTAACTTGAGAAGAGACAAAAATCAGTTTTATTCAATAAATAGATTCTGACAGCAAAAGTGACCTAGGCATCAAATAAGCAAGCTAGGAAAAAGTGTGCATACTATTTCTATAAAGCCAAAACAAGGAAGGTTACGTGGGGTAATTTGTTGAGGAAAAACTAAAAGAAAGGTCAATTATTTAGTGATAAATATCATAATACAGTAGTTTTCAAAAAGGACGAGATACCAGGACCCTGGCTTACAACTGGAACCCCGTTATAGTATTAGTAGAAACATATTGTTAAAGGCAATTTTGAATGGAATTGTGAAATGTACTGCAGAGGCAGAAGAAAACATTTTCCTAAAGTCTGAGAGTTGTTTCTCCTCTCTACCCCCTAAATATTTCTGGAAGACAAAAAATGCCAATTTCAAAACCAATTTTACATTTGTCATAAGACATTGGCTCATTTCCTTTTTCATCTCTTGGGTATTGTGCCTGCCTTGGTAGGTAGCTAGACATTCTGCTAATTATAAACCATTTTCCTGTTTGTTCTGGTGGAAACAGAGGCATCTGTCTAGGTTTCCATGTTGGGACAAGATCTAGGACAATCATGCAAGAATATTAAACCACTGCATTTACTCCAGTTTAAGAGACTTGGCAGGTAATTTGGGGGGATGCCAAATCATTAACTATGCCCTCCACCAGAGTGTCCTGGTTTCAGCTCAGATAGAGTTACTTTTCTTCCTAGTAGTGGTCACAGTTCTGTGTTTTGTATTTCAGATGAGAATAATGTTGCTAACACACCCATGTTTTAGTTGTTGCTGAGCAATATTTACTCTAAATCAAGGACTTTTCAGCTTCTTACACCACCCTACCAGTGAGTAGGCTGGAGAACACAAGAAGCTGGGAGGAGATACAGCCCGTACAGTGGACTCTAACTGGCCCAAAAGATATTCCATACCCTATGACATCTTGCTCTGGATCAAAACTAAGGGAGAAGCTGGCCAAGGGACTGGTGCTCAGGAACAGTCTGCATAGGTTAGCAGGTGGTGAACAATTGCATCATACATCACTGTTTTGTATATAATTATTATTATTATTATTATTATTGTTTTCATCACTTCCTTTTCTACTCTATTAAGATGCCTTTATTTCAGCTCACAGATTTTACTTTTTTCCAAATTCTGTCCCTCATTCCACAGTGATGGAACACAGAGTGAGTAAGTGGCTGTGTGGTGTTTAGCTGCCTGTCAGGTTAAACCACAAAACAGAAAAAGCCATGAAAGTGTAGGTTTTGAAAAGGGAACATCTCCATTTTTTGTTTTTACCATATCAAGTTGGACAGAACCGCAGCCACAACCTGAGCCCTTACACTTGTTGTTATTTACAATCTCTGATAGCAAGTAATGTTATAGCTGTTTATAATTCCTTTGATAGTCTATTTTAAATGTGGACTAATAAGTTTGGTTATAAATGTTATATTTTAAAACATTTTTCCCACTTAAATAGAAGTGTGGGTCTCTGCAGTGAATGTACTTTTCAATTCTTCAATTGAATTGCTCTTTCTTATTGCTTGCACATACATTAAAACTATGGTCTAAATACGAGCAGTAAATCTTAGACTAAAGTCTCTTAACTTTAGGATTGTTTTCTAGCTATAAGGAATGACCCTTGGCAGGAGGAGAAGTTTAATTTAATCTACCTTTGGATAACACTCTACTGGTACATGTAATACAGATAGATCATAAAAAGACTCTGAGTGCTTTATACAGACAAAAAAAAATAGTTTGCATCCAGTTCAGTTAATTCTACAGCAGGGATTCTCAGTCTAGTTTTTATTATGTTCCTGTTTTGCAGATGGATCATTACTTCTCTTCCAGTGGGTCCTATGGATTTCCACCACAGTGTCTGTTACAGAGGTGCTACACGAGGCAGATGTTGTAGGGATTTTTTTAAATGAGCTCTTTGAAAGCAGAGACTAAATTCCAACTTGAATGCAAACCTCTTCAGTCCATGTACTGTCTTCAGGAAGGTAAGACCAGACCTGTCTTGCAAACTAACTCACACCCATCTTCAACCAAACTGACACGCCCTCACTTTCCCTTCCATGTGGCAATGTGCAAAATGCAGGGATATTGCCAGTTCCACCTGCTCCCTCCAGGGCTCCCAAATGCTGTACTGTAAGCTCCTCAACTAGATTGACTTCTCAGTTTCTTTGTCAGAAGTTTAGGTCCATGAGGAGATGAACCACACCAAGTATTCTTGCTTGCTTCTTGTAAAGTTTTTTTATGGTGCTTTTGGAAAGTTTATGCACAGAACTGATTCCAATTGATTCGGAAAAGAGCAATGTTGGAGGTGAATGGAAAGGTTAATGGCAAATGACAACATATTGATTTAAATAGTGTGGCTGTGTTGCACTCTTACATGCCTTCGATTTCCAGCAGGTATGAGGAGGAGAGAGACTATTTCCATTTAGGACAGCATACTCATGAAATATGCAGCAATCCTTGTAACACAAACACATATCTCATATGCCAATGTCAGAAATACCTGTGCAAACACTGGGAAGAACAAATGGAAATGCTCTGTCACAGGATAGAACTCACAGTCCCCTGTGAGATGCTGCTGAGAGCATAATGGCTCCTGTTCTGGAATTCTTTTTGTGAGGTGCATGCAGACAAGTTTCTTCAGAGTCTGTTTCCATGGGGATGCTCTGGGACTTTCTTATTACATTACGTAATCAGAATTATGTAAAGGTATGAATTATAAAGTAGATTAGTTTCATCTGTCTTCAAATTCTCCTCCATTTAAAAAATAACATGCCAAAGGATTGTGGGATATGATAACCTAAAAGCTTATTGTGAGTTCTATTTTTAAAACTCCCTGCATAATGGAGCTCTAGCCTATACCTGAAGTTGCTACCTAATACAAACAAACAAAAAATGGCTTTCTTCATATTCACAGTTATTAAATACTAGCATAAGAGGAATTATCTATCATATTCAAGAAGAATGTGATTAGATGAAATGGGGCTCAATGATTTTGAAAATACCCTAATGTAATGATAAAGAACAGTTCCCTTAACAGTAAGCTCAGTTACTCCCCCCACCCCAAGAAACATGGAAGCAAATGCTGGAAGTGGCTGTTGAGAGTTTCCAGGAGGCTTTGGAAGTAGGATACCTGGACAAATAGAAAACCATAAAGTACACATACAAGTTTTGGCAGCTCTCAAAACTTTAAGGTCCTTCAAAAGATAGTCCTCTAGAGTCACAGATATGGCTACTCGTGCTGACAGTGTTTCCCTGGGCTGAATAGTTCTACAGAGGCCATTTTTCCTGCTCACTTATGCCAGACACTAAAGATTCACCTAGCTGAAAAGCCTCCCCTAGAGTCCTAGAAAGCAGAAGTCAGTGAAACCCTTCTGCTTCCCAGGCACATTTCTAACTTACAGCAAAGAATGCTCCAGACCTTCAATAGGACACTGAGGTGACTTATCAGGTAGCAAAATGCTTTCTACTTGAGGCTCAGAGCAGAGGCAGAGGTGTGTCTTGGTAGCCTGAAAAGTCTGCTTTGTTCTGCAGCCAGTTCTGCATGCAAAGAGTTGTCATGCTTGAGCACAGTCACTGCCATCTGCTGGGTGTGCATGGCCCATTTGCTGGTCCAGTGATCACTGATCACGGATCAGAAAAATTGGCCAGAGCAAGTACTCAAGGAAGAAGGCCAGAATGTTGCACAGGCAGCTTATGTCTGCCTGTGCTTGGAGACATCACTGTGAGACAGGCTGAGATGTCAAAGCAATGGGACTAGGCAGGACTCCAGGTTATTGTTTTCAGTATTTTTTCTGTATTTCTAAAGGTTGGTGGGTAATGATTGCAATAGCATAGTATGTTACAGGTATGTGGATCGCTGTTGGGTAAAAGGCAAGGAGGAACAGCAGAAGATTATCTTAGATTTTGGCATCAGAAGCAACATTTTTAGCACTTTGCAATTCACTCCAACATTTCATTACACTCTCTGGCCTTCCCCAGTCTACTGGGTGGACTTTGGATTCACACATTGAACATGGAGGTTCTCTTTCCAAAGGATGAGAAGGGCACTGGCTGATCCACTTGGTCATCTGGAATCATAGTGGCTAGTGCAATGTGCTAAGCTGTTTAGCACTGGAGGAGGAGAATAAAAGAGAAAATGAGGATGTGAGGATGTCAGTCTCTTGCTGCCATATATACTTTCTCTGGACAGATAGAGTGCAGGAGCTCAGACCATTTAATGTGACATGTCTAATCCCCCTTTGTGCATCAAATGCTGGACATCTCAAAGTGATGTCACCCAGGATTCCAGACCACTTCTATAAATACCAGCTCTGTAACTTCCCTGTGCCTCAGTTTGCCCAGCTGAGAAAGGGGCAGATGATGTATCCATTATTAAGTTTAATGTATTATTTTTTAAGTGCTTGGAGAGCTGCAGAAGAAAGAATTTTTATTCAGTGAAAGCTCTGAATGACAGAATTACAGAGAATGTTATTTGATCTGCTAATCTCCTACTTAGGTATGGAATTTCTCCTTGCAATTCCTGCAGCAATTCCATAGATACTTGATTAGCTAGAAGGTACTTCTTAGAAAGGGTTTTGAGTGTGATTTAAAGCCTGCAAATCATCACATACTCCACTATATTTTTTATAAACACTTTAGGGTTAAGCAGTTAATTAGTTAAGTAGAAAGTGGTTAAGGGTTAATTACATTCATTTCACAATTCCTTAAAAATGTCTTTTTTCCAGTCTGATCTTTATTTCACCTCAGAAGTAAATTATCATGTGTTAATTCTCAAAGTTTTTTCTAAAAACTCTGTGGATTTCAAAAGAGACCATTTCTAGGTGACTAGAAATAGATCACTTAAACAGGAAATAGGGTACTTTAATGTGCTAAAGTTCAAACATACATTATGGTGCATGATGAAAATATGCCCATTGCTTATGCTAGCTATAATACAATATGGTGAAATACTAATTAGTAAGTTGCCCATACACCTACATGAGCCTACAACACCCTATAATCAACACATCTCAAGCCATCATTTTAAATAAATCATTTTAGTCCTCACCATAAGCAAATTCTTCTGCTTCACCAGCCTTGAACACTGAGAAAACCTATCAGTCTGACATAGCTTAATGCACCCTGAGATGTGTTTCTCTCAAAATATGTTCTCCATACTTAATAAACAATGTCTAAAGTCAACAGTAGAGATTCAGCAATGCATTTCCATTACAGCACAAAACAAGAAGCAAAGGAAAGACTGTGTGGGAGGTGTAAATAATGAAGGCTGGAGAATTACACAGTACTGGAAGACTGATCTGAACCTGTTAACTCTTTCTTTCAGACTTATTCATATTTTGGTTTTGTGGGTTTTTTCTCTTTTTACAAAGAATGACAGTAACAGTCCTGATTTTTTTTTTTTTTGTTGTTGTTTTGTTTTGTTTTGTTTTGCCACTTTTTTTTTTAACAACAGTATTTTTTACTTCTTTGGCCTTTTCATTTCAGCATCCTTTTAGTGGTGTTTAGCATACATATCTAAATGGACAGCTGGAAACTATTTACAAGCGTCATATTCTCCTGCATTGCATCAAGCTATGAACCACTGGCTCCCTCATGAGTAGTTATTGAGCTGAGTTTCATCAAAGGTGTAAATGTGTTATTTGCCTGTGTGACTGCTTACCAGTGACAGCAACATGTTCTGGGTAAGCCTGCTGTAAAGATCAATTAATCAGGAGCAGAATTAAGAGAATTTAGCTTGAGTCCTGGCAGACCAACAAGAAATAATTCAAAAAAGCACTGACTCACTTTTTCCTGAGTCAATGTTTTTCTTCCTATAGGCTTGAAAAAGACAATCAATAGTTCTGGTTCTGAGAGAAAGAGGAACTACCTGCATAGAGACTTCTTACCAAGTTTCATGCAGAAATCTCAAATTATCTGGGCTGGAAAGCAGCAAGTGGATACAATCAGGTTGAAAACAAGACGGTAGTTTGGAAGATTGAGTATTGCTATCAGCTTGGAGCAGTGAAGAAGGCTGATGGCAATTTCTTCGCTTCAGTCAATTTTTACGTAAAGCTCAAATATTTCTCCTCAGTTCAAGCTGGAATCATTCAAAGCACTTCCACATCTCTAATCTGACATAAGACTTAGTGACTCCTAATGGTCTTATATGGATGTGTGTTTATGAACATGTTCTCTACTGGTATTGTCCTGATATTGCTCTTCCCTGTATAAAAAAAACCGTATTTTTTCATCTTTTGGGTGAAATATAAGTTTATGTTCACCAAGATTAAAGCACTGATCAGAAAAAGGAATGAGATATATGTAATTATTATGCATGACTTCAATAACATTCCCAGACTCATTCAGACAAATCATGTTTGGCTTCGCAATTCAATGTGCTCTTTGCAAAGGAGAAGTGTTCTTCAGTGACCCTTCCAACACATGAAGACAAAAAGGAGCTTTTTGCTGGAATCCTTATGATGAGCTGTGACCAATCAGACTGAATGAAGATTTAAAAACAGAAGTGCCAATAACAGTGTACCTTGACTGAGGGTCAGTGGCCATCATCTCATCAGTTTGCACACTGTCCTGCTAGACCCCTGTGGGAAAGGCTCATCTGCTTTCTGCTTGGAAGTAGTCATTGCTATTTGCCTTTCACTTCTTTTATAGACACCACGTTGTCCATAATTTGAGGGGGGAAATGATACCTTAAGTTTTGGCTTTTATATTTTTCAGATTCTGTGCTGCCTTGGTGTGTAGCTCTGAGCTTCATATTAAGTGCTAGTAAGCTCTCTTCACAGGGTAGTTGGACAAAACAAACCCTTTTCTAGGTTGAGAACCAAGGACAACAGTTACAGATTTTCAGGCCCAAAAAGCATAAGCAACAGTGTACTGAACAGAGCAAACAAGGATGGGATTTCATAACCTGAAGCTGTAATTGGACAACTAACCCCAATATGTAAATGGACCAAAACTTATAAAAATGTGAAAACTTGTGACCAGTCATCCATTTTTGTGACCATTTTGAGTCCATCTTGGGTGTAGCCCTGGCCAGGCTCTCGTACTGCCCAAGATGTATCCTCAAATGACTTTTAATAAATACCTACTTTATTCTTTAACTCTGTCTAGTCTCTGTTCTAGGTCAGCCTCTCAAGGCATCACATGTACTGTGGAAAAAATCATGGATGATACCATTGCAAGATCTCACACAGGAAAAAATGGTGTGATGTGTAGGGCTGGAGTAATAAAAGCAGGAAAAGAAGGAGAAACAGTCGGAGAAAAACATTTAGTTCCCAGCAGTCTAAGTTAGTAAAAGCACCAGTTTGTCTGGGTTTTGGTGCCACTTAATAGCAATATTAAAATTTCCAATGAAATGCTAATATTTCCTTTCCATCTCTTCTTGGCCTATCTCCCTCAGTAAATCAAGTTTTGTTAAGTAGCAAATATGATTTGAACAAAAGTTCTCAGAGAGAGAATTTATATAGAGTAAAGTTGACTCAATTTCTCAGTAATGGAGATGAAAAAGCACTCCACTATCTTCTTGAAACATGATAATGATGCTTCCTTGTCTTTCCCCTGCATAAAAGCATTTAAAGCTATAAATACTGGGAATCTGTAGTGGAAGCAGAATAAAAAAGCATCTTTCTTGAAAGATTTCTTTACGGCACACAGGAGAACATAGGGATTTCTTTCTTTTGAGAGGCCTGAGTTCAAATCCACAGGTCATACTTGAAAATGGTGCTTACCACCCACTCAACCTGTGCTTGTTCAGAGCAATGAGCACCCCAAATAATACAACTGCCTGAGAAATTCTCTGAGAAATTTGTCCTGGTGTAAGGAGGCAGTTGCAGGCATCTGAATGGACAAGTTCAGCACAAGTCAGATGTGTTTCCTTGTGGGAAAGGCCAACCAGTCACTGGACTGCATTAGTCTCAAGAGAAGAGATTTTTCCACTCTGTTCAGCACTTGTGAGAGAATTAAGAAAATTCCAGTCAGACACTGGGAAAAATAAATTCCTAATGGAATGATAGTGGTCAAATGTGAGGACAGTGGCCTAGGAGATACTGGGATGACGGAGCAGTTGTGGAACAGCAGAGACAGTGTTTAATTACACCCTGCTAGAAGCTCCCCATTCACTGACTTCCACCTTGCAGGCTTTCACAGAGTGTAGCTGTAGCTTTCACTTTTTATCTCCAGGGCTGAAAAGGCCAGGTAAATTAGTGATGTCATCATAGAGGTTGTTGACTCAATTCAAAACTGTGGGACAAGTGGAATCTTGCTTGACACTTGCCTTCTAGAGGTCTTTTCTTTAGAAGGAACTTTTTTGATGCATTGCCTTTTGCTTCCTATTTTCCCTCCAAAAATCAATGCTAAGTTTCATGATGTCCCATCAGATCAGTAGGATAAAAGGAAGCATGTAGGGATATTCACGAGTCTTTATACAACTAAAATACATTTTTTCCAACATTGATGGGGTAAAACCCAGTGAGAAAGGCTGCTGAACCCTCTCTCTTCTTTTCACCTCCTTGTAGGGAAAAGTCAGAAATGGTGCTCACACTGTTTGCCTAGAGATCAGCTCCCATGCCCAGCCTTCCTCCTAATTTTCTTGCCATTTCTGTGCTGTGCCACCACAGTGATGGGGGGTCTTGGCTTCCATAAGGCTTGCATCCATCTTTATTCTGATCTGCTAAAAGCTGACCCAAAGATGAAATAACCATTAAGATACCATTGATCCCATCTTAGGAATTCACTAAATACTGCGAATAAAGGTATAGATTTTATTGTCAGACTGCACAAACAGTGCTCTCACTGAGATACTGGAATTGATGCTGGCTGAAACTGAAGTGGGTGGAGAAATAAGGAAATGTGGAAAGCATCTGGTGTTTGTTTCAGAGATGTGAGAGGAGACCCTGGTTGAAACATCATGAAAAATCATGCGCTGAAACAAATGAGAGTTAACAAAACCCAGCAAATTGGCTCTGATTTGCCTTCCATGGAAGGATATAGATCTGTGATTCTTAAGGGGCCCTGTCACCAACCGCCCAGATCCCTGGCAGGGTCTTCTGGGTGCTGCAACCTTCCCGAGTGAGTCGCTCAGTGAGAGGCAGCCTCAACCCACGCGGCACAGGCACTCCTATAGAGTGACCAGCTCAATTGTGAAATCGCCGAAGAGATAAAGCCTGTCAGCTCTTGCCAGGCTGCAGCTGCCGAAGCAGCTGCTTCTTAGGCAGGGCTCTTTCCGGGTGGCATGGGAGAGATCACAGGAGACTGGGATCTTCCTCAGGAGCCTTCTTCATTGTCCGACGACTCTCCGAAGAAGACCCCGAGGGTCCAGAGAGCCAGATTTTTATTCTTCACT
>VWZU01005457.1:0-67185 GCA_013397095.1 Sterrhoptilus dennistouni | reverse complement strand
ACATGACAACCAATCAGGGGTAGGGTAATTAACATACCAGGAACTAACTTGAACTGCTAACTTCAAACAACGCGGGATTGGCTAACTGAGTCAAGGGACTTCCAGGGCTGGATGCCCTCCATGGAAGGGCCAGGAGCTCTGCTCTTTCAGCATCACCCTCAGGAGCCTCCACAGGGCCCAGAGGGTCTTTCACTTTTTTCCTTATCTCCACCCTAGGAGCTATGTCCTGAGGGATATATTATATGTGGGACAGATACACATAAAAGGAAAGGTGGGGAAACACTGCATGCAATAAATTAAAAGAATAAAGAGGAGAGTTTGGATAAAAGACATCCTGTTAAACTTGAAATCATCAAGAAGAATATGTAAGACATAACATCACATGCTGAACTTCAACAGCTTACGTGAAGAAAGTCTTGTGAGTGACTGTGTAAAGCAGGCTAGCTGTGACCCACCAGTACAAGAGGAGCCAACATCTATGATCTCAAGATGCATTGAGGCAAGGTTAATACCAAGGAATACAGCCTGGTGGAGTCTCCAGTTTTGGCTAGCTGTGATGTAGATGGATTAATTTAAGCTACAATAGCCACAGAAACAGATTGCTAAAATACAAGGGGAACACTGAAGCCTTTTCCTGCATAAGACAGGAATCTAGCTTGCCTTATTTAGCTCTTATTTAGGGCTGATAGAGAATAGTGATCACTGCCTAGCAATACATCATGTGGATAAACATTGTAGGAACGGAGACTGCTGTCTGCCAAATCTAAAGGATATCAATACAAGACCAAAAAGCTTTAGAGGATGGTCCCTTGCAAACAGTGTGATGGAGGAAAGGTAAAAAACATCATCCCTTGCTTGGTACTTGAACATTCAATCTATAAAAAGGAATGATAGCCTGCTTGCAAATGATGGATGCAAGGTAGGTTAAATAATTCAGATTGTTAAGAACGGGCCAAGGAGACCTTCTTCTCCTTTGAAAATGGCCTTTATTGAGAACAGCCAGGGATGGGGGCTTAGGGGTGTGCGCACACCACCGCTGCTCCCGAGACAACACGCTGGAGGAGGAATCTTCAGTTCTGCCTACCGGCGAGCAGGCAGATCTGGGCCTTCTGGCCTCACAGGAGTCCTTGGGAAGGCTCCGAACAGGAAGGGGTCGGGCTAGAAAGCCAAGATCCTCTTTTGCCCTTAGGACACCCGGGGCGCTTACTCTTCTTGTCTACTGTTAATTCATGGTGAGCGACCGAGACATGGGCCCCGAGGACCTGGAATTCCTTTATGTGTTCCCAACCTAGGGCAATCAGTTTTGGGTCTTCATCTTACACTGGCTCACTGTTAGGGGTGGTTATTTGGTGCTGGAGCTTCCTCATTTGAATATGCAGATCTGCGCAAGTCTTTGTGGGAGCAGTGGAAGTGCTTCATTCGACGTAGGGGAAGTGGGAAGTAGGAACTGGGGAAAGATACAGAGACTACCGGGTACAACATTTGCTATGAAACTTGATGGGTTACAAACATCAAGAACTTTAAAAACTGGTTACATAACAAAGAATTCTATTTCCCACAAGATGGCTTTCTGTCCAGCTTCCTCCTGTTAAGAACATCAAAGACAAATGTATGGGACTCCCTCTGCTCCTCATGCAACATCAGTCAGTTCCTTCATGTCTCCCTACGACAGAGAAACCACATATGCTCACTGGCTTTCTTCAAGACACCTGAGCTTTGGTTTCTTACAAAAGCCTCTTGTTGACTTTCTGATACAAACTCTTTTTTCCTGGAGAGCTGAAGAAGAGACAAAGATCAAATGAGGTCTCATGGGTCTAATACAATTCCCTGATAACAAATGTTATCCTTTGTTTCAAGGAGTATGTAGCAGAGCTGTGTGTGCAGCAACTTTAAAAAAATGACAATGAATAAGAATAGCATGTAAAGACAATGTAGCATGATTTGCAGACTCAACTTATGCATATTTTTGTAAGTACTTCAGTATCTTCCAAAACTGAAGAGTATTGGTCAAAGTCAAGATTGCAAGTTCAGCACAGGTATTTCACAGGCAACAAGAAAACATATTAAAGGAATGTAGCCATCCCAATTTAATACACTTTAATTTTTTTAAACTATCAATTCCAAGACCAGAGAGAGTCACACCATAAAAACTGAGCTACTAGGCCAACAATTGCAAGCCCTAATTGCAGTCTAATTGTGGTGGTGCATTTTCCAGTTTCTGTTTGTCATATGTAATCCCATTATACTTTTCTGTCTGTTCCATGTACCTCTCCTGCTACTTCCCTTTGGTTTTTCCCTAGTTACAGTTATGTGTCAGTCTTATGTTATATAATTCCCAGGTCCTCTCCATCACTCCGGGGCCTCTCCCTGTGCCTGGAAAGTTCCAGGGAGAGCGTAGAGTGATTGGACTGGATCCCAGCTTCCCCCTCCCACGTCATCCTGATTAGTTACTGTATCAATTATGTTCCAAGCTGCTCCCCTGTTGCTACTGATTGGATCCTTGCTGAACCCATCCCCCTGTAACACCCTCGAATAACCATTGCTGCACCAGGGTGCTCCTTGGCACTGCTGAGGCGCTGCTAAGGCAGCACCCTGGGCTCTAGTTGCACTCCCTGTGGGACAATAAACCCAGTTTGGTAGACCTTTAGCAGTGTCTCTCTTTCTTTCTCTCACCATCGTTGCCTCCAGCCTGAAGATAAGCCAAGCCTCACGGGGTCCGGAAGGTGGTCTGACCACTGGAAGGTACCAAGCTTGCGTGGTGCCAGGGCTGGCCGGGGTGAGAAGACCAGCACACCACAACATCTAATTTAAACCATTTAAGAGAATATTTATTATACTTTGTCCTTCTCAATACAATATAGAACAGATACTTAATCAATTCTTTAGCCAAAATGCAGACATCTTTTTAATAACTGTCAGGCTGTTTTCTCCTCTTCTTTCTCTCTCATCCATGTAAATCTATGTCTGCTGCTGTGTTTAATGTAACTCCTGAGCGATAAGGGTCCCTAAATAATCTCCATGTGCCAGGCACAATCCTGCACTGGAAATGAAATGTTAAATTCAGAAACCAGACAGGGGCATGGAATCACCAGTATATTGCTGGGAGAGGCAGTAGAAGTACCAAATCATGCCAGATATATCTGGTAGCTTCTACTGTCATGAGTCTTTCTGGAAAGTGACAAGCTGTTGCAGGAAGGAATTCAGGTGGCCACCACAAACTCTCTGCAGAGGATAAATGAGCCTTGCTAGCATGGAGAAATGCTTCACTCCAGCACATCCTTGCTGCATAGAGAAAAGCAGTTAGCACAGGGAACTTGTCTTAATGCAGTTTTACACTTTTGTGTTCAATTTTGCTCAGGGAGGAGGTGCCTGAGGATTTCCAATACATCTGTTTTAAGAGGGAACACAGAGGGAAATTATTTTAATTAAAGTAAGAGGAGTACACTTTGAACCTTTACAGTCTGATCAAACTGGAACAGAAGGAGGAAAATGGGGGGAGTCACAACACAAAGGATTTATGAACTATAAATCATAAAGCAGAGAGGAAAGAACATAACAAATGGCAGGCCAGGTGCATCTTTCCTAAGTGGTGCTGAATTTAGCTCAAATCCTTCATGCTTTTTTCCCCTTGGCCATCTGAACAGATGTCTGTAGCCTTCAGACAAATCATAAAATATGGAGGGAGGAATTCTGCTTGGTGCTGTTGCCTTGCAAAAAAGTCCCAGCTGCTGGTTTTTACTGTGTTTACTTCTACTGCTCAGGAACTAGAGGGAAAGAATACAGTGAGCAGCTGGGATTTGTAGGGGACAATGGGCTCTTCCATCAACACATTTACTTTTGCCTTCCTGTTAACCTCCCAGTGAGCTATCAGCTTTGCTTGCTTTCATGTTGTTTTAAATATAGGCAGCAGGGAAATAAAATGCCCTTTTTCTTATGAGTATTCATTTTCCTACTCACTGTGTTCACCATCCTAGGAGGAAACTCACAACTCATTAAAACCCTTGCAGACAGAGTGAATTTCATGTAACATCTTTGGCTGATGCCTTCTCTAGGCCACCCCTAGACAAATTCCTGCTCATCACTTCCATTTTATCCTCCTAAACTACTATTCAGTATGGCCTGCCTTTTCCGAAGACTAGATATGGACATTTATGTGGAAACTGGGATTACCAAGGCCATAACCACATAGCCTACCAATGTCACTAAGGATCTAAATTCCTTTGTAAAGCTGAACTTCACTGAGTCTCTTTGTTGCCTTGCTGTCCATACTTCCTCATGCCATAGCCAACTTAACAGTTTATGGCTGAAGGGACAAAGCCTCAGGTCCAAGCAGGGGTAGGATGACACAGTGTCATCAATAAGGGAGGGCAGGGTTCACTGTCTGCAGGATGATTGAGGGATGAACTGTGGCTTTGCAGAGCACTTGGGCACATTTTACTGACTGGAGGAAGAAAGACCATCACATTCTGCAAGTGCAATTCAGTTCAGACATAAACTAAAGGCGTAAACTCAGTAGCTGCAGCTTCACTCATCTACACAAGTTCCTAACCCAGTTAAGAGGTCTGCCTAAAAGCAAAATACTTATGCACTTCATACCTGTTCAAAATCACTGGGAAACCACTACAACCGTCACGCAAGCTGTACAATGACATGTTGGTGTCTTGTAGCCTTAGAACAGGAAAGATAATAGCTGCACCTTTCACTTGCTACAAACTTAGCAGGGGTCTTCAGGATTCAAGAGTAACATATCATGGCAACACATGCAGGAGCCCTTCCTGCTTATATTTCTGGAAGCCCTTATTTTAGTCCCTGGTCACCATAACGGCATCCCTTACACACACATACACACACGCACTCTCTCCACAGACTCTATATTTTTGAGTTCTGATTTACAAGAACATACAACAATTCTCTCAGCCTGGTATCTGTGTCTGGCAAGCCATCTGGTTAGCAGGTTGCAAGAAGAATCTTTTCTATATACCTACTTCCTAATACTTCAAATTAGATTTTTTCCCCTACTTCACCTTGATGAAAAAATAATCTTGAGCTCTTCATGATGTTGGTTTCAAATGAGCTCTAGTCTGCTCATTTCTGCTGTGAAGGATTTACTAAACAGAATGTAAAAGGGAGAACATAATAATGAAGCTTTAATTGTCAAACTCCTTACCTTGTTGCCCTCCTGCACCTCAATGAAAACCAAGAGGAAGCTGATATTAGAAATACTAATTATTTTATAGATAATTAGATGCAATTAGTCATAAAAGCACCTGATCTCAATAATGGCATGAGGGGGCAGTGGGAGGGTATGGGGAGAAGAAAGAATCCTTTTTAAAATGTTGAGATATGCAAAAGCAATAAGAGTAAGAAAATAAACCCATAAATTAGAAGATTTGCCAATGTCAGTAGTAGAAAGTAATAAGATTGCAGAAGAGGCAGCATTCTAGAAAAGTGATGCAATAATTGAAACTTCAGCTGTTTATGTAGTGAACTAAAAGAGGCTGCATTTTGGTCTGGTTTCCTATCAGAAGTTTACATCCTTGTGCTTCGTGAGTATCATCTCCTCTTCCACTGTCCAACAAATAGAGTGCTGAATTTTAGCACCCTCAGTCTGACAGAGGTGACGTCAAGTTTTACTGAAATAGTTTGCTCATACACAAGTGCATATCCCTTGAAGTCTGAGGCAGAGATCCTTCCATGAATGAAAACCCAGGCAATCCTGGAGGATGACTCACATGGAGGTGAGTCTTCATTGGACACCTGGCAAAAAGTTTCAAGCAGATTTTGTACCTCCTTAAATGCCAAAGTCAGTCAGACCAAGAAAGATGTCCTTACAAACATGATGCTTGACTTGCACCAGAGCTCCCAGAACTCCTCTTTCTCTTTTCTCACAGTAGCTATCAGTCAGGAAGGAAGCACCAGCCCTCCTCCCTTGCTCTGTGACATTCAGTTTGGTTTGTGACCAGGTTTGTGGGTCATCAAAGCCACCCCAATGGATGCTGTAGTGCTGCTGCAAGGGCAGGGGGCATGGCAGAAGGCTCATGTGGCAGCAGACAGGAGGCACATACTCTGTGTGTCTTCCCGGACATAGCCCAGCTCTGTGACTACTGTTAATGCAGCAGCTCCCCCTCCACATCTTGTCCCTTCCATACTTGGATGTAGCTTTATAAGGACAGCTCTGCAGATTTTATTTTGAGCTTCCCACCCTTCAAAGGAAGACAAAAGAAACTAGAAACTTTTATGGTATCTGGTAACAGGCCATCGCCCAGGGGGAATTGAATTATCAGTGCTATTTCTTACAGTGAGATCAACAAGCTACTCTGTATATACTTTAGACAACACTTTATGGCCTTTTAAATCACTGTGTTCTCAGATCTCTCAGCATCACCTATGGCAAAAATTCTTTTTCTCCAGTTTTCTGTAAACTGCCATAATTAGATGGATTAGGGGAGTAAACAGTCCATCATTGACCTTTTTGAATGTAGTAGATGAAACTCTGCTATAGAGCATCACATCCCATTAAAAGCTTGCCTCACTGAACACAAGCTATTTCACAGTGACGGAGGTCTTAATAACCATGCCTAAAGGAAAGTTATTATTGGAAAGAAATATCAGGCATATAAGCCATGGCACATGCATGGATGATGTTATGCGGGAAACTCACATCATCAGGTTGTGATCCAGGCCAGCAAGCAGCAGAGCAAATATGCTGCTGGACTGCTGTGCATAATCTCAGAGTTCAGCATGTGCACGCCATGTGCACCCCTGACTTATGTACTGCAGACATGCAGAAAAGAACTGAATTTCATTTCTGCCTGTAGTGCCTTTTGCCATGTGCCCTTTCTTATTTATGAGTTTTAACCCACAGCATTCCACACTACCAGAGTCTCTGTACAGTACACAGGACTGCCTTGCATTCCTTTTTATTCCATATGCAGATGCTTTTGACAGGTCTATGTCCTGGTTTCTTTTCTTTGTACTTTTTTATTCTTTTTTTTTTCTTTTTTNTTTTTTTTTTTTTTGGCTTTCTAACATCAATGTGAGGCTCAGTTCAATAGCACAGCCGTGCAAAATCATCTAATTGCTTCATTGTTTCTTTGATGCTGTTGACAGACAAAGCATTCTTTATAAAGGTGATTTGAGCAGATTGAGTTACACCAGGAGAGGTTGCAAAGATAACCCCCCCAAAAAATGCAAATTCTCTCTGCTGTTATTCATAGGACGCTCATGTTCAAGTGCTTATTATTTTTACTACTTTATTCACAAAATACCAAATGTTTTCTGAACGTTAGCATGGATGATTAACTTTTGACCCCCACAGTCACACAGCAAAATATTTTGTTGCTTCTTCCTTGCAAATACTGACTTGTGGGACTTTTGAGGAAATGTATTGCTTTTGACAAAACTTCCTTTTTGACAGATTTATATCCAGGATTAAAGCTATATTTATAGGTGGATGAGACTATCCAAATGCAGACCAGCTCAGTAACTCCATTAGTTAATTGTCCATTTAGGATGTAACACAGCTACAAAATTCTGGTGAACCAAGATGGACAGGGACATGAACTCCTCTACAAGAAATAGATGCTTTAGATAATCCAGGATGTAAATCCCTCTTTCTTCACTTACCCTCTTGTTCCTAACTCACATTAAAAAAAAAAAAAAAAAAGTAGAAACAGAGGATAAAAATTCTCTATCACTCCCTAAAGATTACTTACCTTAAAATCCAAAGGATGAAATTATTTCTCTTCTCTTTCAGGCAATTTAAAAGCCTGTTTCTCACTCACTGAGCAGGTGCAGGGGGTCAGAAGATCACTCAGCTTTATGCAGTATTTTCCTCTATTGTAAACAGTAGGTATAGAACCTCCAGTTTCCTATCTTTTTGCTAAGTTCTTAAATAAACAGCGAGAGACTCTGTTCCAAAAAGTTTGGCACATTCAGTGAATACCCTGAATAAGTTGTCATGGCCACAAATCTGCAAATACTACAGAATTTGAGTCCCAGCTTTAAACATGTAATATGGAGCTGGGTGTTGCTCTAAATGGTTTGACAGGGAGACTGAAACATCATGCTGCCCTCAGCATGTGTCCTGCTCAGTATGGCTGGCTATGGTCAGCCAACATTCCACACACTGCTTTGTGATCACAGCATCACAGAATGGTTTGGGTTGGAAGGAAAACAAGAGATCATTTTGTTCCAACTCTTGCTGCCAAGAACAGGGACACCTTCCTCTGGGCAAGATTATTCAGACACCCATCCAACCTGGCCTTGAGCACTTCCAGGGATGGGGAATCTACAACTTCTCTGGGAAACTCCTTTCAGTGCCTCATCACCTTCTGAGTAAAGGTGATGAAAAATTTAGATTCAAATATGTTGATGTTGTTTATCTACTGTTAATGAATAATAAGCACAGCTCTAGAATAAGAACTAATTTTCTCAAAAACATGAAGTTCATTAATTCATTTTTCAGCTGAACCATTTATCCACATGAGCCATAAGCTTTAAAAGAATGTATCTGTATAGTAGAACTAGACACCCTAGAAATGCAATAGGACCTTCAGATGTCTTAGTGTAACCACAAAGTAATGTTTGAAAGGAGTGTTTGAAATATATATTGTCTCCTTGTAGTTATAAAAAAATGGAACTTGTAATGAAGTATTTCTGGAAAAATGGGACTTTCAAGAAGGCACCCAAAACTTTTGGGCAGAATGAGGTTATGGTCTTCCTAGTAATGGCATTTCTGCCAGTCAGATCCAAGACTCTGGATCTACCTTTCTTCTGATTCAAGAGTATGCTTTAAGTCAGTTAAGTCTGGTCTGACAAATAAGCCAACCCACAGCAAAATTCAAAAATGCTGTGGCCAAAGATGATGTAGGGAAAAGCAACATTTAGACATGATGCACACAAGCATGCATGTTTGGGAAATGGAGTGGGGTGTGGAATGTGGCAGATTCTTTCCATACTGCACAGCATCTGGGTAAAAGCATGGAAAGGCCTTCAACTGAGAGGGAAGGAGTCAAGGCAAAGGTGGACATGAAAGGTGGAGGGAAAGTTAGGAGCACTTTTCTCCATGCTACTATTTTCAGCACTGCTGCAGATAATTTGTGTTTAAATATGAGCAGCTGTCATCCCTGTGCCTTTTACATCTCCATAGAAGTCAATCATGAGCTGGCATATCCTCCTGCTCTCCCCAGGTCTGGCTGCTGCTAGAAAACATTGTTTCAGCCTAAGCATTGCAGTTCTTAGCATGCATGATTTTAATGTGAATGCTCAGCAGTAATCTCATATCCTTTCTGTTGGACTGTTTTTCTTTGGCTCGTCTAGTTTTGAATGTTGTTGAGTTTTATAGGGATGTTTTCAGTCAGTCTTTAAAATGCATGAGTTCTGTAAGATCCAAGCGTATTTGAGGTTCATCAGGCCAAAATAAACACACAATAACTTGTGAATTGCTGACATGATGCACAAAGAAGGAATTTTAAGTCACACAGATCCCACACCAGAGTGAGCCTTATCCTAGATGAGGCATAGATAACACCAGTAGAAGGATAGAGAAGTGACTGGGCAGCATATCAGATATGACAAAATATCAGTGCGAGGAGAGCTTTCAGAACCTCCATGATTAATTGGTTTGAGACTGGAGGGGTTATGAAGGTCACAGACTCTTTCCAAGCTTGGTTTTTACAAAGAGCAACTTGCAGCAGGAAGAAAGGCTCTGTGTGGAGCTCAGCCCACCAAAGCAGCAACCAGCTGCCAGGGTGCGTGAAGATGCTGCAGCAGAAGGATCTCATACAAACTGGAGCACTGGCCTTGTGAATCAAACAGAGCCTGTCATGCTCAGGAAGGTGGAAAAGGGAAGCTGGAGGACTCATTAAACATCAATCTTCTCCTCACTCCATTTCTTCCTCTAGAGCATCCTTTATTTTTAGTTGCTGTAACTCATCTGCCATTACTTAACTGCCACTTCTCATCCTAAAGGACCAGGCATTCACACTGACTCCAGACAGAGCTCCTTTTCATAAAATATATTGACAGTGCTTTCAACTCACAAAACAGTTCCTTACACTCTTCAGAATGGAGCCTGCTAGGAGGGAAGCAGGGCAAGGGTGTCTGTTCTCTGTGAGCTCAGAGTTCACAGCTTTCCAGACAGTTCAGGAAAAGCTCTGGTGTTTGCCCTGCTTCTCCTCTTGGAGAAGCAAAGTGATGGTTGGAATGTTCCTCTAAAATAAGGGGCAGGAATACTATGCAGGGGAAAGGGAAACGCTGCCATTCCCTTGGGTTGTGCGTGCACAGGGGTGGATGTGGGTGTCTGTGGGTGTGTGTGTCTTCCCTTCCCTGCCCCTCCCCTTCCATCTCACTTCTTACAAAACAAGCAGGAATTGGAGAGAGATAAAAGGATCTGGCTTGTCTTTCCACCCCTCCCATTTCTGCACTATAAATTCTTAAATAGGCCCAAGAGAGTAAATTGCTTTTTCGAGTTTTATCAATAAAAAAGCAGCCCAGATGAGTTACAGTTCAGTGCTCAAAGATTGTGTTCAGATTAGCATGAAGCTTCCAGACCAAAAAATAATAAATAACTATATATATATATATGTATATATAAGGAGGGGTGACTCTCCCCCTCCTGTTGGTATAGAAGTTGCATTTTGTGGATGTAACTCACATATCTGGTGCATTTTTAAGTTTCTAGTCTTGTCTGAAGTAAATTGCCTTCTGTAGCCAGGGTCATAATAAGACCTACCCCAACTGGGACATAGGAGAGATGTGCTGGATCATAGAGACAGCTCCACTTAGTGCAAACTATTTCACAAGGCATTTTCCAAACATGATAATTTGGGCTTTTCAGATATGCAACACACCACTGAAAAGCAGTTTTTTAAGCCTGTTTTGTGCTGTAATTCCTTACTTTAGAAACATCAGATGCTATTTCACAAGTTCTAATTTTCAATTAGTAGCCAAATTGAAAGATGGGGAACACTGAAAAGAGGACATATATCCACATAAATGTACATATGCTGCATAGTCTGTGACAGAAAATTAGAGAAAAGGAATGCTGATAGATGATATCAGAAAACAACAAGAAAGAGAACCCTTTCCTTGAAAAATAGGAACGTATATTTGCAACATTAATTTTTGTCTATTCCATTCAAATCCGTTAGGTTTTGAGCTATGTTGTTCTTTCAGAAGAACTGACCCTCTTTTCTGAAAGCTCAGGAGAACTAGGAAGGGTCTAATCTGGTGTTGGTTTCAAAAATGAGCCTGGGGAAGAATTTTAGTCTCCCTGTGATAAAGCCCCATTTAGGGGGTACAGTATGGCAATTTCTGGTTCCTTCCTCTCTATCAAACTGGTTTACCTCTCCATTAAAGTAATAGAATAGAACTTAAGAAGTCCAAAGCAAAGCATATTTCATTAGTTCTTTGGAAGAAGCATTTTTATTGGGGAAAAACAAAAAGTAAACAAACAAACAAAAAAACCCAAACCCACACACAAAAAAACCAAACAAACAAAACAAAAACCCTTGGGTGTTTTGGGTTGTTGTGGTTTTTTGGTTGTTGTTTTTTTTTTGTTTTTTTTTTTTTGACAAGCAGGTGTGCTGTATTACCAGCCACTCTTCTTTCCCACAGCTTTCTGTGGAGTGAGATTGTGAAACAGCAGGGCAAGGGGCAGGAATGTTGGGGATCAGCTCACAGCTCTGTGATGATCCTTTGACTTTAGAGTTTGCAGCTGAACTCTCATACTTCCTGCAGCACATCCCCTGAAGCCAAAGGGAGCTAACTTGCAGTAATGCTCTCAGGAAGTTAGTATTATTAAAGTTCTCATCATCTGCTCCTAAAGCCATAGGCTTGGAATTAAACTCCAAACCTGTCCTCAGAGTCCTCCAAGCTGCTGGTTTAGGCTGCTGTCATATTTAGGTTAACATTACTATGCCAGTTATATATATAATTTATATTGTAAATATAAAAATAATTTTATTTATATTTATATATATATCATAATATATGTATGATATAATAAAAATATAAATAAATATACAATTTTAGTAGAACCATAGAATTACAGAAACTTTGATGATATTTAAGATTATTGAGTCCAATAATACCACCACCAAGTCTGCACACTAAACCATGTTTCTGAGTGCCACCTCTGAACAACTTTTAAATGCCTCCAGAGACAGTGATTCAACCACTTCCTAGGAAGCCTGTTCCAGTGCTTGGCAACCCTTCTGGTGAAGAAATTTCCTAGTATCCAATCTAAACATCTCCTGGTTTAACTTCAGGCCATTTCCTCCAGTCCTATCATTCATTACCTGGAAGGAGAGGCCAAACCCACCCCACCCGTCTACAGCCTTTTTTGAGGCAGTTGTAGAGAGTGACAAGGTCCCCTCTGAGCCTTCTTTTCTCTGGGCTAAACCACCCCAACTCCCTCAGCCACTCCTGATGGGATTTGTGCTCCAGATCTTTCACCAGTTCTATTGCCCTTCTCTGGTTATGCTCCAGCACCTCAGTGTCCTTCTCATTGTGAAGGGCCCCACAACTGGACACAGGATTTAAGGCACCAGTGCTGACTACGGAGGGACAATCCCTGCCCTGGTCCAGCTGATCACATTATTTTTGACNTTTTTGAGGCAGTTGTAGAGAGTGACAAGGTCCCCTCTGAGCCTTCTTTTCTCTGGGCTAAACCACCCCAACTCCCTCAGCCACTCCTGATGGGATTTGTGCTCCAGATCTTTCACCAGTTCTATTGCCCTTCTCTGGTTATGCTCCAGCACCTCAGTGTCCTTCTCATTGTGAAGGGCCCCACAACTGGACACAGGATTTAAGGCACCAGTGCTGACTACGGAGGGACAATCCCTGCCCTGGTCCAGCTGATCACATTATTTTTGACATAGGCCAGGATGCCACTGGCCTTCTTGGCCACCTGGGCACAGGCCTGCTCATGTCCAGCAGCTGTTGACAAGCACCCCCAGGTCCTTTTCCTCCAGGCATCTTTCCAGGCAGGCTTCTGTGGAGCTCAGCCTGTGTCACTTCATGGGATCATTGTGACCCAACTGCAGGACCTGATACTTTGCACTGCTGCCAACAACATTTTTATCCCTGTCATACAGGGGAAAAGGCCCTCTGCAGTTCTTTCATTCCTGGAACTAGGAGCAGAGGCACAAATCTGTAATCTCTGATGTAAAGATCATTAAATAGTAAGCCTCCCCTTTCAGTATAGGTGAAGCTCATTTTTATCATGTTTTTAATCACCTTAGTGGACTCATCAAAAGACCTGTCATTTTTGTCACTGACTACTTATGTTAGTGCACTACTATTGCTATATAAGTGTTTAAAATAATAATTAGAACTGAATGAATAAGCTGAATAATTTATTCAAATATATTACAAAACTTGGACAACTTAGTTGATGAATATATTTAATAACTCACTCTGCCCCTATCTTTGTGAATTTTATTTTTAAACTAGATGAGTAACTTGTTTTTTAAAAATTGTAGCATTTGTTATATAAATTATCCACTTAATATTATTCAGCCAACTCTAAATAATAGTTCATTACCAGCAAGTGCATTCTTAAATGGTCACTGGAGGCCCAGATAATCATGTCTGAGCATTCTGGGAAGACTTTTTGCTTATAAAATACTTATTGTGATTGAATATGATCTTTCTAAATCAGGAACTAATTTTCACTTTTTAGTGACTACTTTTAGGACTAAAAGAAGACCAAGCAGTAACAGAAGGGAATAAAGATGTCCCTCTTTTTCCTGAAACCATAGCAACATGCCCACATTTAGGTGGGATGAAAGCTACCATACACAAAGTAGTACAGGAGGACAGAAGTGTAATTATGTCCAAGTTCCAATTTCCTCATCTCTAGTGTCAAACTAGAGAGAGAAATTCCAGAGAGAAAGCACTGAGCACTGTAGAACTGATCCTGAAAGAGGGTGTTGTACCTCAGACTAGAGGGTTTGCAGTGTGTAATCGCAGAGTTAGCGATAAATTCAAATCAAGAGAGCTTTCTTCAGCTGGGATATGAAGGGGGAGAACTCCAGGACAAAAGTGCCAAATAAGCAACCCCTTCACCCAAGGGTACTTCCACAGTGAGAGTCAATGAACCCACATTCAGACCAAGAAAGCAGTAACTGTTCCTGATGCCTGATAATCACCAAAGGTTGCGGGTGAGAGATTTTTTTGTCTATTCATCTAGTGTGCTTCCCCAACCCTGGATGCTTTTGTTCAGCTCTGATAGATTCTCAGACCCAGGACTGAGCTTCCCCAAGGAGCCATGCAGTGTACTTGGTAGCATTCCAGCTTTTGATATTGAAGATAATATTTATTGCTCAGGGAGAAAGAGCTCATATTTTTTTCAGCTCCTACCTGGACTGACTTAGTTGGGTTTAGCCTTGAAGAAGAAAAATATAGCAAAGTGCCCTTAAAGATTAAAATTTATATTACTTTTTACAGCTTTGCTGTAAAGCCTTGGGCTGAAGTACAATTTGCAGTTACAGTATTTTAAACACACGGTTCTTAATTGTAGCCTTTGTGGTTCTGGCTCCAGATACCTCTGGATGTGTGACCTTAGAGGTTTTGTTCAAGTTTTCTCTCCACAACCATTAAAAATTTTACCATGTAAAGATGAAGCTCACAATCCTACTTTTCTCAATTACCTGTAAAGCCTTTTGTATAGATAAACCCAAGGGGCCAAGTACACAGCCTCCATTAGGACCACTGGGCACTGCCATGTGAAATGAAATTCACAGGTTATTCTTGTTCTGAGACAGTTCTTCAGGATCTTCCAAGACAGGTTTGCTTTGGTCACCCATTTGTGACCACTAGTACAAGTATCTTTGACCTTTGGGCATCTATCTGAGGGAAAATACAGGGTGTCTTTTGTAAGGTTTGAGAGCTGTGTGAAGCTGAATGTCTCAAGGACCCAGGTCAGTGCTGTGTGTGAAGATACAAGGCTGGAGTGCTGGACCACTCTTGAGCTTTGCCTTATTTCTCTTACCTACCAAGCAAGTTGCCACATTCCAGCCTATAAGAAAACATTGTTAACTGAGGAGTTGAGGTTCCATCCACTGTGCACCCATGTATTGAGTTAGATGGAACCTTAACAGTCAATAGGTTAGTTGCCTGAACTGATGATCATATTTTATTTAACACGCTCTGTGTAAAGACTGGAAGCCTACTTATATATCCCCACATATACAAGGATTGTTTCTGCAGCAGTTCTGAGCAGACTCTAGCTGGTCCTGATTAATTAATAAGGACTTGGAGAAGGAACAATTTCTGTATCAAGCTGGATATTTCATAGCGATAAACAAAGTGCATGGATGGAAGAGGCATAAGATGTGTTAATAGCAATGCCTGTGCTGGATTTATATATATTTCTAGAGGGCTGAACAAGCAGTTACAGATGGGAGAATGTGGAACAGCCATGACTCATGTTTTTAGGAAGGTTGACAAGCTTGTAGGCAAGTCCTTCCAGCACTGGCAGAATATCCACGCACCATCTGGAGCCCATGTCTCCTGCTGCAGGATACCAAGGGAATCTCACTGACTTCAGTTGCTGCAGTTGTAACCAGAGGCAGGAAAATGGCTTTCCCTGACATGCATTTCTCTGTGAAACAATGGGTTTAAAACTTGGACTCCATTATGAGTTCCCTTGAGAAAGTCACTGCTTTAGGACATGCAAACCATGACCTCCTCATCTCTTGTTTCTATAAGCTCACCATTCCATCTCCCTTGCTTTAAGCCATTGCAAATGCTCTTGAAGACATCACCCATATTTCCAAGGACTTTAAAAGGTTTAGTTTTTAGTTTAAAAGTGTAGCAGTTCTCATTTGTGTGCCTACCCTGTATAACTTATCTGTTATTTGAGCACAAGAGGCATAGAACAAATTCATTCCAGGGATCAGAAAAACTCCCAAACTTCTTCCTTGGCTGGGGGCGGGGGCACTTTTGTGTGTGTACATGTGCTGGGGCACATTTCTCTGTGGAAACTTTAATAGGACTATCAGTTCCCTAAAAAGAAGTAGAGCCAATGGATTTGTTTACAGAACTCAGCCACTGAATATTTAGTATTAGAAGAGTCTATTTCAAGCTGTGCGCTTGCAAAATCAGGCAATGAACCATACAGACATTTGCTATCTTTCCTCAATTTATACTGCAATGGTACGCTCTGTAATGCAAAGTGATGTTAAACTAACTGGTGTAAAGTGGGCCTCAAACTTTATTTGGCAACCTGGAATGTTTACAGCTCAGCTAGGCTGGACTTCCAGGAATGCAGCCTATGAGCTAAACCAGTGCAATACCTCAACTCCTTTTACAATGTTACTTTAATGTTATTTCACCTCACAAGGTAAAACAGGTAAGCAGCCCAATTTGCTGAATACATGGACATGTTTGGGAACTTATTAAATCATTTAAGTTGTCTGCTTTTATGATGTAAAATCATGGCAGCTAGGCATACACAATGCTGTTGTCTCAAGCACCTCTGCAACAGTAAATGCTAAACCTATTGTTACAGTTGTATTACTGACCTTTCCCATAATTTCAGAGAACACCTGATATGCACCAAGGTTGGAAAGATTGCCTCATAAGCTGTGTTGCTTATTTGCTTTCTATGGTACATAATCACATTGTCAATAAATGACCAGAACTGCTTCATGTTTCCTGTGTTTAACAAATCCACATTTTGCTTTTTCACCTGTGTCCCTTCTCTAGGTTGAAGAGTCCAAGTATATACTTCCCCAAGCATTTCATTTTTAGTGCAATCAGAAAATTTGAGTTTTCTGACTAATTTTGTTGTCTTGGAAGCCTCATGTTCCTTGATCTTTCCTTGGCCTTACATAATAACTAGCATCTCTGCTTTTTTGCTTTTTTTGGTCTCTCTTTCTGAACTTCAGCATTCTCAGACAATTGTTCCTATAGGGTTTGTTTTGGTTTGGTTGGGGGTTTTCTGTTTGGTTGGTTTTTGGTTTTAGTAGGACACAGCTTTGTGGCTTTTTAATAATTGCTTCTTATTCCTAATAAAGCTACTTTATGCTTCTGCTAAGCTTGGCCTGTTATCTTTTGGTCTTTCTCAAATATTTATGGAAAGGTAGTAAGTGTTTGCTGTGACCACCCACAATGGCATCTTTAATAAACTTCAATGCTGTCCAAAAAAAAAAGATTTTTATATTCACAGAATCACAGAATGTGTAGGTTGGAAGAGACCTTCAAGATCATCGAGTCCAACCCAGCCCTAACACCTCAACTAGGTCATGGCATCGAGTGCCACATCCAGTATTTTTTTAAACACATCCAGGGATGGTGACTCCACCACCTCCTCAGGCAGACTATTCCAGTATTTAATCACTCTTTCTGTGAAAACTCCTTCCTAATATCCAACCTATATTTCTCTTGACGCAGCTTGAGATTGTGTCCTCTCATTCTGTCAGTTGCTGCCTGGAGAAAGAGACCAACCCCCGGCTGTCTACAACCGCCCTTCAGGAAGTTATAGAGAGTGATAAGGTCACCTCTGAGTCCCGTTTTCTCCAGGCTAAACAACCCCAGCCCCGTCAGTTGTTCCTCATATGGCTTGTTTTCCAATCCCTTCACCAGCTTTGTTGCCTCCTCTGGACGCATTCAAGCATCTCAACGTGCTTCCTAAACTGAGGGGCTCAGAACTGGACACAATACTCAAGGTGTGGGCCCCTCAGTTTATTATAACCACTTATTTTAGCTTCTTTTTAACAAGATCCCTTATTTTTTGTGTAGTTAGGATTTTTTAAAAATTTATCAGTACAATAGCAGACCTCTTGGCTCTTGCAGGAGGAATGAAGGTAATGCACATAAATACAGTACTTCCAGCATTCCCAGAATCTCTGTGACAGTAACCAAGTCCTGCACAATGATGCTGACTTCTCATTGGTGATGACTTCTCATTCCTTTTCTTGTATTGTATTTCCATAGTAAAAGAAATTGTCATTGTCTGAAAGTTCAGCCCACACATCACTCCCCACAGTGAAGTTTACTCAGTAAATAAGGGCAATTGTAATCTTTTATTGTTCATTCCTGCCTTCCTGGATCTCCTTCAGTGTGTCAATCTCTATCACCATCTTCATCAGGCAGTCTGTAATACAGCCTTAGTGCTGTTTTTTCCTACACAGAACTGGATTTTGATTCATAGGGTTTCTGTTTCTTGCTGACAATATTTGCTTGATTATTAATTTGGTTTGACTCCAAGTTTCTTTCAGGCTATACTATGATCCATTCATCTATAGAGACCATTTTGTCTTTTCAGCATAATTTTTCAGATTAGTATTACATTGTCTATCTGTTTCTGCTTCCACTGAATCTCCAATATATCTTTTATGTATTTATATTCATTTAAATCAAAATATTCCTATCACCCTTAACTGTTACTGTTAGGGTAGATGTCTGCATAAAATTACTTTTCACTTTCTTCTATCTGTGCCATTGTGCATTTGTTTGTAGCTTGGCAATTTGTAGGTTTTGTACTTTGTTTCACCTGAGGATGAAGAGTTCTTGTAATGTCAGGATGTTCTCCAAACCCTGTGCTCCTCAGCACCATCCTGTGATCACATTCCTGTGCATCATCATCAGCTGGAACTTCCCTGGGCACAGTCTCTCCCTTCCCGGCGCCTCTCTAGTCTTGATGGTTTTGGTATCTCTTATGTATATAATTTTCCAAACAGCATTAGCAGTTCACATCTGCCTGGCCCAGAGTGGATTACAAGAACTGTGCTGGGGAAAGCTGCCAAGGAGTTCCTGCACTTTTATCTCCCTATATATCACTGGGGATGGTGGCCATCAGCTCCTTCCAAATATTTCCCAGAACTCTAGCAAAAAGCATTGTGAGATTCTCAACTAACAGGCAAACCAGGAAATAACCTTTGCTGTAACCACAAACAGGGATATGTTTAATAAGCAGTATCCACAACACAGAGAGGTGCTCACTCCAGTCTCTCATATGCAACAGTTTCTTGTAATGACACCCTCCTCACAAAACTCAAAACCAAACCTACTTCCCTTTCAGGAAGAAGGTTCTCAAACCCACAGGAACACAGACCATAGTAGCAATGACAGACAAAAAACAAAGAGAGAAGGAAAATAGAAAAGCAACCGTGACAATAATTGTAGTCTCATACCTGACAACAAGTCTGCAAGATGGCAGGATCCCTCATGGACTGAGGAAATTGTTCTTACACCATACGAACACAAAATCAATGCACTATGTTTAAAGAAATGGAAAGGTAGAAGCACATTCTGTCTTACATGAAGTTCTTTCTCAATTGTTTTTCCAGAGCTGACCAAAAAAGGGAAGCAGAGACTTTAAACTGGTGCTATTCTGTCTCTCCTCACACCCTTTGAGGAAGGTTTGCGGTGGGGCTGCAAAGATATCCTAGGCCCTTGCACTGCAGCTGGCTTCATGTGCTGGGCTGCTCAGACTGAAACAAACCCAAGACTTTGTAAATCACGATAGAGACCAATTTCCCTTCCGTTCCTGTTTCTTTCTGTAGAAGAGCATTCCCTTTTCAGTTATTTTTTCTGAAATGAGGGGTGGGGGAATTGTCACATTTGGGAATATAAAATGTGGAAGAATGAGAAGAAAAGAGACAGGAAGGAAATAATTCTGGTTTGGCCAAAAAGTTGCTTTAAGGGGTAAAATGGTTGTATTGAAAAGGGTTCTGAACTGCTCTGAATTGGAAAACTTTTCATTGGTTTTACAGTTAGGCCCCTGTTGGTAGAAAGACCTCAACTGTGGGAGAAAAAATCCTATATTTGTGAGTTTTCAGAAACTAGTAGGATCCTCTCTTTCATTTCAAAAGAGAGTCTCTTTTTGATTTTACTGTCTGCATTTCTGCGTAGTTTCTCCCTTCTTTATCATCTGCTTCTCTCTGTACAGGGAGATACAGCACATCATTAAGAACAAGTAAACATCATTAAAAAAATTCCACCTCATTGTCACTGCATTGTTTTGAATTGGATTAGTGACTCTTGAATAAGAGAGAATTAGAGAGAAGCAGGCAGAAACTAGTTTTGAATCCCTCTGGGTAAACAGCCTGCTTACAGCATCAAAAGAAATGGGTTTACTTTAACTGCATGCTCTAGGTAGGAGAGCCTTAGGAGCTTCTCTCAGCTGTAGCTCACCCTTGGATGGCCCTATGTTGGGCAAGTTGCTGTTGACTAGCCAATTCTCCTCAAACACCATAAGGAACATGACATCACAGCACTACTAATTTAAGGAATATGGTGGGAAATGAAGCACTAGTCCTTGTTCTGTGACAGGTAAAGGATCACACAAAAATTTAAATTGCAGCTGATTTGTGACTTTTTGAGACCATAAAATGGTTTCTTTACAAAGGAGCAGAGAGATGGGACACTCTCAGCAATGCTGGGAAGATGTTGTTGTGTGGGTGGGAGATTAAAATCGCTGTAGTCCAATAGATCCTGTGGTTCTAGGAGGTAGGGGGAAATGCTTCCTCCAAACTCTGATCTAAGGAGAAGATTCTGTAGTGTTTCCTTGAAATATTTTCCAGGTCAGGGTGCATATTTTCCACCTCTTGGGTGAGCAGGAAGATGAGGTCTCTGTCAGACACTACTACCAGGCTGTCCTAGGAGAGGGTAACATGAGGAAGAGTGTAAAGAAACTAATAAATTTTATTTAAAAGGAAAGAAAAGAAAAAGTAAGTAAACTGTAAATTTGCAGGTAGAGTGTCCCCCTGTGAATCTTTCACAGGACAAAGTTGGCATATGAGATCTTTTCTCACAGCTCATCTGCTCTTGGGCTCGGGATATGATGGGACTTGTTCAAATAGGCATTCCCCTGCTCCTTTTGAATCAGTCTGCTTTCAGTTTTATGAGTGGAAGCTTTCTCTTCTTTTTTGTATCAAGAAGCACCATGACATCTTTTAAAAATCTGTCTTTGGCATTTTCTAGCATAGATAAGATGGGGTCTCAGTTTCTTGAGAAATTATTTGCTCCTACTGTTTATTCCCTACTTAATCCTCCAAGTGTGACATCAGTCATCTCCATGCAACTCACTGAGACTTCCCAGACACAGGATTACCAATGATACAGACTCCAGTGGGGAATACATAGAAGGAGCAGATGCATGGTAGAGGCAGAGAGACAAAAGCCTGTTTTCATGCAAACACGACTCATAATGAAGTGGGTTTTGGAAGAGAAAATGTGGAAGCAGCAAAAATGCAAAATATAGAAAATGTACCTGATATCCTGAAAAAAGGAATTGTCAGGGATCCTGGCAATTAAAGTTCCATTAATTTAAATTCTATCCTTGGGGTGAAAATGAAACAAATATGAGAGCAGCAGGAGGAAAGAGAATCACTAAACAGCTGGAGATAAAATTTTAGTAATGTAATTTCAGTAACACGACAATGGGTCCTCAGCCCAACTGGATCCTCTAGGCACCACTAAAGTACAAATACTAGAAGAATAAATCTTCACAAACAGATATAAAAGGGTTTAAAATAATCAAAGTAGTAGTGCCCACTGGAAATTCAGTTGCTAAACTGTATTTTGATTTTCTATAAAGTATTTGATATCGCATCTCCCATGAATGTACTTGAATAATTAGTTGAGATTGGCTTCAATAGGAGCATTGCTATGGGGTCTACAAATTGGCAGAAAGAACATTAGCAAACTGTAATGACAAATGGCAGTGTTTGAATTTGAGGGAGGCAGCTACTGGGGTGCCACAGGGATTGGTATTATGTCCTATCTCATTTATCACCCTCATTAATTGGTCTGGAAGAAAAACAAACAGCACATTAATGAAATTCACATTCAATGAACTGAGGGGGAGTTGTAATCCTTGTAGGGATGAATGAAAAGCAAAATCAAAAACATTAAAAAAAAATGAGGTGCAAGGACAGAGAATTTTTTTCCCCTTTAAGGAAGCAATACAAGTGCTAGGTCTTTCTTAGAATATTTAGGGAAAAAAACACTGACAAAAACCTGATTTTTTTAAGAAGCCAGGTATTCTAAAACGTGCAAGAACCCCCTGGAAATACATCCAGTCTTAATTACAGATATCATGTGATGAATTCTAATTGTAAGTTAAAGATTTGGGAAAAAAAAAAAAAAAAAAAAAAAAAAACCACCAAATTGACCCAGGAGAATTGGTTTATTAACTAAGTACAGTACTGAGTGATCAGTCATTAGGCAAAGTATTTTACTACCAACATTGTGGCAAGTATCTTGTCCTGGTGTTTTTTCTTCTCTCTTCTCTTTATGTGTGTTCAAACCTTACAAATCTGAAGACTCTTTTATATTTTTCCTTATTTTTCTCTTGTTTGGATGTCTTTAGCCTATTTTTGATTCCCTTTTCCTGATATTATCTGCAATTACTAACCAAGAATTAACCACTTGGACAGACCAATTACTTGATAGATTGTAATGCTTCCAGAAGCCAAATATATCCATTGCTCAAGAGCCCTAAAAGAAAACTTCTTGCAAAATAGTGGTAGAAGTATAACAAGGCATTTTTGTATTTTCCTTTTGATTGTTCTTAGTATAGTATGAAACAGATTTTGATGCTAAACTTAGCACATGCTTGGGTGTTCAGGACTGCGCCTTGGTAATTGGATGTCTTCACTTAAGTATGATTCTCAGATTTATTTCTTACTAGATTAAGTCATAAATGTAAATGAGAAAATATTTCTCAATATGGTGTACTGCTATAAAAAAGTCAAAATGGTTTTCATCTCCTGCACAGATGCTTTGCATCATTGGCTCTTCAGGACTCCACCTGAAGTTGGAAGTTGGTTGTCACCAAGAGGTTGACCAGAGCAGGGAAGGAACAATCCATAATCAGCATTATGTCATCACTACCTTCCCAGGAATAGGAGGCATGTTCTCCTTGAAGGGTATAGTACTGGTTTTTAGGGGGAATCACAGTATAACATATCCAGAGAAACTTTCCATGAGTTTGACAGCTCTCCAGCACTGAAAGCTCCTCTTCCTTGGCCCTTGGAAGTTTTGCATTGAAAGGTGGTAGAATCACAGAATCATCAAGGTTGGAAGAGACCTTCAAGATCACCTAGTTTAACCACAAACCCAGTACAATCATGATCACCTCTAAACCACACCCTCAGGTACCACATCCAAATGTTCCAGATCCTTCCATGGCTTCATTGCCCTTCTCTGGACACTCCTCATCACCTCCTTGTTTTGAGGGGCCCAAAACTGATTCAAGGTGCAGGCTCACCAGTGCTGACTACAGGGGAATACTTACTGCCCTGCTCCTGCTGGCCACACTGTTGCTGATCCAGGCCAGGATGTCATTTGCCTTCTTAGCCACCTGGGCACACCTGGCTCATGTTCAGCCACTGTCAACCATCATGCCCTTTCTGCTGAGCAGCTCTCAAGCCATGACAGCATGGTGGGCAACCTTGTTTAAGATACTCTGCAGCAGAGCAGATGAACAAAGAATCTTCTCTACATGGCTGCAACTGCAGTTGGCATCTCCTGTGCTGTTTTGAGCACCACATCACTGGATAGTTACTGAAAAGCTGAAGGGGCTTCAGAGAAGAGGCATAATCATTATTAGGTAGTGGAAAGGCTTGATTGCTATGGTGTCGTGGTTTGAAAGCAAAACGAGTGAGAGGCTCCAAGTCAGAAATATAATTTAATAAGAAAAAAAAAGTTAAAAAGGTAAAAATAAAATAAATGTGATAGCACAGAGGAACACTGACAGAGTCAGAATACAACCTGAGTGGGGTAGTGGAAGCAGTCCAGATGAGATGGTCTTCCTGAAGCAGTGATTCTGTAGAAAGGTCTGGTAGCTTTGCTCCTCTGGGAATTCAGTGGGTCAGGGCTGCTTGCACTGTCCCACATACCAGCTTATATTCAGGTGAGAATGCTTGGCTCCTCCCCCTGGGCAGAGCATCTCACAATGGGATGAGGAGTGTGAAGTGGGTCCTTGATGGCCCATTAAACAGAGATAACTCCTGGAGGGAGTTACCTGTGAGTTATGGGCCAGGCGTTAATGGGCCATTAGCAGAAGACACCCCAAAGGCCATTAGCAGAAGAGGCAGGGACTTGGGTAAACACTGCCCCACCTGGTTTCAAAAGTTCATAAAGATGGTGATAGAATAAATACTTTGTGTACATCCTACACTGCAACCCAGGACATATGGAAAGATTAAAAGAGCAAACTATGTACATCTTGGCAAGGCAACAACTAAGAGGAGATATGATAATCATCTCCAAATAAATTCAAGGAAAATTTCAAGAGAAAGAAACTTTGTGCAGATTAAGGACAACGGGGCATTGTATAATAGGATGAACTTCAGAGAAGAAAAGGTTATGAAGTTTGAATGGTAAGAAAAACTTCTTCCTTTCTAATAAGATTCAGAAGATCTCTGGAGAAACATTTCTCCAGAAGTGCTTAGACTATACTGGTCTCACTACAAGAGAAGAATTCAGCAGCCATTCCACATGGATCAAAAGAGAGATCACCCTCCTGAAGTCAGATGGCCTCTTCCTAAAGCCAGAGACTCTAAATGGCTAGCTGATAGTTTTAGTGAGAGAGGCATCCTCTTTGAAGCTGCCATGGCACGTGTTGTTCAGTGAGAATATCACCGGTGCTGCATATACTGCCAGCCTGCTCACTGCTTCAGCAGGGTGCTGTATTCTGGAGAAAGGCCATGTGTGAGATGTATTCAGTGGATTCCTTTATTAAGAGTTGAGATACACAAACATGTAATAAAGAACAAAGGAAATGGAGGTGGCATTTCCCAGTATATTACAGTAAAACTATTGAATCACTTGCCAAAAAGAGACCTTGACTAAAATATTGCAGCAAGAATGTTTTGAAAAGTATCTGCTGGCTCATAGCCATTAATCAGTGCTGGATGAGTAGTCATGTATAGTAAACTGCTGCCTACCAAAGGTGTTCATTTGCCAGGAATTGCCAAGAGGGATGGGCTTTTTTTTCATTGATACAGAACACTTCAGATCTGGCTACACACAGGATTGCAAAGTTTCACCAATTGTGTCAGATGCTTATCTCTGCAAGAGAAGATATTCAAGAGCAGAAAATAGCTTTTCAATAAAAGACTCTAGGATACATTAAATAAGACATTACTCATTGGGTCATATGTCCATTCCTTTAGATGCAATAGCAGTAAGAGCAAACACTCTAAGCTGCTCTGCAGCAAATCTCCTAGTTATCCTTTTACCCCATTATAGATGTGAGGTAATTTACTTAGCAGTGGCCTTACAAGGGAATGGAGGCACTGTAGCCAACTCTGCTAGATCCTGGCACAGCTGAACTCTGCAGCCTGAGGATCCCAGTTTCCCTCTGCGCCTGAGCTCTATCAGATTACCTTGCATTTATTCAGAGATGAGTGCAGAGGTTACTGGTTACCTCTCTGTGACTTAGTCAAATGTCCATAACCCAGCTAAACAACATATTTTCCCAGAGGAGCTAGATATTTCCATTATCTTTTCGTTCCTTTATTTACCTGAATACTGACTCCCTGTTTCTATTTCTTCACCTTCCCTAGGCCCATAGAATAACTGTAGTGTTAGCAATTATTTATGGGAGAGCTGCTGATGCATGTGACAAGAAATAGTGCTAATGGTGATGTCTGTTAGCCTGTAAAACAGCTCCTCCAAGTAAACCGGTGGAAGTCTCATCACTTGGATGTTTTAAAACCATCCTGGACAAAGCACTGTAAAATATACTGCAGGGAACAATCTTGGAATGGCAGCAAGATTAATAATGGATTGCTCTCTCATTCAGCCTAGACAAAAAGCTATGTGAGAATATTTAGAATACTCTATAGAGATGCGCTAGTTTGGCTTTGTCCTTTCAGGGGTCTATATGGGCAGTGGTCCTGTACAAACACCAGGTTAGATTTGTCTTTGGGATGGCAGAGTGGTAGAGGAAAACAGGGAAGAGCAAATATGAGAGCATGGCATGTTGCATATATTGCCCTGACCACCCTTTTTTTAGGATATTCCCTGTTGGAGTCCAGGGCATCCCTCTGGGCACCCTGGAAAGTCACAGACCTCGGTAGAGAGGCCTGGGACCCAAAAAAGAGGGTCTGGGGTCTGTGCAGGGGGGTTTGCCTGGCACAGAGCCCAGGAAGACACAATCTTTGATTTTGGTCCATGTGAAAAACATCTAACAGAGAGAAGAATTGCAAGTCACAAAGGTGTTACTGAGAGTAGTGTAGTTATCACTGTGTAGAAGATTTTGTAGTTTTGGGTTTTTAGAATGTAGATGCAATGGGACAAGATGGAGATTTTAGGCGGTGCCCTGGGTTCTTCTTCTTCTCCCTTGGCATCCACCTTCTGCAGTGATGTGGGCACAAAGTAGTTTCAGTGGATTGGTTCAAAGTAGACATGACCCTGTTAGTATAGGTGATAGACATTGGCACAGAATTGTAAATAATGGGTACGTAGTTATCTGTATAAGAGGTAGCGACCTCCCATCCCACAGGGGAGTCACCTCGTGTCCAGGCTGCTGAGAACATCTTGGCCAGACACAGCGGGGGAGTCACCTCATGTCCAGGCTGCTGTGAACATCTTGGCCGGACACAGAGAATTGTAAGATAAGAACTAATAAACAATGCGAGAAACCAAGAAAACCAAGACCTTGAGACTCATCCTTCTTGTGCCGAACACCGAGCACCGAGTTCAGCACAGAACACAGAGACACAGAGTCAGACAGCAGACCCTAAATCCTTCAGAGGTCAAGAGGGAAAATCACTCCTTTGGAGCCCACACAAACCACCAGCCTTGGAATCTCAGGTGAGAAAAAACCGATTAACCCCGAGAATTCCCTTTCCCTGCCCCTGTGCTAGCCATCTTTTTCACACTGCACACCTTTCCCCTAACTGAAACATTTCTTGACTCTGATCAGGTTCACATTCACCTGCAATAGTCCTGAAAATCCTGTGCTTTTCATCTTTTAGTTCCACTTCCCTGTATGTCATAGCTGAAGTCACTAGTGGTCACTAGCTGGAGTAACCAGTCAATGGCTGGCTACTGAGAAAAGGCTGATATGCTCAATCCCCAGTAAACCACCCTAATGGCTTTGTACAGATTTGGCCAAAAATACACACCATGAAGAGGTTAACAGTTCATAGAGTTACACCACAGTGCAAAGTGCACTCTTTAAACTAAGGAGCAGAGAACATAAAAGTCATAGTGATTAGTCTCTGCTAACCTGACAGGGAATTATTTGATAAATGATGCTACTTTTCCACTCCCTGTTATATAACACACCTTTAAATCAGGTTAAGGCTCACCAGACATGAGCAGTCATTGTAAAACATGTTTGGCTAGGTAGTGTCCTGCACTAAAATATCTTTCTGAGCCAAAAGGGGGGTGTTTCATGTAATTTCTATGAGAAGAGGCTGAAGAAGAAGCTGGACTTTTCAGCCAGGAGAGGCAAGGCTGAGAGGATCTAACTCACCTCCACTACTAGTACTACTACTGCAGTGATACTATCCACTGGCTACCAAACTGGCTGGATAGCCAAGCACAAAGAATGGAGGTGAGTGGAGCTGAATACAGTTGACAGCCAGTCACAAGTGGTATTCTCCAGTGCTAAGTATTGGGGTCAGTCTGGTTTAACACCTTTATCAGTAAACTAGATTGGATATTAGAGAAAATGTCTTCAGCAAAAGGACTCTCAAGACTTGCCAGGGAAGTAATAGAGTCACCATCCCTGGAGGTATTTAAAAGAAATGTAGATGTGGCACTTAAGGAAGATGTTTTTAGTGGTGGACTTGGCAATGCTGGGTTAACGGTCTGATCTGCTGATCTTACAGGTTTTTTCCAATCTAAATGGTTTATGGTTCTATGATACTAAAGAGTGTGCATGGTAAAAGGACAAGAGATAAAGGTCACCATTTGCAACAATGGAAATTTCAATTTAAGATAAGGAAAGATTTTTACCATAGGTGTGGTGAAAGCAACACAAGAATGGCCAGAGGATTTGTGCAATCTGGGAGATTTTCAGTGCTCAGGTAGATAAGATCCTGAGCAACCTCATCCAATTTGGTAGTTGGCATTCCAGAACCTTCTGACATAGATTGTTCTATTATTTTCTGATTTTGCATTTTAAGACACAGCTGACTGTTTTGGTGTTCACATAAAAGCTCAAAAAACCTTTTGGAAGTGTGGGTCAGGGAGAGCAAACAGTGTCACTTGGGAAATTCTGGGTTGCAATCTCTTCTGTGCCTCAGTTCTTCGCTTGTTGCACCATACACAAAGCTCAGGGCTGTTGTGCTCTCCAAGTACTTGGGAGGAAGGAATTAAATACAAATGCTTTCCATAAAAGTGAAATTCTAGGTAGGAATCACACACACATACACTCTTCAGAAAATTTAAAGCAGAATTTATTTTCTATTACTTGGCTTGCTGGCTTTTTGCCTGTCAAAATGGCTCTCGTTGATTCCACTGTGTCCCTGAAGACAGAAAACTAAGTTGACAAACGCCTGCCAGGCAGGCAGCACTAACACTGTCATTTGCATTTTCTCAGTGGAAAACTGGAATTTGTTGTCAAACCTGAAATTTCTCATGGCAAAATTTCAGTTATGCAAAAACTGTTCTTAGGCAGGACAGTCCTTAGCTAGCTCCTAATAAGAACATATCCTTTTCCTTTTTTCTTTCTCATCCACTTAGCCTTTAAATGGTTACAGCCCTTGTCATAAACTGACCAGAAACCTAACATAATACATCTCCTGTCAAGGCCAGGGCATCTAGGTTTCTCCTTTAATAGTATTATTTAAAAATAATGGCTCAAGCATTCAGTTAAACACAAGTGGAAGCTACTGCTTATTTCAGCTGCAGCCAGAGTTTCCTCTGTAACTCGAGGAAAACTATTTAAAACTGTTGTTTGTCAAATGAGAACACTCTTTTCTATCCATAAGGAGAAACAACTTCTTAGCCTGGGAGGTCTGAGTTAGGTGCAGCTTGCAGCCCTGTCTGCTTCTGCCCTCCTCCTTATCCTGCCCTCATTCAATGGGAAGGCATCATTCAGCTAGGAAAGATAATATAGATAGGAAGGTAAGGTCAGATTATGAGAATTTATTTTGCTCATATTGCTGCCGCAACCCAAGCTGCTGCTTGAAGGTCTTACCCTCTGCTCTGTGGGGTCATTTAAATCTTGCTGAAAAAATTCCTCCTCTCTCTTAGCCCCCATGAAACCCAGCTGCTCTTTTGCTACATCTTAGTCTCTGCTGCTTCATTTGTTGTGTTGGAATAGATGACAGTTACTTTCTTGCCTGTTGGAAAAGGACTAAGACAATGGTCTCCCTCCTGCCACCATGCTCAGGAGTAGTGATATGAATGAAAATTTTCCCCTGCTGTAAGATAACTCAGGCTGGCCAAATCTGACTTAGTTTTCAAGAATTCATCTCAGCAATGAGCTCCTGTAGACCCCAAGAAATCTAGTGATGCTTAGCTGGTGATACTCAGTCTTTGTAAACTCAGCCTTCCCTCTCATCTTGCTAGAGTAAAGCATGGAAATACTCCCCATGTTCAGAGGGAGGTGGTTAGGGAGGTAGGTGTGGGTGTGTTCTCCTTCCAAAGCTTCCAAAAACCTTGTGTGTTTGTATTTCCCACCCAAATCTGCTTCCTACAGGAGCACTGATTTAAACACGGGAAGGGAATGGGTCCTGGCTTAGCCCTCTTGGACCCACAAACAGACTAAAAGACTTCACCTGCAAGATGGGCATAGCTGGTTGAATGACAGTTACCTGATAGCTCAGAGACGAACTTGAGACTCCAGCTGAAATGCATTTGATAGCTGGAATTCAGCCTCTGTTAGGCAAGAATCCACGTGGTAAAGTGAATCAGCTTTGTACAAACAACCCCAGCCCCTGAGGGGCTTTATGGCACATAAAGCACAGCACAGCTTTTCTTTTTCCTTAATGTGCGGGTGTCTCCCATGCCAAACTGTTCATCTTGCCCTCCTTCAGAAGCCTGCTCTGTGCTCAAGGGAGCTTTGTGTCACGTTTCACTGAGGCCCAGTTGAGGCACCCAGGCTGGGATCACTGAAGAGAAAAACCTCCATTTGTTCTAAAGGCATCCCTCCAAATCTTGTCAGAAGCAATCAGACAAGCTTGGCAGAAAGAGTCCTTCATTTTGTGTTATAAACAGAAAAAATAGTATATGATCTAAGCTCCTAACCATGCTTATATCTGTTTCTTCTGATATTTAAAAAAAATATGTTAGTCTGAATATTTTTCCTCTCTCTGACTATCTTCCTGTCTGCCTATTTTTAATTATATCGGAATTAGGTGATTGCTTGCTGTGGATTATGTTTACCTGGAGAATATGCACAGTGATGACTGTATTTTCATACCTTGGCATAAGCTTTTGGCTTAGTAAAACATTAGAGTTTTGAAATCCACTGTTCCCAAGGCAAAATACCCTGAAAAATAATATGTCTGCAACGGCAACTTATTTGCACCTAGACACCCTCTATATTTGAAGGTAATGAATTAACAAAAGCCTTAGGATGACACCTTATGTGTAACAAATGAATCTTGAAAACAGTTAACATGTTCAAACTACTGTGGTTAAAATTTCAAACTTATTTTTTGTCTGATGCTTGAGCAATTCCGTATCACAGCCTGAAGATTTGAGTATTGACACGAACAGAAAGAACCAGTCCTGGTTGTCAATGAAGCTGTGGCCAGTTGACCCTGGCTGGACACAAGGTGCCCACTAAGGCTGTTCTGTCATTCACCTCCTCAGCTGGGCAGGCAAGAGAAAATATAGTGAAAGGCTAGTGGTTTGAGATAAGGGCAGGGAGAGATCACTCACCAGTTACCATCACAAGCAAAGCAGACCAAACTTGGGAAAATTGATTTATTACCAATCAAAATCAGAGTAGAATAATGAGAAATAAAACCAACTCTTAAGACACTTCTTCCCCATCTCAACTTCTTCTTGGTCTTAACTTCACTTCCCCTTTTCTCTACCCCCTCCACTTCATCCACACAGGGAGTTAGGACATGGCATCTGTTGTCAGTTCATCACACACAGTCTCTGTCACTCCTGCCTCCCCAGGGGAAAGACTCCTCTCACTCTGCCCCTGCTCCAGCATGCAGCCCCTCCCACTGGAGACAGTCTGCCATGAACTCCTCCAACATGAGTTCTTCCCATGGACTACCGTTCTTAAATTGCTCCAGGGCAGGTCTCTTCCATGGAGTCAGGAAGAGACAGGAACAGACTGCACAGGTAGCAAGCTAGGAGGCTTGAAGCAGAACTACAGTTGAATGTGGAAGCCCCTGCCTCTACCTGGGAAGAAACACACAGCTCAAACCTACTCCAGGTACGGCAGGCAGCCTCATTCTGCTTGCTGAATCTTCAAGGCACTAAGAAGAAGGATACCCTGTGCTGCAGCAATTTCTTGATTGCTGGAAGGGCAGCAGCTCGAGTCAGCTTTGCCCCAAATCAACAACAGCTCAGAAGAAACCAGAGCACAGCCTGCAGCAGCTAACAGGTGATATCTGAGTATCTGCAAGAGTTCAGAATCCAGAGGACTGCTTAGTGTGTTGGCTTTTGTTTGGGTTTTTTTTAAACAAAACAAAACATGATAACATACTGTTTACTATATAAATACTAAAATTAGAAGTTCTGGCACAGTTGGTAACCCACTATGAACACTGCTGAACTGTGAATCTTGTTCTACTTCCTGTTTGTTAGAAAGGTACCGCAAAAGTTGACAGGAGAGTCACAAGATGCAATCCAATGACTAGGAGCAGAGAAAGAATGAAAGAAGCTTCTGCCTTTCAGGGAAAGACTTAAGAACCTCAATCTGTTTCAGTTAATCAAAAATAAGATTGAGCAGCGGTGTGGCTATAGGGTATAATTACCCACATGGGGAGAAAATACTGGCTACAAAAGGGATCTTTAATCTAGCAGAGAGAGACATAAAAAGAAACTAATTACCAGAAGGTGAAGCCCAGCAAATCTAACATAGTAATGGGGCACAACTTCTTAGGAGCACAGATGATTAATCAGTGGAACAAAACACCCAGGGAAACAGTGGGTTGTCCACCTCTGTGGCGAGGTTCAATGCTGGTGTGTAAAAACTGCTTTCAGCATGAGATGCCAGACTCCCTAAGGACAGTCCTAGTGGAAACCTATGGCCTGTTTCGCACCAGACCAACACTCCTTTCGCCTCACATCCACTTTACCTCAGGATCTCTTCTGTACAAAGGCCTTCAATTCCACACCAATAATGGTACTCTCTCACCTTAACTTTGCCACTTTTTCTGCTACTTCTTCCATGGCCAGTTCTGGGAATAATTCTTGGATACCCAGCCTTTTGTTGCTCCTGATAACCATGCTCTCCTCATCCTGGACATCTGCCCTATTTTCCCCACACCATACTGTGACATCTCTCCACTTTTCTCCTCACAGCCTGCTCTGTTGCTTTGCATGCATCTCTACAAAAGCTGTGTTACCAAACAGCTGAAGGAACCAGGGCGAGGTGCCCCAGGACAAAATCTGTCACTCCCTACTCTCACTTGCCACCTCAGAACATCCTGCCTACAGTGACATCTACACTCTGAGGGACATGCAGATTCAGAAAAGACTTCCCAGGCAGATTTTTCCTTTTGCTACCACACACTTAGCAGCCTCTGGCCTTTGGAAAGTGTCTGCTCTGCCTCCTCCTTCTATCCCAGCAGATGGACCCAAGGCATGGGAGTCAGGCTTGCCACCAACCCACCCCCACTGCTTCTCTGGCAATATATTCCCTGCCACAGCTGGAGCGTTTGTAACCTGGCAAGTCCCTGCCACTCTGCAGACAGAAGGTTTCATGGCCTTGATATAATTTTGTAACTATAAGTGGCCCACATGCTGGCATTTCTGGGCCAAACAGGCTTTTGAGGGAGGCTCCATTGGTGAAGCTCATTTGTAAAGAGTGGTGCAAATCTCTAGTCCCACCAGAATCCTCACTAAACTACTCTTTTGTTTCAACTTGCAAGGCAACTTTATCTTTTCAGTGGACATGGCTAAAGCAATCTTTTAATTTATCAGCATTGCAATGGATTATTAGAAGAAACCAAATCTGGGCCTCAGTTTAAGGTTACCGCTCAATTTTGGCCAGGACAAAAAGCTGCCTTCTGTTTAGCTGAAGCCTCAGAAAACATGCAGAGCTTCTGTCCTAGTCCATTCTCTAGCTCTTCAATAGTGCCTGGCATCAATTAAAAGTCTCATTTACCAAAAAGGAAACTGCAGGAGGACCCCTGAACCCTGTGTGGAAATTAATGACTCTTTTTCACATGAAAATTGTTTGGAGGCTGCTGTCGCCCTGAATTTTCTTGCTTTTGAGTCTTTGAATCTTTGCAATCAACATTCTCAAGCAGCTTGATATAAACTACGTGTATTTTTAGAACTTATCTACTTTTGTTTACATGTTTCTCCTCTAGGAGGAGAAACATGATAGTGATATTCACCAATGAGGTCAATGAGGTGGAAACTTGTATAGCCAATCCTTGGCCCTTTGATCAAAGTGTATATAAGATGGAATCAGAAAATAAAGACAGAGCTTTCCTTGCCTGACCTTCTGCTGCCTGCCTTGTTCCTTGTGTATTGTGAACAGCAACAGGCTGCAGTAATGGATGCAATATAAAATTCTACATATAAGCAGGAGAACTTGACCAAGAGTTTCTAGGTCAACTGTCAAACCAATAAACCTAATTTCTTGCACTAATTTCTTGGAAATGAGTGCTGAATAAGGGAATTGCACAGATGAGGACTGCAATTTGTAGAAGAAGATAAAATCTAACCCACCCAACTTCAACTTAATTCTAATTTCAAACGCTGTTTCAGAGCTCACCCCAAAAGCACTGTCACTGGACCTGCATCATTATCATTGCCCTGGGAAGAGCTGTATAAGATGCTGCAAATGAACTGTTTAGGTGGAAGCCTGGGATTGTCCTGTGGCTTTCCTATAATCAAGATTCCTGAGCTTACACTTTTTTTCCCCCTCTAGAGTTGGAAGGGCTAGGGCAAGTCATGAAGGAGCAATAATTCAGTACATTAAATATACATGCATGTGTATATATATTTATAAAGAGAGAGACAAAAAAAAAGAGAGTTAAGAAACTGCAAATCCATGAGCTATTTACAACTGACTTCCCTCTCCTTCCATCTTTTTCATTTATAGTGCAAAATAGGACTTAAGCTCCAATTCCAAAGTAATCATTGCAGTAATTCCCTCTAGAAGAGAATCACTATTTATTGCTTGCATTCTCACCTCATATAGAAAATATCAAACTACAAACATAGAAGAACTGGGATTAAGAAAAGGTATCCCCATTTTTACCAGATAGGCATAACTGGAATGTATATGTCATGTAAAAACTGAATTGTGTATTTTCCACTGAATTTCCAGTAGGAACAAAATCTAGTATTTCTGGAGCCTTTGTAGGTAATACTTATGTCTCTACAGTTGCATGGTGTGGAGTAAGGCCACAACCCAAACATTTTATCATACAATTACTGCATGCTGATGCACAGCAAGGGAGGCTGTGGTGACGAAAAACTGAGAGATACCCAAAAAGAGCCAAAGGTGTAACATCACTGGTGATATCAGCAGCCAAATATTGGTGATAATCCAGTGAAAGTTACTAGAAATCAAGTATCAGAAGATAAAAAATTACATTAGGATCATGCTTGCAGATGCATTCAGGATAACACAGTGATGTGTTCACCATGCTAACAACACTAGTCAATTAACAAACCTTCCAAGCCAAACTAGAACTGAAAAAAGAGATGCTAATCCAGTTTCTGAAGTGCAGCAGTGCACGAAGCGTGGGCTCACTCCATATGTTCTCTCCCTCCTTGCAGAGTAAACTTCCGTGTTGCTTTTGCATGTTTAATGACAGTTTTCTACAACTCACTGAGCCTAGGAAATATTGGAGGAGCTATGAGTGATTAAGTTCAACTGGAGTGAGGCCAGCTCATCTCTCCATTCTTCAAAGTTGGCGGAAAATGTTCACCAGTAAGAGGTGAGGGTAGTAAATTCTCCAGCACTAAAGAAAGCAGCCACCCTACTTAAAGTTTGCCCCAAAGAGGCTGTCCTGCATACCTCAGGCCCTGTCAGTCTACACTGTAGAAAGATGAGCCAAACCCTCATTTTTCTGCAGTGAGATTGAATGTTTTGTACAGTAAATAAATAACCTGAGGCTATGAATCATGAGGCAATTATTCCTTACAGGATTTCTGTTCTAATCTAGAGCAGAAACTTTCTAATGATGCCATCAGCTGCAAGAAAGGAACATTGAGTTATCATAGCCCCTGGATAAAATAGTATATGTGCAGTACACATTTGCCTGTTTGTTCAGATAAGCAGGTGTTGTTAACAGTGAGCCCTCTCACTGCCTGTAATAAGGCAAAATTGGTTTGATACCTGCCCCCACCGCCAGATGAGAGCCAATGGGCTGTAATGCACCCACTCTTTTCCTTCCACTTGCGCGCTAAGAGATTGATCACAAATGGCCCTTTGCAAATCTTTATTTGTGCTCAGCACAGTCCTATCATGCATTTACTCCATCTCCACAGACCCCCACCCATTTCCCTCCCTCTCTTCCTAGAAGATGCTATGTGAGTCAGGAATATGACAGCTCACACATTCCCAGCTCCACCATATGACTGTACAGGCCAGAACCCACAGAGATCATAGCAGCTGCAGCACAGAATTTTTGGGCTTGTATACTCAGACTGGCATCCAAAATCTGTGCTATAGGCCCACAAACACTATGGTGCATGGAAAGAGGAGGTTGGTGTGTCAGAGCAGCTTGAATATGACACTGAGCAATTCAGTGAGCATGTGGATATGCCGGCTTTAGCATTTGGTGTGTCCTGTCTTTTGGAAGAGTAAGATGGTTCTCCCCAGCATTAAAGGGATATGTTCCCATTCCTACTTTCCAAGGATGGAGAGTAGTTGTTTTGTCCCTATCTGGTGATGAGTTTGGGGCATTCTCTTCCTAGTCGGAAACCAAGTTTGCTTCTTTGCCTAGTAAAGACAGTCATTTATCTTTTTTAACATTCATTTGAGTTGTTTAACAACCTGCTCATCTTTTAGGCTTTCCCCACCCTTAACCAAGGGTCAGACAGTAAGGAAACTCTTTTGCTCTGTTGCTCTCTACTCCATTGATTGGAGCATTTGCCTCAGCAGGCACAATGTCTCGGTTTGGCATTTAGTCCTAAAGAGTTGCTGAAATGTAAGGTAACAATTTCCCAAGGCTGAGCTTATTATCTTGGTCACATGAATATGATTTGAATTCTTTCAAACTGGAGCTCACCTTGCAATACACTGCTGCATTGAGATACCCAGATAGCAAATGGCTGGCTCTGATCCCTCTAGGCAAGTCCATCATTATGGGAAGTGCCACAGAAGAGCAGAGAATGGAGCATGTATGGAAATCCCAAGTGAGTGGCAGTGCTCTGATAAACCATCCTATATGTGCTTCTAGAGCTCTTACAAAAAATGTGCACGGATATTACTCATAAGATCTTCAGCTGTGCTCTGCTAAGTAAATCCTTGATTACTACCTACCTCTCAACATATGTTGCTAACATATTGTCTCTTGTATTCACAACCTTTGGCAGATGCCCGCAAGAGTTGCTCAGAGACTGGAAAGCAATGCCCCGTAGAAAGTGTGTCCCCAACATTTCCCTTCAGTGGACAACTTTCCTATCACCTTTAATCACTGTAGGATGACTCCTTTTTGTTTGCCAAAGGCTCACTGGCAGTTTCAGTGTAGGAATTGCAAATGTTCATCTCTTGATCAATTGCCAAATACTTCTTCAGGAAAAAGGAGAGGGATGGCTGCTTATTGATGCCAGCCTGCACCCTGAACTAGAGATGTCTAGCTCCCACAATTTAGAGTGCACCCAGTTTAGAGTGCAGTAAAGAGAGGCCATAAATTACAGTAAGTTGTGAAGCCCAATCACAGAAGAAAGATCAGAATAAAATTCAGGAGTATTTTTCTCCCCTGTCCTGTGTATGCTGCCTATGGATCAGTATAGCAGTAGGAGGGAAATGTATACACCCTGACGAGTCCTTCTTTTGCTGGGAGTCTGGGTCTTTCCAACATGTTTTAAGTTGTTGAAGCATTTGAAATGTAGCCAAGTCATTATGCATTGAGATTAGTTACAGGGTATCTCAGTAATAAAAAGTAGAGGCAAGTAAACCTGTTTTGTAAAAATCTCCTCCCCACACAGGCTGTACACACTGTGGTCATTCTGCTGGAATCGCTCAAGGAATGCTAAGTTAAGTGTTTCTGTAGGTCTTCCAAAGTTGAGATTGTAAACCAAAATTAGGGGAAAAAAAGCCTTTACAGTGGATGGTTGGTACATGATTTTCAAATCTTTCAATCTCAGCTAAAGAAAAATCAATTTCCTTCACAATAAGGCTGGGCACTGTGCAAAAATACAGCTATTTACATGGCAATTCGCAGTTCTCAACTTTCAGCCATTTTGCTCATAAGAGTGGTTGAGAAGGGTCACAAGATATCATGGGAGAAATGCATTCTGCTTTTCATTCTCACTTTAAAATAGTCTGGATACTTTATATGTACACTTTTCAAAACTATACATCAGGCATGGCACATTTCAGTCTAGAAGGTACATACTTCACAAGCTACAACTATTGAAAAATACTTTTTAAAAATAACAGTTTTCCCTCTTAAATATAGAAATAGTTGTCTCTGACTTTAATAGCTGGTACTGTCTTTCTAAATATAGAAATAAAACATTATTTTGCATCTAGTACCTTGAATCTAGGCTTTTAAGACTCCTAGGATGAAAAAAATGGCCAAATAAAAGTGAAAAATATTTAAAAACTTGGGAAAAAAACGGGGTAATTTTTGTATTAATGTTTGAAGCACAAGAAGCATGAAAGTACTAGTGTTTGCAGGTATCGCAATAAGGCATTGATTTATCTGGTTTCACAGTGAGATAATTCTGCTCTAATCTTGTAAGGATATTTATATAATCATTGTAAAGGATTTTTCTCATGGCTTTTCCTACACTAAAAAAGAGACCCACACAGCATTTAGTAGGAATTAATTTTTAATTTTTAATGGAAGATACAGTATGATTCCTTGTGGCAGCAGGCCTACTCCATAGGAAGGGTTGGTCCTTGAAACACAGGATGGGCACTTTCCAAAACTACAGATAAACTTTGGCTTCTGCCAGGACCAAAGCAGCCATGGAAAAACAACAGAAATAAAGCTTAACAGACCTTTATGATAACCAGTCAACACACAGTACCAGAGCATGCAATTCTAAATCTGCTCCCGAGAAACATCGCTTGCCATTTGGTTCGTACGTCAGGAGAGAAATGTTGCGTTCTTTCTTGAGATATATAACTCCACCTGAACTGCCACAGATTTTCTCTTTTGTTTTTTGATTCCTTGATCTTCTGAATAAATGTGTTCTTTAATATCAAAAAGGATGTCATTCTCGGCCATTTGCATAGCACATGCCCTAGCCTGAATTTCAATTTCATGCAGATATGTGTGAAATGCAGGAGCTGATGCAGATGAGATGCAGTTCTGCCTAGTCCACTGTCCTACCTCCGACAGCCATGGATGCACACATACAGTCAAAGAGACAATCCCAGCTCCACCCTCACCACAGAACCATTACACCTTTCTTCCAGTGCTGCCCCAAAGCTTCCACAGCCACTGGGGATCCCAGGCCCTGCCTGTACAAGCACTACACCCCACGGTTTTGTTATGAAAACCCTGGTCTCCCAGAATCACCACTAGGTGACAGAATGGCAGGGAAAATGCCTTTGAAGAGCAGTTCACAACCAAATGAAAAGATGTCATGCTGTACCACCTCAGGCGGACAGTGTGGTAGCAGCAGTAGCAGTACAGCTGCCAATAGCATTTTCTTCCTTCCTGCTTCTCTTCATACTGCTCTGAAGTTGCTAAGTTAATACTAACCATGCCTCAGTTGACATTTGGGCATATGAGTACATCTGGACGTGACAGACTTTGCAAGGATGCAAAGTGACAATCAAGTCAGATCACTCTCGGGCAAAGAAGCAGACAGTCAATTCAGGCAAATATTATCAAGTGATTTTAATACATTTGTTGTTCTTACTCTTTTGGGTAATATTGAGTAACAGCTTTTGGGGCAATTGCACAAAGGGTGGCTCAATTAGGGCAAAATATAATGTTGTAGGTTCACACAAAGAAAAATGATAAGGAGGAATGGAAATTATACAGTAACATTTATGATTTATGAAAAATTCTTCATTTTACTTCTAATTGTAATGGACTTCTGCTGCTTATAACTTTATTGTAATCAAAGGGTTATATTCATTTCTGGCATCATTATGTGCACATAACACCGATTGAAGCTAGTAAGCATTTTGTGCTTGCTGTGAGGAGCAGAGATGCCACATAATTAAATAATTTACTACAGCTGCATTAGAAATTATGAAGATGGTCTAGAATGTTATAAACATAGATAACATTGCCCAAGGATGTATAGCATTGTCTCTGACCTTTTGCTGGGGATAAAATAGTCACAGGGATTGGAGGCAATGGGAGGACAGGTTTCTTGAATACAGCAGTCACAGGGCACCCCAGGAAGCAGGGATAATGCAGAAATCAGGGGGCGGGGGAAGAAAAACCTTGTTCCAAAGCTGAATTCTGAATTTTTTTGTCTGTCATTTTGAGTTTAGGCAGTCTGATTTTGAAGAAAAGAAACAGCAGCAGAACTATCCTTCTCCGTACTTCACCTAAGAGATTAGAATCATTGTCTTCTCAAGTGAGAACCAACATTTAACGAAGGAGCTGCTCCCAGTAATTAAAGCATCTAGGTCTTCAATGCTTACATAGCACACAGAAGCTCATGAATGTTGCAGTCTGGGCATAAGGACAGATAACCAAATTCCCATTTAGTTAACAAAATAAGTAGCACGTGTTCTCAGATGGGCCAGACCCCCCAAGGCTGCAGTCTAATTGCTTTCGGAGGCTGTGGACGAACATCTTCTTTCAGATCCAGCTGTGCTGCTGGGTGTTACCACTGCAGCTCCTCATCCGTGGTGTTCTCTCTCCTTGTCCCACCTCTTCCCTCCTCTAGTGTTAAGCACCCTTTTGAACCAGCCCACGCAGCAGTTTGTGTCAGCATGCCTTAGTTTGTGCCAAACTAATTCATCTGGCTCAGTTTAAGTGCTTTAAATATGCGGTGGCAGTACTGATTGTAGCCCTGAGGCACAAACTTTGGGCAGCAAGGCAAGGCTAAATGGTCATGCAGCAGCCACCTGGAAGCTGATGAAGAGAATGAAGAAGCTCAGGTGAACAAAGGTCAAGTAGCAGCTCAGATCTATAAACCATTTTTTCATGATGGGAAAGAAAAAGTCCCACGGAATTATCTGCACTGAGTCAGTCCCATAGGCTGGATGTACTGGACCAACAGGTCTTGTGCCATCCTGTCTATCTGGTTTTCCAGCTTCTCCCCTGTTCTGGAATCTCATCTGCAATTAATGGAAATACACTGTATGTGTATGGCTGCCATCCATCCACAGTACTTGGGTCATATTCTTTGCTCCTCTGCCTGTACATGCTGAAGTACCAGTGACCTTCTAAATCCTCGGGGTTTGGTATTTCTTAGGGATTCAGACAAATATTTCTTGTCAAATATTGTTTAGCATAATCAGTTTTGTTAGGACAAATTCATCTAAACCACTGCTATTAGGAACATAGTAAACTTCTACTTGTGTACAAAAGATGAAAAGTACCAGTTAGCAAGTGATTATTTCTATTTACTAGGTTCCTGTATAGAATTTCAGACAACACATTTCTGCTCTTAATAGCTTGAATGTCTCAAAAGAAATCCATGGTAACTTCATCAACAGTGCCTGAATCTTTTCACAGACTGGATGCTTTTCAAGAAATAATATTTTAATAATTTTTCTTAATGAAGAAGAGAAGATCAGTGCAATGTGCCAGTTCTGTGCCTAGGCACTCAAAGTTGGCACTGGCTTCACGTTAGGGTTGTTCACTTGGTGACTGCAGGATGCTGAGGCCCTGATCCAAGAACATAATGAAGAACATGGGCCTAAACATAAGCCTGAAGGTAATTTTTCAGACTGTCTTGTGTTCAATGGCATAATCCTGCTCCAAGTACCTTGCAGAAACTACAGGAAAGCCAGAAGGGAAGAGAGATGAGTGTTATTTGCAAACAGTTTTGACAATTCCCAGTATGGAACAGCTGACATTACACAGCACCTAGAGTGGTGGTCTCCTGAGAAAATCCATGGCATGTGATCATTTACATCAGTCTCCTTAACCTTCTGGACAAAGCCATTGTACTGAACTGCACTTCATTAGACTACTGTTGTAACTAGCACCTCTAAGCATGATAAGCCCATTGAAGCAGGGATCCTGTTACTTGTTCTGCTTTTCTTCCTGTGAGATCTGTGACAATCTATCATGGCTTCAGAGCTGCCCACCGGCCTGCCTCGCCCTGGCCACCATATGAAGGAGGTTTTGGCAGGTCTGGACTCCAGGCAGAAGCGTGATCAGTGGCGTGGAAGAAAGAGTGGACTCTTGCTTAGGTTTTACCAGACTTTATTCTTGTCCCGGAGCTGCCTCATGCAACTGATGGGCTCCGGGCTTTGGGTTTCCCCTTTTTACTCAGGAGGTGTCCCCCAGGAGGGGAGAACCCAGAACCAATAGCAGGGGAGGGAGGGAGGGTGTGACCCAGAACTAGGGAACTTAACAGAACAAAGGAAAAAGGTGTTGCCCTCTCACTTAGACTGAATCATGGGGCTTCCTTCTCAGATCTTCCAGATCTAACAGGATGATTGACAGTGTCCCTCAGGGAGATGACCATCAGGGGGGGTATGGAAAAGGAGTGTTAGGAATAAACTGTTTTTAAACAAATCACAAAATATAACAAAAACAGAACAAAATATAACATACAAAACTTCAGAAAACTCAAATGCACACCACCTCAACAATCAGTCTAAAATTAGACAGTTAAAATAATCCCTGCATCTAGTGAGAGGTGGGAATTGGGAACTACAGACAGGTATGGAGCAAAGGAATTTTCTAGGCCCAAGTTCACCCTCAGCCAGAGTCTGGCAGGCTGTTCAGGTACCCATGCAGCCACCCCAGGCACAATCTGTGGGCAGAGAGGGGATTCATCTCACTCCAGTTTCTCAGGATCAATGGCCAGCAAGAATCTGATTTGCCCTGTCTGCAAGTCTTCTGGTGCGAGAAGAGACTTTGGCCTTAAGGAATTGGTCCTGGCCACAGAAACCACAGACTGCAAGGTTCCCAGACTGAGAAAATTCTGTGATAATTGTCAGGATCTTGTGGCTCTGAAGAGACCCAGTAAAATAGGAATGTGACTGTGTACAAAAAAGAGGATGTGAGGGTTTGGATGTAATAAGCTAGACACACCTCAATTCGTGGGGCAGTCTTAAAGAAGAGATTGTTGCATTTTATTTCAAGTTAATTGTGTGCATATTTATCATCAGTATCCCGTCATCAGTCTAGACCATTGGAAATGTTTGGTTTTTTTTCAGTTGCATTCCTATTCTTTGCAGAGACAAAATCACTCATGAATCTTAAACAGCTTTTGCACGGAATCAGCTCAGCTAATGAAAAAACAGGGAAGATTGCTATCCAAGGAGTAATATAGAGAAGTAATTCTATCAGGATGAGGAAGAAAGAAAGACATGAGAAAGATGGTCCGGTGCATTATGAATTTTTTGCAATATATTTCTTTAAAATATGTGGGGGAGGAAGAGGTGACAGTATTTTAACAATACCATTATTTTACATCATCCTTCTCCTCATTACTTATGGACAGGCTGATGCTGAGATTTAGCACAGGAAACAGTTTTAAGAACCCATATATTCTTGGCTCCAGTTCATGCCCTCAGACTGTGCCAGAACACCAACTGAATGTTAAATATCTAACCTAGCTATGCATTTTTAATGCAGACTTTACCATTACGTTGACATAACACTATGCACTAATGGCAAGTCTTTTTCTTTTTTAACACAAATACAAGGCAGTATCCAGAAACTGTACTGAAACAGTAGGTGTAGTCAAAACCAACATATACTGCAGAAACCCATGATTTCTTCCCAGAGACAATGTGTCATTCACAGTAAATGGCATGAAATCAGATGTGACCACACTCATGAATAAGGTTTGCTGGACTGGGAGCTCTTCATTTAGAAGATTTAGGCAGGTCTGCAATTTATTCTAGTGCTGCCCATCTGTATGCCTCAGCTATGCCACTTGAGGTGTGTTTGTCACTGAAGGCAAAATGAGTGATGGCTCTTCTGCCAGTGCTCCACAGACTTGCTTTAGATGTAGAGGTGGAAGTCACAACAGCCTGTCAGCCCTCCCACACCAATCTGGTGGCCCAGCACCCCACCAATGAGGCTCTTTTGGATCCAGGCCTTGTTCTAGGGTCTCTACACTGCAGTGCTCTGGAGTGTTTTGAGACACTACTTGGTCAGTGATCTCTGACCAAGCACTGCTTTGAATAAATGTTCCTTTAGAAACTACAAGGATTGTAATACGTAATTAAACAGAGGAGACATCTCCTCTTTCTTTCCATGGCTTATCTCATTCAGTTAAGCACGGATGGCTTCAAGGCAGGGATACTTCCAATGTCTGCATAGATACAGCACAGGGCACCTTCATTTTCAGTTTCACCTGCAGCTGCTAAGCACCACTGCAGTACACAGTAATTAATACGAATTAATTGTATATACCAAACAAATCAGCTGACTGGCAGGTCCTATGTACCCACTTCTGAAAAGATGATTAGCTCTTTATTATTCTCTTTGCTTTTAAATACACACATAACTGTACATACATATTTCTTCTCTGTGGAAAAATTCCAGTGATTGACCATTTTAAATATAAGGCATATAAGGCCTGAGATCTGGAAAGAATGAGAGGGATGTTCCTAAGCCATGAAATTTTCAGGATTTTGAAATGGTGTCTTCAATTTTAAAAATTATTTCTGGAACAAACTAGGTTTTCATTACTGCACAAGTCTTTGATTCATTATGCTTTTCTATTGAAAACAGAAAAATCGGTGTAAGAGGAAGAACTGGAGATCAGCAGCTACATAAAGAAAAGAAAAAAAAAAGGGAGAGACAATCTACATCCCTGCAAAAGATTCCACCAAAACCAGTCCTCTTCTTCCTGCTGTCCTAAAACATAAAGCTTAAATGATTCTTTCATTGATATTGCCTTTTGCAATATTCTGCTTTGAGTCTGCCTGCTACTAATTTAAAACATGCTTACTCCAGTAGTCAAGACCAGTTCTGAGAAGCAATGCTTCCTCACTGGCAGTAGGACTTTCTCCAATAGACAGGGGTGAAACCATGGCAGGAGGAAGAAGCTACAGCTCTGCAGCAGTTCACTAATAGCCCTAAAGTAGGTTCCCTATATAATAGGGAATAATCAATTCAATAACCAGGCACCAAACAGAAATACTTCTGCTCCTAATGCAAATAACGTTTCTGGGTTTTGCTTACTCATTCTGTCACTGAGACACCTGAAAAGGATAGGTGATCTGTTATGTACCAAAAGCAAACAGTATCACATTTATTTTCCTCCAGGAAATTAAGTTCCCATCTCATGTCTTTACCCCAAAGTGTCCAAACACCATCTTAATTTCCTATTTCAGATGCTAAAGAGCAAGCAAGGTGACTTGTGCTCCTGATGCCTTAGTTGTTTTTTTCTGGAACACACTATGTATTTTGTCATTGTTTCCTCTGTCAAAACTCATACCATGGACACACTGTGACAGGAAGAAGTACCTCAGTTGCCTGAAGAACCAGCACCCAGTTCTCACCACCAGCTAAAGTTAGTTGAAATGAACCCCACTCATAGTCACTGCTACTTTCTGGGTAGCTCAAAGGTACCTATTATAAGTTGCTCATGGTGTGCCAGCAGTCTTGCTTCTATGAATGCAACACTTTGCACTGTGAGATATGACCCAGCAAAGCTGGGATCAGATGATTATCCCTATTCCTTTCCAGCAGCTAGAAACTATGTTATTATCTGAGCTTGTAGGTCTGTCTACTACACTTAATGCAAACTATTTTGATCTAATGCCAACACATTTATTTAATTTTTGTTTTAATTTAATTTCATTTGAGCTTTCAAAATTTCTTGTGGCAATGAGCTCCACAGTGTCATCTCTTGAAAACATATGGTGCTTCTTGTAAACCAAGTGTCTAATAAATTGTTCCCTCCCTACTGGCATTTAAGATGTGAGCACTGCATTGGTTTGCATGGTTTTAAAAAAGTATGTTTTTATCATGTTATCTATTTCTTTCCTAGTAATTTCTAATACCCCATTTGTCTTTTTGATCACTGCTAGCTTTGAGATGATTGTTTCTGAAAAAATTATGTGTAATGATTCCCAAATCTGTTTTCTGAGTGGTAATAGCTCATTTAGAGTTCATCACTGTGAATGTATAGCTAAGGTTGTTTTCCTCCATGTGCATTACTTTGAATTTATTGACACTGAATTTCATCTGCCATTTTATTACCCAATCATTCAGTTTCTTGAGCTCCTTTTTTAAGCCTTCACAAACAGTTTTATCTTTGACTGTGGTAAATAATGGGATGTCAGTGACTGGATACGCCAATGGATATTAACCTCTTTTTCAAGGATGGCACTTAGAGGTATGCTGTGTCTGTGGGACCAACAATCTTCCTCTTCTGTGAAGCTGCCCCTACCTTCTAATGTCCACAGACCGAGTATCCAAACCACCCAATATCGCAGGAGTACCAAGGCCATTGTGCCTTTCCCCTGCTCCTTTGTAGAGACTCCTGCCCACCCATAACCTCTTTCAGCATTAAAACTCCCTTTCGAAAAGCCAGGCCTCCTAGCCCCAGCCCATCGCAGAGAGGTGACGCCCCCAATACCTGTTTTCTTCCGGCTGTGTCTCATGAAAGAAGCTCGTTCCGCCTTCCCGGGACGGCGGGCCGGGGCCCGCACGGGCCCTCCTGGCGCCCTCGGGCACTTTCCGCCTGCTGCGCTTGCTGCCCGGGTCCTTCCCAAGCCGTGGCTCTGTCACAGCCCTCCAGCAATTGTCTAAGTCCCAGCAACACAGGGAGATGAATGCTTTTGCAGGAGGAAAAAGCCCCACAAAAATTCTTTTTACTATGTCTATTCACATCTTCTTCTAGGGGAGGTGAAAGAAGAAAAATTATCTGAAGGCCTTGAAAAAGTATAGCTCATGGACAGGGAGCCCAGGACCCTGCCAGGGTAGCACATTTCTTCTGGGAACTTACCTGCTGTAACTCAGAGCTCAGTGCTTTTGTTAGCATGCTGCTAACTCATGGCAGACTGCCTGTGTCTGTGGAGTGCAAGTCAGAAACTGAGAAAGAAGTTGCTTTCTAGTTTATTCTTCACTTGCTCAGAGACAGGGCACTGAGAACGGGGGGTTTATCTCCTTCACTCTGGGCAGCACTGCATGTCGAAACAAAAGCCAGTGCTGTAAAAAATAACTACCTTGTCAGGCTCACACCACAGGACTAAGTCACTTGTTTTGGCAGTCTGTGTTAAAAGAGAGTTCCATAGCAGAAGCAGCATCATGGTACAGCAAAGTTCAGCACAATTCTACCTGGAGAAACCAGCATGTTTGAAACCACTCTGTTCATCTCTGACCTGCATGGTGCTAACATGCCCTATGCACCTAGAAAAAAGTTCAGATACAAATATTTAAAGTACAGCCATGGTCTATCTCAGTTCAGCCCAATTACACAAAGGGCAGGGTGAAGACATAGCAAGATTTTTGTAGCTTTCTTTTTTCCATAAGATCACTGCATTAATTGGACACTTCTCATCTTACACAGAGAAGTGTTTCCTTGCTTATGCATTTCCAGCATCTAGCACAAGGAGATTCTTAGGTGTTAAGAGAGTGAGCTGCAAACTCAGTCTAGTGCCTTAAGACGCCCAGCTGGAAGCTGCATTTTGAAGCATTGAACAAGTACAGAACACAAAATCAATTAATAATATCATTACAGTATCCACAATTTAAAAAATCCATCAGATTGAAGCATGTTCATGAAACAGCTTCCACATTTACTTATGTTTGCAGGCTATTGGTCTGAAAGACACATGCCTGGACTGCATGGAAAGAAGCCACTGCAAGGTTGAATGCAGTCGTGATGTGCAGGAGGGGCTGGGAAGACACAGAGCCATTCCCTTTCCCTCTGACCTAGCACGTGTACTATTTGGCCTGGTGGAAACTTCAGGTGCCAAATAAGGCATTAAATCAACCTCACTTGGAAAGCTTTGTTAACAGTTGCAATTCTAAGCCAAAAAACAAAACCCTCACCTGATCAATATTCCAGGCCAGCCAACATCTGAATCATGTACATTGCACAATTTATAAATGTAAATTCCTTTTCTACATGTTCCTCCAAATGCTGCCACTGCACTTCAGTAGTGTGATCCAAAACCTAGTGCTTTTTTCAGCTGTGAACTAAGTCTGTATGAGGAATGCTTTTAATCTTATTTCCTCCATGTATAAAGGTCTTTAGTGTCCCTGAAAGCTAGTACTTGAGCTGTGTGTGGTCCACGGATATTTAGCCATCATCCCAGGCAGGAAACCTGACTTCATGCTTCATAAAAAGTACACAGATCATTTGTTAGTTGTGTTTGGTCATGCAGAGAGTGGCTAAGCATGCCACGGAATCATAGAATAGTTTGAATTGAAAGGGACCTTAAGGATCAAAGGGACCTTAAAGATCATCAAATTCCAGTCCCCCTGCCGTGGGCAAGGACACCTACTAGACCAGGATGTTCAAATTCTCATCCAGCCTGGCTTGTTACAAAAAAATTGGTTGTTATTGTTCTCTTTACCTCTCAGAAAGCAAATTAAAATACTCTCAAACTGCATTTATCACAGCTTCCTCAAGATAGACTCAAGCCTGTGCAAATTCTCTTTCTCGGTGTCTTTAAAACACTGTGTATTTGGTCTTCTAAAATACCACCAGGAAGACTTATCAACAATTTCTTGTAGAGACTATAGGGGAGGAGGAGCTGAACATTAGCACTAAAAAGCAACTGCAAATTGGGTAGGCATGAGCCAGGTTAAGCAATGAGCTTGTACTTAAGGTTTAAGATGATGTTTCCTCATCTTTCTCCCTGCTGCAGCTGCAAGTAGGGGAGATGTGCAAGATAGTTTAATCTTTGTTATAAAAAAAAGGGTGGTCTGTCAGGGTCCACACACTAAGGAGCCCTGCACTCTCTTTGGATTGAAGAGATTCTGGATTTGATTAGCTCATTTAAGATGGTGAAAACTTCTTAGTAAAAAGATTTTTATGGAAGGCAGAGACTATCCTTTTTGAGGATGAAGGTAATAAAAAATGATACTGCCCTTCTTGATTTTCTGTATGTCCATTATCCATAGGCTGGATATTACCTGCACAGTCACCTCTGGACACGTCCAAAGAGAACATCAGCATGCTGCTGCAGGGTCCCAAGTGGGACTTAGGTTCAGCTGGACATCAGCTTTAACATGTCTGCACTGACAAGGTGCCTCACTACATCCTTTTTTCTACCATCTCCTCCCTGCATGTTGTCCACACTATTTCAAATGCATTCAGTGCTAGCTGTCTTACTCCTTTTGTGAATTGTGTAATGCCTTCTGTATCACTATTACCTTGCATTACTAAAAGAAAAAAGCCCTTGGCTATGTATAAGTGTTCGTATGTGTGCGTGTGTAATTATTTTACTGCTGTGTAACTGTGTTGTATTAAGAGCGTGCTAACTGAATATTTAGTGTTTTAGCTTGTTATGCCTGAGGTGAATTTTTAGTGAAATGTGATATTTCTATTATGAGCTATAAGCCTGAAGTCCAAAATGCGCATCTCCAGAACTCTTCTCAGGATATTCTCAGAAAATTAATTTCAGATGTATTTGGTAGTTGTAACTCTTCTGTAATAATGAAAAAACACTGACATGCTGCAAGCTTGATGCAACCAGCATTTCAATCAAAGGAACTTTTCATTTTACTTTTATGGCAGTCAAGGTGGGTGCATTTTTTTTTTTTTTAATATTTAAGTGAAACTGGAGGTCTTCATGTATAAGCAAGAGGATGCTTGAATGCAGCATTCAAATTATATGGCACTAGATTTTGATTTATGTAGCACAATTTCTAAATAATTCTGCCACTGCCAGAACATGAAGTGGGATCTAGAGATACTTCCCATGTCACTATTGATAGTCAAGTGACATTACATGTGTTGTTAACTGAGCAGTGAACTAAATGTGACAGATTTGGAGATGTAAAAATAACATGACTTTGCTCTCCATTTTCTTCATAGCTCATCAAAGAAATAACAGAAATTTATTCTTTAAAATAGAAAGTGATAGGTAATAACAAATTAATTGTTAACCTCATCTCACCCCTACCATTAATGTATTATCATGTAAAAATATTTTAGAGAGTATTTACCAAAAAAAACCCTACGAAAGCTGGCAGTGACTGCCATGTGTCTCCAGTACAGGGATGGCAATTAGTATGTAGTCTGCAGGGAAGATCCAGTGGATAGAGCACAAGGCTGTACCTGCCTTTGCAGATCCAGAGGAACAAATCTACATGATGCCCAGGACAGATTAATGCACAGGAGTGTGCCTGGGGCTCCAGCTCTGCTTTGATCGTCAACGTCAACATTTACGTTTTCCTTATTAAGAAATGCTTTTAGCCCTCCTGGCCGTGATGGAAAGCTGGAAATGACAACCTGCATGTCATGGATAGAGCAACATCTGCTTGAATCTGCTGTCAGTGTCCAGCAGAGAGAAGGACTGTACCTAAAGCTAAAAGGAAATCACAGGGACTTTTTTTTCCCCTAAATAAATAAAGAAGACAGAGAAGATTTTCCATTTTAAAAGATTCCATTTTCATGGATTCCATAACAAGAGCACTAACAATGTGAAAATGTCTTCATTTTTCAAAGCTTACTCCCATAATAAGGCAACTAAATGGAATATTTCCAACAATTGGTTTCATTTTTGGCAACCTAAACTGCAAATAAGCTTCAGTGTTCAGCCAGAAAGGAAATGAACTGTCCTGTTTCATTACCACTATTGTAGGCAGGGGTGTTGGGAGAGAGACAGACCCTGCACAAGCTGCCCCAAACAAACCTCACGAATCTGTGACCAGATTTCTCTTTGGCTGTGCAGGGAGCTCCTCAGTGCCTTGTTTTGTCCTTGCAAAGCTCAGCTCCCTGGTGCTAGGCTGATGCAGTGGGGGTAAATTTTCACTTTCTCCTCAGAGTAGGCTGTGGAAATACTTACTGGATCATAAAATAACACTACTCTTGTAGTCCTTTTCAGTGTCTCACCAGTGACTAACAGCTTATCACCAAAGGAGACTGAATGAGTCAGGAACAAACCACAGGGAGAGGTGATCTATCAAGAAGTTCTTGTCTTTTGCTTTCTGGACTGAGAAAATGCCCTTTCATCCCCTCAGAAGTTGTCTGAACCAGGCAATCCTCACCTGCTTCCTCCTCTTCCTCACCTTTCTCCATTTATGAGATGTGTGAGGCAGTGCCATGTCATGGCAGTGTGTGTCACAGCCATGGTGGTTTTAGCACCTACTGAGACTTGCAGAGGATACAGACAATGGACCAAAACGAGCACAGGGAAGGGGGTTGGGAGCCACAGCTGAGGAAGAAAGAGTTCATGCAAATAAATCAGTTTTCAGGTAATTCATCAGTCCTGCCTGTGAGACAGATCATCCCACCTTCTGCAGGAGTCTGGCCATCTGTAAAAGCTTTTAGTATGTCCTAATGCATCTGACCCTTAATGTATGAGCAGAAGCAATCTCAAGTCTGGCATTGCCTTAGCTTTCCAGTACTTGACTCTGCAACCTCAGCTAATAATGTTCTTTAGGTGGACTTTCTGGTATGTGATTTTATGGATAAAAAGCAGACAGTGCACTTGAAGAGAGGCCAGGTTGGCTCTCTCACAAAGCTACAGAAATGTTGCTTTCCTTTAACAAAATGCAAGGGGAAAAAGAAAAACGTCCAATTATATATAGCCTAAAAAATTTCATAACCTGTGCCAATGGCACATCGGAAAATACAGAAATATGTTTGAAACATCTGTGGTTATAAAAACATGAGATGGCTTCTTGCAGGAAATTTATATGAAGTGTATGAAAGAGGCTGTGTTAGATGTCACCCAGAGGAACCAAACCAGGCCTTTTCCTCCTCAAAGGCATAGACAGCTTTAGCAGCCGGATCCAAACTTTGGCTCAAGTGTGTGCACTTCATGGGCAACACCACAGAATGATCTGCAGTTAGCTGCAGGTCAGAAGTGCCCATTTCTCTGAAGTGTGAGTTCTGGTGCCACTACATGAGTGGAAATGCCATGATTCAAAGAGCAAGTTCTGGAGAAAAACCATGCAAACCATACATTTGCCCTCTAACTGGACAGTTTACTTTGGTATGCAACTCATTTTCCCAGCAGACCCCCATGGGCCCATCCAAACCTTAACAATAACTTGCTGCTCTCCTCCAAAAATTCTTGAGTCACTAAAGCCTCTTTGTACCCCTGCTTCTGCCACTTCAGCACTTGGCCTTTCTCTGGAAGGATGCAGCAACAAAGCTCTTAATGGGTCCCCATGGGGCATCACAAGAAGTCCAGGAGTGAGAAAGAATATCAGGCACATAATTCATGACCATCCTCAGGCAAAAGGGGGCAAACAACAACAGCAGCAATAAAAACAAAAAAGCTCCTCCCTCCAGAGTGGACTAATAGGAGTTCCCACAGGAGCCCATTAAACAAAACAAAATGCTGAGACCCTAGGAATGTTGTGCACTACATCATTTTCTCAGGATCCCCATGGATAGCACAGGGAAAGTTGCAATGCTGTCTAAGTGGTGGGAAGGAACCTGAGAGGGCTCTGCCTGGCAAGAGGGACTTGTACCTCCTTGGCAAGTGGAAGAATGTCCCCTTTGTGTGCCTGCAGGTGATATTTTTCCTTCTCTAGTCTGTACATGAATATCTTGTGCTCTCCCAAGATTTTGCAGGGCCTCAGTGGATTGTTTGCTCATTTTGCCATTTTGCCATCTGGCCAACCTAACACGACTGTCCCTGGCAAAGGGCAAAATTCTGATGTTTTGTCTAAATTTGGAAGTGACATTTTCCTCAGGTTTTGTAATTAGACCTAATGAATTGCTACAGTGCAATCTCTTTTACTTTGTCTTCGTGGAGTTTGACCTGAATTTTAGCACTGATGAAGAGGATGTGTTGACAGGATAAGTTGCAAGGATAATATCTCCAGTCTGCTCTACAGATGTGTCTTGCTCCTGCCCAGAATCTTCTGCTATCAAGATTTTTTTATCTGTTCCTCTCACTCCTCTGTCAGCAAAGAGTTTATTCTCCTGTTGGGACTACTTCGTTATGGCTGTGAGGACAATATCTTCATGCCCTCTTGCCATTCCTATTCAGGACCTGTAGAGAAATTAATACAAACCATCCCAGTTCATCCTGAAGTATACTTAAGGTCTTGTCAGGCAAGAGGATTCAGGATCGGTTCACTCCCTTCACTTGGTGGGATAAGTATGATTTGGGGTATTTGACAGACAAAATCATGAATTATTTTCTTTTTACCCACTATAAACTTCTTAAAGATTGCATGCATGGATGCTACAAAGACTGAAGTTTAAAGAAGACAGGAAAACTCTCAGCTTCTCCTGTTCTTTCTAGAATAAATTACCTGAAAACAGGCTTTAGCAACCAGCCTTTTGTTGCCCTGAATTTTCTTGCTTTCAAGTGTTTGAATCTTCACAGCATGATTTTCACACAGTGTAAACTATATGTATTTTTAGAAATTATATATTTGTTTGCATAGTTCTCCTCTGGGAGGAGAACATGATTGATGGTAATGGTGACCAATGAGGTTCATGAGCTGTTAACCTTTTTTAGCCAATCTTTGGCTTTTTTACAAAAGTGTATGGAGTTGATGGAGTCAGAAAATAAGGAAGCTTTCCATGTCTGACCTGCTGCTGCCTCCTGTCCTCTGTGTGTCTGCGAAATAGCGGACACAGCCTTTAACAGATCTTAATGTACTGGCTTTCCATATAAATATTGTGTGCTCTCCACAGTTTTCTGAAAGGGGAAGTGGAGAGGAAAGTGCTGATCTCTTCACTCTGGTGTTCAGTGCTAGGCTGTGTAGGAATAATTCAAAGCTGAGCCAGGGAAGGTTTAAACTGGACATTAGAAAGCATTTATTCACTGAGAGGTGGTCAAACACAGGAACAGTCTTCCTATAGATAAGTGGTTGATGCTCCAATGTGAAAGAGGCATTTGGATAATTCCCTAAATAACAGGCTTTAATTTTGTCAGCCCTGCATTGGTCAGGCAGTAGGTCTGGACGACCACTGTAGGTCCCTTCCAACCAAAACAGTCTGTTCTATTCTATTCTATTCTATTCTGTTCTATTCTATTCTATTTCTATAATTCTTTTCCACCCTGAAAAGCTGCAGAAACCCTTTTATGAAAAAAATCAAGGTTGTTCTTGGCTTATAAATCACAGGCTTTACTGTATGAAGTAATGCAGGAGAATCCTTCCCTGCAAATCAGATGGGTAAGACTACCAGTTCTCATTCTGTGACATCTTTTCATTATGGGAATGTCTCGATTTAAAGTGGAAGATGAGGATGTAAGACAATTTTCACTTCCCTACCTAGGCGGTCACAGCCCTGATGTGCTTATCCCAGAGGACATGCTGCCCTCTCCTGCTTGGCTTTGAGAAGCAGAAATTATTCAAGCAGGGATCCCCTAATACTGGCTCTGTCAGCCTGAATATTGAATAAGTGGTAACTAAAGCACTGTTTCACAACACTGTTTGCAAAGCCCTTCATGTGAAAGGTGGTTAAAAGCCATGTAGGGTGTCAGAGCCAGTTGAGAACTTGGAAACTTTATGACATGGTGATGTTTTTTCCTTGTGGAAATCACAGCAATTTTAGAGAAAGGTAAGGTTAGTAAATCCATACACACTGAAATCTGTGACCATCCCAGACAGATAAAAATCCTCTTACACATGCAGTATAGAATTTCTTTATTCTCACATAAATTATCTATGCAGTAACTGTTTTCCAGGATACCTCACAGACCAGACTGCCAAATTTGAGAAAAAACATCTACAGAAAAAAGTGGGCTTAACAACATAATATGATAGTTAACTATACATCCTGTTAATCAGGACAGACAGCAGCCTTAGGAAAAACATACGTACTACAACTTTCCCTAGATTTTTTTTTGCATCTATGAGACCAAGAAACTGGTTCAGCTGCAAAAACATGCATTTGCTCTGCACACACAGAGCTCTACACTATCAGGCTGGGGCTGTTTGGATTCACTGTTCTTTAAAATAAAATAAATTTTAATTTTTTTTCATGTTCTTGAAACATGCTGTTCCAAATGTCTTTAAAAGGTCATTTTGCCATATTCAAGATTACTGCTTTATTTAAAAATGAATTTATTACAGTGGAAGAGTAATTGAAAGTTCAACAGCAAGACAAAACATATTATTATGATCAAAATGAAATGTTTTTATTGAGCTGAGGCTAACAGACTGAAAAAAAAAAAAACAAACCACAAATGAAAAAAACACCTTCTTTTTTGAGTCTATCAGAGTTTGACTTTTTGATCTGGTTTGGTGTGGGAGCATTCCTTAAAATCTCAAAATCATCCCAGTGTGAGAAGACTGCTTCCCATGAAACTGTACCCAGGCTGTGAATTACTTCTAGACCAGGCTTCTCAGGAATGAGACAACAGATGCCAGCTCCACCTCATTACTGTAACATGAACATGTCCCTCACAGCCAACACATTGATGGTCAGCTAAATCTCACTGACTTCTGCCTAAGTACTCACTTGGTCTGTCTGTTCTTTTTTTTTCATACAAACACACTGAAAAAAGCACATGTGGTTAAGAACACAGAACAAAAAATAACTCAGTTTCACACTCCCAATTGGTGCATTGCATGGTCAGTTTGAGAGTGGGGTATGGATGTACTATACTCCAGGCACCTAACTTTTAGATAATTAACTAAACTACTTCTTGAGGTTTTTTTCTTGAAAAATAGGGAGAGAAGTGCATCCTGAGGAGTGTTAGGTACATTTCTCTCAGGCATTTTCATAAGGATACCTTTAAATGCCCATTTAGCAGGGCCAGTCCCCTCCTCATCGGCGAATGAGACAGTTTTCCATGGCACTGTTTTAAAGAGTACCTTCTGCTGGCATCTCCTTAATGGATTATGCAGTGAAAGCCTAATCCTTTAACTGCAGATACCACTGCAGGACAACAGCAGGTCAGCATAGCACCAGTGATTCCAGTAGCATTCAGTGCCTTCTCCTTCTCTGCGTCACCTGGATGATGAAGAACTGTTCCAGGTCGCAGGAAGTTTGTTTCCATGCATCACTACATACATGTATTCACTACCAAGCTACATGGACTTTCTGTGTTACTCTGTTATTGATTCCTTGGGCTTTTTCCCTCATTTTTTTTTTCCCAGAGAATTGGTTTCATTTCTGTTCATATGGATTCTGTAACCTTCCTCAGTAGGTGGGGAGAGAATTGTTGTTCTCCCCCATGTTTGCAAGGACAGACCTCATTAAGCATATTCCTTCTTTATTTTTAGCTTTCCATCAGGCAGGCAGCAAAAAAATCAAAGCTTGTTTATAGCTATGCTGGACAGTTCTCCATGGCAATTGCTGCTCCATGGCCTGAATTGTTATGAAAAGGACAACCTTTAATCTCTCCAGCCCTTCCCACATATAAGAGCTCCTGTTCCATTCAAAGCAAATTGCTCCCTATCATGGATTAACTAAAGATTTTTGATAGAAAAACCTCTACAAAGGGCTCGGGGAGGCTGGCAATGGAGAAGAAGCATTATGAAATACAAGAATGGATTGAATAGAGGGTGAAGTTGTTAAAAAACACTTCTAAATTATGTAATCAGTGACCTGGGCTTAAACTGTTTGTATCCTTCCTCTCTTGCAATCCTGCTGCTGCTGTTATGGCTTTTGGCTTGGGAGAAATATTTTTCTGAGTCCATTTCACCCTGATGGATTATGATGCCATTTTAAATGTCAATTGATAATAACTGTGCCATTTAAAAAAAATCATAAATGTTATCTGTATAAACCTACAGTGTCCCTTTTATTAATATTTCTAGTTTATGAGCATTTTGAGAAATCTACAGAGACAACGGGACTAATAAATCTGAGGCGAAAGGGACTCCAGAAGCAAGCTGTGTGAACTTTATGCTACATCACTGCCAGCTGTTGAACTTTGAGGAGATCAGAGCAGCTCAGATGTCACTGGGGAGATTGGTAGAGTCCAATAAGGCATAAAAGATGGAAGACAACCTGGACATGAGGTTCCAAAAGTGATGTGGGCAGTTTGCAACTGCAGATGCACTGGTGTGTCCCTGGCTGCCGGAGTTTGCTGACTGAGCACAGGCCCTTGGAGGAGAGCTGCTGTGAGCTCTGCAGCATCCACACTGTGCATAAACACTGGACATCTCTGACTCTGAGTCACATTTGTGAACAGAGTTTAAAGGAGATGCTTCAGAGGCATTCGGTGGAATATCATCCCATTACTGTCTTTATCCAGTGGAAGAGACCAGTGGGACAGGAATGGTTCTGTTTCGTGACTGACAGGGTAAACACAATTCTTCCTCCTTGAGAGAGGCAGTGTAGGACAAAACATTCCAAAGTGTAGATCCCAAGTTGATGTTAAGTCTATGCATCCAGAATTTTTCACTTTCTAAAATTCCTTAGTTTATAAACCTCAGGGGTTGTATGGACCGCTAGATTTGCCTGGCACAGAGAGGAATGAGTTGAGAAAATCAACACAGCATGATTTTGTTCTAGACAGCCACCTTCTGCTGTAAAGGGTTGCATTCAGAGCTCAGCAATCCCATGTGTTTCCTGCCTCAAGGAATTTATAGATGAAATTAGATGGGTAGCACAATAATTGTAACAAATGAGAGTCTTCTGCATTTCCAGGTCAAGCAGAAATATAAAAATATCCCCAAACTACCCTGCAAAAGCCAGCATATTAGAATTTGGCAGAAAAATAACTTCTTCATTCTCCGGTAATTAAAAAGTAAGTAATTTCTTGTTTTGAACTTAAAAAATTTGTTACATTTCAGCAACTCAATCATTTGAGAAAGGGGGCCAACTGAACTATTTTAATTTGCAAAATGTTCATTTGCATTTCAAGAGTCTATTTTTTGCCACTTATCTTTATTTTAACATAATACAAAGCAAAGAAATTCTGAGTGAGCAGTCATTCCAAAGACAATATTTAATCTTTTTTTTAGTTAATGAAATTGTATTTATCACTATTTTTCCACTTCTGTATTAAAAATAGCAAAATGTTCAAGTCTTTTGGTACTACTTAAACATTTTGATATCAAACCTACCTTTTTTTCTGAAGAAACTTCTGTACACAAAACATGGGATTTATGCGTCAATACACTGCTGCTTTCTAATCCCCTTTCAAGAATTGTCACTTATTTATCCTATTTCCTACTTTAGTGTTTGTTTTGTTTTCCTGTATAGAAGAACAAAAATACATTTTTCAGTTGGCATTGCCTTCAGTTTTAATAAAAAAGTACAATACAATCAGACAGAACAAAAATTAAGCCTTCACAAGGACACTTTCAAGTTGTAAATTTGCATGTGAGCATCTAATTTAAGAACACACAGAAAATCAACTTGTCACTGCAAGCAGCAGGGAGGTTTAAAGTTGCAGACTGAGATAGACTAGTTGTACAAACATGCACGAATTTATTTTGTGACAGGGGACTACAGAATCATCTCAGTGGGTGCCCGCACAGAACAAGCTGGTGTCAGGGGAGATAGGCAGTGCAGACACTGAGTATGCAGTAATGCTGAATTCACTCGTGACCATAGAATAAAAGTATTTATTGTATCCAGAGGTGGAAACTTGGAGTCTGCTTGTCTCAACTTTCTTTACTTCAGAATTTTTTTAACATGAACGCACATGTATTTCTGCCAGAAGGCTACATTTCTCCCATTCAAAACTGTGTGTGTTCAATTCAGCAAAAATGAAGTTGGGACTAGGAAGAGGGATAGGAGTTGTTTTTTTGGTTTTTTTTGTCCTGAGAGTCTCTAGGCTAATTAACTCAGCTATTTTACCCAAAGATATGGCTCCTCTCATAAGGAGTACTGGAACCTATCAGACTTTGCTGTGAAATCCTTCTTTTCCTCCTCCTCCTGCCCCTGTAGCAAGAAATTAGCCCTCAGACACCTAGGTCTTAATAACAAACCAAAGCCAAAGTTTTCCATTGCAAAGGAAAATGTGGCCTTGTTTCACTTAAAAATTGAAGCAGAGAAATCCATAGGCTTCACTACTGCACTTGTATAGATCCTTTGGAAAAATGAACAGCAGAGGAGGCTTGAAAAACAGACCTCCCTAAATCTGTTTTTCCTGTGCCTGAAACTTACAGGTAAAAGGTAGCACAGTAAGCATCAGATAGTTCAGACACTGTAATATATACTGAATTAATACAGTGAAGCCTGGGTGAAGAACTCTCAACTTGAGGCATCTGAGAAGTAAGGTTTTGCTCTATAGGAAGCCAGAAAGCAAGAAGAATGGCTCCCTTTTTAGTGCCTCAGGCCAATAGAGTAGGGAAAGTAGGGTGCCTGTAAAAAAATGTACTAGGTTTCTCTGTGTGCTTTTTCATGGGTTTTGACTCAGGAATCACAAGGAAAACAGGGAAACCCTGTTATTAAACAGGCAGGTTTTATCTAGGGTATGGATTCAGAGTAACTTTCCTTCCTTTCGCTCTGCATACAAACATCATGCTTACCTGTTCTCAGCCCATAAATTTACCTGCTCTCTCATTCTGCCTAAACAAAGAAGGGGGGCACTTCCCTCCTTGTGTGCCCAGCCAGGATTACAGATACTGGCAGCAAAGCTGGAGAGGACAAAACTTGACTAGAGAGGCATTCCCCCAGTGCAGGGATTGAAACGGGAAGATGTTCTCTGCTTAATGGAGAGAGCCAAAAGAACTTTTGCACTCACACAACAGCTGCCACCTCATCACACAACCAGGAAGGCACAAGATCCTCCTTTGTAGAAACGGCAGGGGGATGCTAAGGGAACAAAATAAAACACTTTCCACTCTACCCCACGTGTGTCATCAGTGCAAAAGATGCTCACTGATCTATCCTGTTGCCTGGAGAGAAGTTTGATTCATAAAGTTAGATAATTAAATATTCTTCATCACGAGTGGCTGCATAATTTTGAACCTCTTCCATTGTTCTTTTCCTCATCACCCCCACCGTTTTCCCAGTATCTAGAATCTGGAAAAAGCCGAAAGCCTTTCATCTTATCAGGTGTGGTTTATTGCCCCCTGGTTACACAGTAATTTTGGTCTCCACTCCATGAAAAGGTCATATGATGGGATATCAGCTCAAGAATTGTCAGTTCGCTGGACAAATAAGGCAGGGACTGCCAATACAATTATAAGAGCCTGATAAGGAAGGCACAGAGAAGAACCAACAGGAAAGTGAGAAACGACCATAGCAATTTAAAAGGTGAGGGACAATCACAGAAGAAGGCAAAAAATGCCCCGGGGGGAGGGAGAGGGAAGGAACAGGCGTGCATTTAACCACATTCTTCCCAAAATAAAAATTAATAACAAGGTAGAAGTGGCTCAGGAGTGGAATCACATGTATTCTCCCTCATTAGCCAGGAAAGCTCCCGCTGTGCTGGATGCCTAATTGAGAGACAGAAGCAACTGGTGGTATGATTATCAAGCTAGCTTCCCTCATAGTTCATAATGGAAACAAAATAATGTTTTCTCTTTAGAAGTATAGGTGCGGGGTAGAGGGCGCTAATTCCTATTGCTACAAGTGTTGCAAGGGCCATCTCTTTTTCTCTTGTGACTGATAAGATGGGATGATCTTGAAAAGCACCTGCTTGGAAAGTTCAAAGGGTTTTCACAATAGAAAAGAGAATCTGAACCAAAGCTAATGGCTAGGAGGGATGGCTGAAGGAAAACCTGGGAAGTGCTGGTGAGGAAGCTTTTCATATGTGACACCTCCTTGTAAAGAGAAATTTACAGGTTGTGTCTCTTGCTAGTAAATGGTCCAAGGGACAAGTATTTGCCCTGCCAATTATTTTCTTACCTCCCTAATGGTACAAATCCAGTGGGCTTTCTGCAGGTTTCTGCCTGAAAACAGAAAAGGAAAATAACTGCCCCACAACAGGATTTACCAACAAGAGGCAACCCCTCGCAGGGCATTTTTCTCCTGGGTCTCCAAGGAGCACACCTCCACCTGGAATGGCCATGCGACTGTTCAGAGCTTTGTAAACCCGAGAGGCAAGGGGGAACGCTCCGCAGTGAATGGGGTTGGTAAGACCTCCACTTCTAACACTGCCTTCCCCAGAGACAGGGAGTGCAGGTCCTGGTCCCGGGGAGATCAGCAGCGTGGGGCGGCCGTATGTGCTGAGTTGTGGGTCGCCTTTGTTCTTTCTCCCGCGCTGCCGCGGGTCACCCGGGCATGGGTGGGGAGGGACACGCACCATCCCAGCCGCCTGTTCCTCGGGGTGCTCCGACACCCAGGGCAGCACCACAGCACGCTGTGCCCCACGGCCACTTTGGCAGGAACATGACGGACCCCCGGGTGTGTGCTGGACAGAGGAAGCCCAGCCTGTCCTTTTCCATTGAGGAAATATTAAAGAAACCTACTGCCAGCACTGCCTTGAACAGTGAAACCGGGAACAGCAATAGCTACTCAGAGAGACTTCCGTCCCTAAAAGCAGGGTCACCGGTGGCCTTTGGTAAGTACCAGTTATAATGCTTAATGAAAATGCTCCTTGCTTTTTGATTCCTAAAGCTGTCAGGTTTAATTATGTAGAATTTTTATTCTTTAACTTTTGTAGGAATTTGGGATTTCCCTTATCAGGTACAAATCGTTCATTATATATATTGAAATAATATTTTTAAAATAATTTGCTTTCAACCTTGCAGTAGATTGGACTGGGGTTTTGAACATCATAAAGCCCCAGTGGCACTGGAGAGGTGAGTATACAACCTGAAAAGTTATTTCAGGTAGCTCTCTTCAGTAAGCAGTGCTTATTATAAAAAATACAGCATCTTTCCTTTTAAAAAAACATTAATCTTGTTATCTGGTAGCGGGGGCAAAGACAAGCAAATGCCTGCCGTAAGGACAGGTATTCAGACTCTGGAAACGAGCTTAAGACTGCTGAAACTTTAAAAAAAAATTGAGTTTCACTTATATAAAGAGTTGACTGTTGTCTGGAATTACAGCCAAATCTAATATCAGCACCCTTTTCTGATAAATTTGACCACTCACCCTGGAGCGTAAGCGTAATTGTTAGAACTCAATTGCTGGAATAAGAAAAGAGAAAGCCAATATGTTTAATCATTTCTTCTTATCATCACGGACACTAGGTTCTTTCATGAACTAAATATAAACAGCTAGTAGAAAACTTGGCAAGACTTTGATCTTAGCAAACAAGCAAGTGCATTAGATTTTTTTACTTCAGTTTTCGTAGTTTAGTTACTCCGGCCTTGAGTGAGCTTTTATTCCCACAGAAATTGTCTTCTTTTGTTAAACAAAGAAAAACATCCAGCATTTTCTGGATTTAATATTTTTTCATCTTTTTCAATCTGTATTTTCCATGAAAAAGAGATATTTTATGTATACAAGCAGATACACTTAAACAAAAAATGACCTGTAGTTTTGACACAAAATTTTCACTCACCTCTCACTCAAATGCTTTCAACAAAGCTTAATGCTACACTTTATTTTTTGTACTATAGAGACATCTTTTCTTGGATCAGGATCACATTTCCCAGGACACTTGATGAACCACCCATTAATAAGGGTAGAGAGTCTTTTTCCAAAAGCTTGTCAGTCCAAGAAAACATTACCTATTTCATAGTTTCATCTCTTTTTATGTCCAAACTGGATACCGACATGGACTGGAAAGCAAACAGGACCTAATGGTGAGGGAAAATACTCACTAGTGTAACATTAGTTACTGGGGTTGGATTTAAGCACCCTAACGCTGACTCAGTCACGCTTTGCACAAGATTTGGACTTCTTTATATTCATTTATGACACAGGTGACTCGCCTCCTCACCCTGTGGCAGTCAGCCCACCACTCACCTCACAGCATTGGGGCTGAATATACCACTGCTGCTTTCGTGCCAGTAACTGTAACTTTCCATGGAAACTTGTGTATGGGGAAGAGAGATAGGGTTCTGCCGGTTTTCCCAGAACCATAAGATAACCGGGGTATGGGGAGCTTTGACCTGGAGCTCTCCAGGTCATCTGGAGAGACAGCTTCCTGCTCCTAGAAAAAGCTGTTTCAAAGATAAAATGAGGTTGCTGAAGGCTTTGGCAAGCTTTGCTTGCTTGTTTCACCACTGGTACTGTTGGAGGACTGGAGCATTTGGAGGTTTCCTTAAGCTGCTTTTGCCAACTGGAACTGGACAACCAGTCCTGAAAGAAGCAAGAACTTTGTCGTTTGTAAGGGTGGAAAAGGACATGGCTGATGCTGCTGCTGGTGCAGTGGGGCCCATGTGCTGAAGGAGCACAGGTGCCAGGTTGTGAAGGGGAAGAAATGTTGCTGTGAGCTCTAGCAGTGTGGTTTTGTGAGCTGAACATCCTTTCCTGAGGGCCCGTGGCAGTCACTTTGTGCCATTGGATCCAAGGTGAGACAAATACCACTGAAAATTCAGTGTTTGTTCACAACAATGCCACAGAGCTGCATTTCAACAGTGCAGTGTTCTCTGGGAACAGACACAGGTCTTCTTTATATTAATTCTTTGTCACAATCCTTATGTTGAAGCCTAGTTTCCTTGTGTGTCTTAGCTAAATGTGTCTTGGCCATTGCAAGCACAAGGGTCTGATAAATGTGCATGCAGGACATGGTGCGTTTCTGGGACTGCACTACTGCACTTCCAGTGCAGTCTCATCCCAAGCTGCTTCATCTGAGCCCACAGTTGGTTTCTCATCTTGAAAGCAATGCAGGCAGAATCACCAGGCTTTGCCTTTGGCTTGCTTCACCACCTTCACACCAGAGACTGTAGCTGTAGCAAGAGAATCTAGTGATTCTTCTCTCCCCTGCTAGAAAGCAAGGCTGGATTAATAAACTTAAGGGAATGCAGAATATTAAGTAATGAAAACAGTATATACAAGTGAAGATTCACTTAGTTTTTACTGGAAGTGGGAAAACAGGAAAGCTGTAGAAATCTTCCAAAATGCTGTTGTACTTTTTTTTTTTTTAATTTATCAAGGAAGTTTAAAAAAAAAGAAAACAAAACTTTTTCACTGTTTGTTTCTTACCGAGAATGTGGCACCTAAGTTGGTTACTCTTTGCTTTCTGAGCAGAACTGTGATTTATTCAGATAAGTTATATTTATTTCAGAAGTGCAATACCCTGTGTTGTACATCTTGGGATAATTGCTGTATTCCATCTAAATTGTTCAGCTCCATGCCATAACACTGTCATTTAAAAATTGTATAAATAATCAGCCACATCTAGTATGGCTCAGTGCTGGCCAAGATCAGAGAATTGAAATGAGCTAGGGAACTTGCTGGAAATTCCAGAATGGGCTACAAATCCAGCTGCTTTCTCATAACAGTTAAGCAGCAGCAGCAAAGAAGGAAGTACTACAGGTCAGGGCTTAGTTATATCTTACTATGGATTTCAAGAACATTCCCCACAGTCCCATATGGTATTTATCTGATCAAAGCCATGATTCATATGAGAGACAGGAAGATCCATATGGCACAGTATAGGCTACTATAAGGTAAATACTGAGGCCAGAAATTACCATCTGATGTAGACAGCCTCAGTACCAAGATCACATTTGTCTTAGAGTCTAAATCTAGCTATTACAAGCTGAGGAGATGGGTAGGACCAGGGGAGCAGAAGATGCAGAATGTCAGAAATGTTTGGACTTGGTAGTCTAATGTTTGGAGTTGATGATTTTAAAGGTCTTTTCCAACCTATGATTCTAAATGAGGGGTGCAAACCAAAATTCCCAAGAAAATCTATGGGGACGGGACCAGATGACTTCTAGAAGTTACTTCTAACAAATTATTCTGAGTCTCTGACAAAAACAATGTTGTGATGTACATTGCAAGCATCTCAGAAAAAGCTAGGGCTTGATCATGTTTGGGAAGATCTCTGGACCTGACACCTAAGTTCATATGTTTTTGTGAGTGTAATTCCAGTGGGACTTGGAATAAAGAGTGTTCAGTGTTCTCTGAAGCATTTGGCTTCTCAGTTGCAGGGTTAGTCATAGGGGAGTTCACTCCATAAACACAGCAGCTAGAGGATGTGAAGCTGCAGTTGTTGAAGCCTCTTGAAATCATTGAAAGCCTCTCACCAAATTAAAAAAATAAATAATGGACAAGAAGACATTTTAGTATGCAGTCTGTGCTTTTCCTCTCAACCTTTTGTCACAATGCCTAGAAAAGCTATCCATGGCCTTTGCAAGGAACACAATTAAACACCCAGTGAGCGCCGATCTCCTCCCTTGTGCCAACTCTTTCATTTAAAACACAGAAGAATGTCAGGCCTGTTTCTGGAAAAAAAAACAATTGTTCAGAAATTCCTGGGATCCTGATTTTAATGTACTTGAAATTACATCTGAAGTGATTGTTCATTACTCCCCTGGTTTCTGACAGTGAGGTTTCACCAACAGGAGATCTTTTATCAAGACAGGGAAAGCTTGGGATGAGAGTCTTACACCTGGAAAATTAATAGTGAAAGCAGTGACAGATGTGGTAATTTTGTCATTCTGCCTACGTTACGCTCCATCATGTTAAGGATATGCAAATTAATAGGAATGCAACCACCACTCCGCACACAAATGTCAATATGGTGCTCGTTCACCTTTAGCAACACTCCACCCAGCTTTATCTCTGAAGAGGAAACAAATTGAAGGAATTTAACTGAACAGATACCATCTGGCCAATAAGAGAAATTCACCCCACGTATTACAAGGAAAACCAATAAACCTGGAAAGCAAAGAATCAGGAGAGAAAAATATGTAGAAGAAACAGAAAAACAGCACAATACAAAGATGATTTTGTTTCTCAGTGACAGACTCTTCCCTGTTCACAGCCTTAGTAAGACCCTAAAATCATAAACCTTGTGCACCCATAGGTCTGTCTCTCTCCGGTGATTACACAACAAAGCTTAAATGGAACTTTTAGGTCATCTGAAATAACCTCCTGCTTTCAAAGTGAAGCCCTACTATCTTGGCTGAAATTGTCCATCCTTTCCTATGCAACTGAAAGTCAAGACAAAAAGACTATTTTGAGCCACAAGTCAAAGTAATTTCTGTGCATGACAGTAACAAGTATTTCATTTTGTGCTCAACTGAAATACCATTGCCTTCCCTGGGGAAGATAAAAAAAAGAAAACTACATTCCCAGGAGGAAGGTTTGCCCCATGCCAATTCATGGCTATTTTTCAGAGCTCCCTGCTGGAGTCACATGAATGTGTACCAAAAAAAATTCAAGCTGGCCTATAGAGCAACCACTTCAGGCAATCTCTTTACTTGCTCAGAACAACAAACAACAATGAAGGTTGCAATGCAAACAGGATTGGGGCTCCTAACTCTCAGCTATGTTCTGTAAACTCAGTATCATCTACCTTCACTCTTATCCTCCAGAAAAACACCTTGATTAATTCAGCCTATTTATGAGGTTCATATTTCTTTGATCTCAAACAACAGATTCTTTTCACCAGTTCACAGAGAACTGGCATTTTCCCATCTGCCTAGGACTGTCTTCCATTTCCCCCCTGTTCTTTCAACTTCAGTTTGTAATTGCTCCATGCATGTTTATATGTAACTTGTGCTCATCACTGGGGTATGTGAGCATCTCGGGGAAAAATTTTTGTATGTAAAGAATAAAGACATGTGAAAAGGTTACTCAAAAACTGGTAATATTTTAAATAGATAACATTTGAACAATTATTCTTTATTGAAATGTAGCTTTGGCTAATTTTTGGAGTGCTTACAACCTGGTTTTCTTCACATAAGTGTCAACCCTCTATAAAATTCCTATTGCGAGGGCAGAATCAGACGTGGGTACTTTGTCTCCAGATGTTATAATTATCATTGCTCCAAAGCTGCTTTCAAATAGAACTTGTTTGTTTGAGAAAATAAATCTCTAACAAGTCTAAAAAGTTACATGTTTTGCCAATGCCAGACGTGACAACATATATATATATATATATAAAATATATATACACATATATACATAAAATGTATATTTAAAAGTGCAGCCTCTTCCAGTACAGCCTGTAGTGGTTCATATCTGTTGCCATTTATATATGAGAAGGGAGAGGGGACCACCCACAGGTGCAGCAAACCCCAGAGTCTAGTGGGAGACTGCTCAGGAGTGCAGTCCATTATTACATTAGGATTTTAATGTTCTTTGGCAATAATAGCAGACAAACCTGTATTGTCATATTTGCTCCCAGGCCATGCAAATCATGAAACCTAAATTCCCCAATGGGTATGTTATGTTTATGTGTTGCCTTTTACTCTGGTTTTCCAAGCAAATGAATCCAGGTGGGAGGAGAACTAGAGCAAATTCTAGGTTTGCCATTGAAGCAGCACAGACACAGATATCTTGTCTCTGAAGAGTCAACTGAGCCATGATTGCAACTACCAAAGGCAGCACATCAAACATTCAGCATCAGGGTTTATGGCAAGGTTGTAAAATTGAAGGGGGGGTGGAGAGTGGGGTATAATTCTCTTGGGATGCTAACAGCCACAGACAGCCCACTGCTGTAAACCTCGAGGCTTCCCAATGTGGTATATTTCAATGCATGGCTTTGCAAAGTCTGTTTACATTTATAAGGAGGAATAAGAACTCATACTACATTCATAAGGGCAGAGAAGTCATCTGGAAGATCTTTGTGGTGCCCCTGCTACACACTGAGATAATGGTGTCAGTAATAAGGCAATACCATGGCTGAAGAAAGATTGTGGCTTCTGGGGCCAATTTCCTCAGCACTTGGGATAAGGTGTCCTAGCACATGTCATCACTGGTTGCTGCTGAGGTTACCTTAGAGATTGTTTATAATGTTGTTGTGGTTTGAAA